>JAEVFF010000101.1:1158191-1455785 GCA_018901945.1 Pugionium dolabratum | reverse complement strand
AATTTAGAAATTCAGGAGATGCAAAAGATTCCTTATGCGTCGGCTGTAGGGAGTCTAATGTATGCTCAAGTTTGTACGGGTCCAGATTTAGCTTACATTGTTGGAATTTTGGGCAGATACTTAAGTAATCCAGGCTTGGACCATTGGAAAGCAGCCAAAAGGGTCATGAGGTATCTGAAGAGAACAAAAGACTATATGCTCACATATCAGAGATCAGATAACTTGGAGATCATTGGGTATTCTGATTCTGATTTTGCTGGATGTCAAGATAGTAGAAAGTCTACATTAGGTTTTGTTTTTCTGTTGGCTGGTGGAGCTATTTCTTGGCGTAGTGCAAAACAAACACTCGTAGCTTCCTCCACAATGGCAGCAGAATTCGTAGCAGTTTTTGAGGCATCCAATCATGGACTTTGGTTGAGGAATTTTGTCACTGGACTACGAATTCTTGAAGGAATTGAAAGACCACTAAAGATATATTGTGACAATAAATCAGCTGTTTTATACTCCAACAAAAATAGCAGCACAACAAAGTCCAAATTTATTGACATTAAGTTCCTCGTCGTTCAAGAGAGGGTACAAAGTGGAGAGATTTCCATAGAACACTTAGGGACAAACTCTATGATAGCAGATCCTCTTACAAAGGGCATTCCACCTAAGGTCTTTCTTGAGCATACTGCTCGAATGGGTGTTTCAATGTTTGAGGATCATTTGGTTTAGTGAGAGTTTTTCATTTGGTTTTGGGTTTTATGTTTTAGTTGTGTTTATGCACATTTATTTTCTGATCAGAAATAAAGTTTTGTTTTTAGTTTACTCTTTGTACAATAAAATTAAAGGATCTCAATAAGGTAGGACCAGTTGAAAATCGACATGTATTGATCATTTTTCATGTGATTTTCATGCCACACTTTTCATAATTGATCTATGTCATTTGTCTATATTAATTTCAGTGATTATGGAAGGTTTAGTTATTTACTATTATAACGAAAACCGCTATGATCCTATGTTACTATAGTCAATGGACGGGATTGTTTATGCCTTGCTATATAATGACAATTTTGAGCTCATAAAGTCTATCACATTTTCAGAATACATATGTGACCCAGTGGGAGATTGTAAGAATTATTTTGGGGTCACACATGTATAATCGATGTGTTAGGGTCATTATTTAAAATAGTCAAAATTATGTGGTCACTTATTTGTAAAGATAAAAGACTATGAGGCATAAGTGTTATGAAAAATTTGTGTGTTGATACATTATGTAATTTCTAATTTGATGAAGGGCCGAATTAGAAATTATTCTCTATATAAATAGAAGGGTTATGGTCCCCATGGCAACCCTAATTAGAAATCCAGCCACCTTTGTATCCCATCAACAAAGATCTTCAGTTGTTCTGGGTTTATCGTGGAAGAACCATTCCCAACTTCAGTATCATAAGTCATGGATCCAAAAGGTACGCTTCCGCTATTGTGTTTCTTATTATTCAGGAATTAGCATGAGTTTTATGGTTATAGAAATTATAAAATATTCTACAATGATTTGCAATAGTAAGTAATTCGACAGAGTGGGCATCTTTAACTGTGGTACTTGTGCGACTGTCTTGCTAAACAAGCAAGATCACTTTTTCCCATGTAAATTCGAAGATTCCCGACTCAATAACCCTAAGGAAAACGAAATACCGGAATTTTAATATATCAGGTTTTGATGTGAAGAAAAAAGTATCATGTATAGTTGTGTATATAACAAAAGTAATAGAAGCAGTAGGTCAACGAGTTTTTTGAACCAATCTTGCAAATCAAGAATTCAGCCTTTAATATTTTTCTCTGCAGATCATGGTAATGGCATCAACCCCTTTACAAATGGATTAGCTGATATATAGACGAGTAAAGCTAAGCACAAATACCCAAATCGAACCGAACCAAATCCATATCAAACAGAAATTCGTAATCCTGTTCCAGTTCAGTTTTCCAAAGTAACCTGATCAGTTTGACTTCGAGATAAAAACAAGGAACCCAAACTAACAGATTGGTTTAATTAAAAAAACCGCTGTTCGTTGTTCATCTCTGGTCTGTAGCTCTGCTCAGTTATTGGTGTATATTGTTCGTCTCTGGTCACCGTCAGGTCTCTCTCTGAGAAAATTTCACTTTCGGCGGCAACAAGTTAGGATTTTAAATATAATATATAATGGGCCTAAGGCCCATGAAATGATGGTAAGTCTGCAACCTTTACGTCCGTCTTCGACTTTTCTCGATCCTTTGACCTTTCGATTTGAATACTTGTGGATATCAGTGGCCCCACAGTAATAAAAATATGACCAATTAATAAACGTCTGGAATGGTTGTCAAAAAAAACGAATTTTTTATATATCCTTTATAAATATTAAAATAAACGTGTGGAGTGAGTATTACTACAAAGAACCCAAATCCAAATTTCCCACAAACTCTGAAATAAAAAAAAATTATAAAAACATCAGATACGAAATTCACAATTTCCTTTTTTCTGGAAAAAAAAAGTTGTAGAGGAGAGTCGATCTTATTGCGCTCACTCACAGAATCTGATACCGAAGAGAAGCAAAGCATTACTCCAGTATCGATCTTTTTCATTTTGTGATTTGATTCTTGTCTAATCTCTTTCTTTTTTCTTTGTCTTGCTCTGGTTAAGTAAAGAATCTGTCTCTTGCTTTCAATGCTATATCACTCGATGTTTATAGTTGTTTATCTCTCCCTCTCGTTTTCCTTTGTTGTTAATGCTAGACCAAAAATCAAGAGATTCTCTGATTTGATTCAAATCTGTGATGTTTCGTCATGAGTTTATCTCCTCTGCTTTTTCTCTTCAGTCTACACTTTTCTCAACATGGATTTATTAGATTGTTGTTCAAATTAAACAAACCCTAAATCCACAAATCGAGAGTAGCATAAATCAATTCAGAAAGTAACAGAGAAATCTTTTTTGACAACGATGTTGATGAAGAATGTGTTTAGCCGAATTGATATGTCGAGTTTCGTTACAGGTTCAACTGAACATACGTGGCAACCAACAATGTCTGCGGAGACCAACATCCCAAGTTACTGGCTAAACTGGAGATTCTTTGTCTGCGCAATCTTCGTCTTAACGTCGATGTTTCTATCTTCTTTTCTTGTCTGGAGATACGAAGGACTTAAAAAACGCATGAAACGTGGTGATCAAAGAGAAGTAAAAGGAGTTGTATATGATGATGAAACTTGGAACACTTGTGTGAAAGGAATTCATCCGAATTGGCTGTTAGGTTTTCGCGTTTTCGGTTTCGTTGTTCTTCTTGGACTCATCTCTGGTAATGCCATTGCTGATGGAGCCGGCATTTTCATTTTCTACACACAGTGAGTTCCACATTCTGATTAAGATCTCACATTGTGAAGAGAAGATTTTACATCAGTTGTTCTGAAAAGAGTTTGATTGTTCTTTCTATCAGATGGACTTTCACATTGGTCACAATCTACTTTGGGGTATGGCTTTTCTTCACCTTTTCATGGTACTACTGCACATGCTTTTTCAATTATCAAAATCAGTTTCTCTGTATAAACTATATGTTCTATAGATCTGAACATCTGAATTTAGAGTTGATTGGTAACGTTGATTATTAAATGTGTTTCTCTTTGGAATCTTAAGGGTTTGATGAGCAACATTTCCTGTGAAATCCGTTTTTCAAAACTTTGACATAATGCAGGTTGCAGCCTTAGTGTCCATATACGGACTTAAATCTGTTGAGAATGGAGTCAGTACAGTAGACGAGGAGCAAGGTTCGTATAGACCTCCCGTGAATGGCGAAAACTCAAATGTGTTTAAATCCTCAAATGGACACGAGAGACCCAACAGGTCTACACGTCAGATTGCGACTACGTTGGGTTACATACATCAGATTCTTTTTCAAGTAAGTGTTCCCAGATTAAGTGTCAAACATTTTAAGTTCTCTGCATAAGTTTCTGTGTCTGAGCATGTTATTGGATTGCAGACTTGTGCAGGAGCTGTATTGCTTACGGATGGTGTGTTTTGGTTCATTATCTACCCTTTTCTCACATCCAAAGATTTCAATCTCGACTTTGTAAGTTTTAACTGCAAAAATGTTACAATATGCGAGTGTTAGCAGGATAAGACAATTGGTGTTCTCTGGTATGCTTAAAGTTGACCAAACGATTATACTGCAGTTCATTGTGATTATGCACTCGGTCAATGCTGTTTTCCTACTTGGGGAAACTTTCCTGAATTCTCTGGTTAGTTTGTCTCATTAGTCAGCATCTAAAAGTTGATGATGATGATGGTGATGATCATAGTAATGACTTCGATGATGATGATTTCCATGTACTCAGCGATTCCCAGTGTTTAGGATTGCATACTTTGTAGTATGGACCGGCATATTCGTGCTATTCCAATGGATTGTTCATGCTTGTGTCTCTTTCTGGTAATAATCATGGCTCTATCTTTCGTTGCATTATTCTATGAACACATTAGTTTTCTGGCTTGTGCTGTTGAGGTAATGTGGCATGTGTTTGTGAAGGTGGCCTTACCCATTCTTGGATTTGTCATCACCCTATGCCCCTTTATGGTACGCTACACAAACTCATTGTCCGGTTCTTCGTTTCGGTTAACTTGTGCCACCAAAATTTAGAGTTCAAACAGAATTCCGTTCAAGACTAATATAATAATATTTAAATCTTGATCGAATGGATTTAAGACTAATATAATAATATTTTAACTGATGTTGCAGGTATGCAGCAGTTGGGTTGATGCACGTACCATGCTTTGGAATCTTTGCTTTGATCGTGAAGTTGAAGTACCTCTGCCTCTCAAAATGTTTCTCAGAAGAACCATAGTAACAAATATCATATATATATACTCGAATCTTTGAACATACCTCAAAGAAAATATTACACTCTTCATATACAGGTACGCAGGTTTTCTCCTGCTCTGTATCATTTTTTTGTAAATTACATTTTTTATAAATCAGTGAGCTACTCAACATGTGTTTTTTTAGATTGAGCCATGCCTATTTTTATTTTCTAGACATAACTTAACTCTTATTCAGGAAAATAAGAAATTAAAATAAGAGCAATCCAATATAGATAATGGGTAGCATTTAATATTTTTCCTGATAAACTAACTAATCATATCTTCTACCCTTTTTCCCCAATCATTTTCATATCTTGTCTTGTGGACTATTTTTTATTTTTGATAGGAGAATCATGTTCGCGAGAATTGAACTTTTTCTGGAATTATATCTCTGTGAAATCAAATTTTATTCAGATAATAAGAACACAAGCTTTAAATTTTTTGTACCCGAAAATGGCGAAGGAGAATTTTTTCGTCCGCTTTTACCAAAAATCGAACAACGTCCACTTTTGACAATTGCGGACGGTGTGAGTTTATTGGCTTATATGAGCCGATTACCTTTTTTCATTTCTCAACTTCCGCTGAACTAAATTATTATCTCGCAACTCATATAAATAGAATATATTAAACCATACTATGTTTAAATTTAAATTTGAACGAAGATATGTTTAAGAAAGATATTTTAATTTAGTGTTTAAATTTTAACCATAAATTTAAACGAAGATAGAGAAGAGTAAGTGGTTTAGTTATACCATTATTACGTTTATTACATAAGTGTGAAATTCAACAATATATTTATACGAAAGTGTTAAATTTTAGTATGAATATATTGCGATATTGGATTGCCGCGTTGTGAAACGGTAACAAAAAGAAAGAAAATAAAATTTAACGAAGATATGTTTAAGAAAGACAAAATTTATATTTGATGGACCACAGACAAGTCGAAAGGAGCAGTACACAAAATACATTTGAAAAGAAAAATCACTATAAGTGAAACATAAACGCTTTATTTGCATCAGGATCGTTGATTTTGTTTTGTTTAAATGCATATGTCCACGACGTCCCCAGATTTTGGGATCTCTTTTCTTATAAACACATATGCACGTGCAATATTGTTTCTGTGTTTGAAGTATTTTAATTTTTAATGTTCATTCATGAGCGAATGGATTTAACATATTGGTCTTAAACAAAACCAAATTGCTTAAAGAAATTGGAAAAATGGTTGAATGTTATTGATGTGAGGCAGATGTTAAGAAGCATTTTAGGTTACATCTTTATGGAACTATAAAAAGTCAATATCTACATATGATAGATTTATTTTCGATGTTAGTATTAAGGTTTTATAAAATATTACTCGTTACTATTTTCAAAAAAATATAAAATCCAACAAAATTAAAAAAAAAAGTTTTTATCACTCATGAATTGCTATGTTATTGTTAGAGATAACTTTGATAATATTTTAAAATTAAAACGATACAAAATTTGATAAAATATGATACTTTATTGTTTGACTTTTTCATTGCTAATTGGTTTTTAATTTTTATGTTATTAATGACCTTAAATTATAATTTATATTTATAAATTCCGAAAATACAAAAATTTAAAGTGAATTTTTTTAATGTATCTTTTATTTTCTTGTTTGATGTGTGTTGAAGTTTTTTTCAATTTAATATAAGATTATAGATAAGTCATAAAGTATCTCCTACATATTTTAGAAAAAATAGTTTGGAAAAAGGTTAAATTTGATAATTGTATATATACATCAATAAAACTATGAATGACATTTTAGTTTTTTTTGTGAACAAATTAACGTTAAGTCGACATGTAAAATAATGGTATAATAAACATATATTCAATTGATATTATTACGCGATTGTATAATGAGAAGTGGAATTAGTCGAGTGGCCACTAAAAACCTTCAAAAAGGTTATTTTTAATTAAGCACATGATTGAAATCAATTAAACAAAATCATTAAGCGTAAGAACGAACACTGCTTTGATGGCTGTGATTAAGAAGGAGCACGTAGCTACCGTAGACGTGCGTACAGCAAAACAAAACTAGGTGAAAAAAAATAATCAAAGGAGTGAAGATGAAGATGAACCGATCCGGTTAGAGAATTGGAATCGTTGGTTGTCGTGTCGGCCATTGTAAATATTGGAACAGAAAAGCGTATTTAATTAGGTCATTTATGGCCGTGCAACCTCTTCCGTCACGCGATGATTTTATTATTCCCTTGTTTTCAATACATTGTTTTCCACTTTTACTCAATTTTATTTATTGCATACTACTACAGATTCTTGTTTGGATTCTGTTTTGGTTTACGTGCAAGCAAACACTATTGTTTAATTTTTTTAAAAATATAGTCAAACGTATTCACTCTATATATTGGTAATGTTCGTTTGTCAGCCGTATGAATATTTGGTTGCGGTTGCAATAAATTATTATTTATTTAGTTGTCATATGTACATACGAAAGACGTATCAATCAGATTTTGCATTATATGTCACAATTTTTTTGATCGCTGATTAAAACAATAGCGCGATTTAAAATCTACGATTAACTGCAACCACAACCGCTAATGACAAACAAACGAACATCATTTACCGGAACTGCAATGTTGACTGCAGTAGTAGTCATCTACGACAACCAAACATAAAACTGTGACATAAATTTAAAACTATTATCATTGGAAATTTTAGAGATACCCTGAATAGTTCTCTTATATATGCCAAAGATAAGACATGACATAAAACCGGAGGATCCGACCAAAAGTTCTAACCAAACTTATAGCTGGTAAACAATTATAAACATGAGGGAAGAGGATGAAAAGAATATTATATTTTAAAATTTTAGATAAAATTTGATTAATATATAATAATATAAACTAACGTATTCATTATTAATTAATTTTGAATTAAAATTTTATCTAATTTAGTATGATCGTACAACTAAATAATCGTACTTTGTTTTCATTAACAAAGTAATTGTTGACTTGATTTGACTAGCTTCTTTTTAATGTACTTAGATAAGTTATAAATTCTAATTTTAAGTTACCGTTGTAAAAAGGGTTAGACCGTTAGAATGTTATCTTGGCCTTTCGGGCAATAATTAAATATAAACAGTCATGATTAATTGTACATTCAAATATGACATGAAAAATATTACTGAATCACGAAGAAAAAGACAAGTAAGGTGATCATGGAATATTTTCCCCAAACATATTCCTTAACACATATGGCAAGCCCCATGAAATTAATTTCTTTCTTCCTTTTCATCACTCCCTTGAAAGCTTCAACTTAAGAATATATATACAAACAAATTCAGTTGACATATGACTCTTCTTAACTAATCTGTCTACACATTGATTACCTCTCTTTTAGTAAAAACCAAAGCGTATCTCGTTGCGTGACTTGTACGTATGAACGAAGACAATCACCTTCAAACATCACTTTTTTATAACCTAAGCTCTCATGTATATTGATTGCACTGCTCATATTTAGCTTTCACACTCTATCTCTCACTACTGAAACCACAATGTAGGAGACATCCGGCTTCAATTCCTTTAGTATCCACCAAAATCCCATTATAAATCCATAATATAGTCTTCAAATTCGTGGATGTGGTAGGAGAAAAATAAAAGAGAAGCCCATGAAAACAAAAATAATAATAAGCCTATGCATATAAATAACTTTTTCGCGTCAACAAAAATATATTTTGGTTTTGGCCGATGTAGTGACGATCCTACCCCCAAACTACACTCGGAGATCGACTCACTTAGCAATTCTATTAGACTATTTCCATTGTCTCTCTCCTAAGAACACGCAGTAGAATTGGAAGAAAAAAAGTTTGTTAAGCCGGCGGTTTCATCTTTTCTTCAACTTCTTAATTTTGTTCATCTGCAGAAAGCAAGCAAAGTCCGAAGATCGAAGCGGCGATCACTGATTGTATCTCACTACGATCGATCATACTTATGGATGGAATGTGCGGTTTCCGTTCTGCTGGAGACTACTCGGAGAAGGCGGCGTTGATGATTTCGTCGGAGAGTCTGATCTCGCCGTCAGATTACCAGAGCTTGCTTTGTTCTTCTGCCGGAGACAATCGCGTTTTTGGATCCGACGAACTCATTTCAGCACCCGCATCCGCTTTATCGTCGGAGGCGGTTTCGATCGCGCCGCCGCGTATTCGAAGAGTCGAGGATAATTTCTCGCTTCGTGTCATTAAGTCGAAAATTGCTTCTCATCCTTTATATCCTCGGTTGCTTCAGACCTACATCGAGTGCCAGAAGGTGAATCGATCACTACTGTCGCTGGTTTTACACCTTGAGTAACCGGACCATTTAACATACGAGATTACTTCGATGATTTACTGTTCATAATCGCGTTCTGGATATGCATCTCATGCGGGTTTTACTTTTCTTTGTATGATTTTGTGCTTTCGAGGTGTTTGAGATTAAGCATCAGTGGCTTTACATAGCATGTACACACATGCGTGCTTCGTGAAGAGCTTCGATCATCATTGTATTCGCTAATTTTTCTTGCAAATTTGTTTTAGAATATTTGTCTTAAATTATCTGTTGAAAAATCCTATCTTTACCTTAAGATAAGGTTTGGGAGCTAGAGAGACCATGAATTTATGGAGACCTACAAAGAAAAAAGAATTTCTAAATCTGAGTTTGACTTTTGTTACTGATACACAGGTGGGAGCGCCTCTTGAGATTGTGTGTTTGTTGGAAGAAATTCAGCGTGAGAGAGATGAGTACAAGCGAGACGTTGCTCCATTGTCTTGCTTTGGAGCTGATCCCGAGCTTGACGAATTCATGGTTTCTTCTTTACTCATCCGGTGTCTTAATCTTCGATTCTCTGAAGTTTCTTTTCTTCCTATAAAACATGTTTTGCGATTTTAGGAAACTTATTGCGATATACTGGTTAAATACAAATCGGATCTTGCGAGGCCGTTCGAAGAGGCTACTACTTTCCTGAATAAGATTGAAATGCAGCTCCAGAACCTGTGCACTGGTCCCGCATCTGCTAGAGGCCTTTCAGGTCAGCACTAAATTATCTCGTACTGTTGAATTCTCGTTGCTGTTCAATCTCGTAGTGTTTAAGATTTTGTTGATCTTTGTGTGTCCGCGTAAATCCCTGATTTATTTTCACCATACAAATCGAGTGGATATGTAAATTTCTCCCCAGAACTTTCCCTTTGGTGCTCTACACCACAACAGTTTCTGGGAATTGATGAAAACCTTCTCTGACACATTTTTCCATTTACCATTTTTTGCTTTTTTTGAACGCTGAGGAACAATATACTAGTTATATAGAACTAGTTGAAACAAGAAGCTTCGTAGTAAATCCAATTGTAGAAATTAACAAGGAAAATATAAAACCCTAGTTTTGGATAAAAAAACATTGATATTCAGCCACATATTTTATGTGTACTTCCATTCTCCTTCAATGGTTGTATTCCTTTTTCGGTTAATGGAGACTCCTAGGATGTCATTGCCTGTTTTTCTTTGGGCACGGTGTAATTAAACCTTGGAAAATAGAAAAGTATTGCTTTAGATGGATCTATGACCTTGGCACAGCTTTGTGCCATTATTTTCTCTCATCAGTTATAGTGTAGCCGCGGGGATTAGAGGACAAGAAGTGGGTGTGATTTTCTCTGCTCGGTGATATCTTTTGGTGTGTCATAATTTTCTTTTGTTGCTTTATGGTATAGTTGTATTTTTATTATTATTATCTTCTCTCTCAGAAAGAAAATGGTCTATGAAAGCAAAAACTTTTGCGCTATAGATTCTGATTTTGACGTTTCATTGTCGTACTGAAAGTTTTTTAATTGCTTCTTTCCAATGAAAATCCAATGATAGAGGAAAAACCTAGTCACAAGACTCATAGCTCATAAGTTCCAATAATAATAAATGCCACTGATTCTCTTGACTTCATGCTTACCTAACCTGACTCGCTATTGCTTATGCTCTTTTCATTTTCACTAAAACTGATGGGTAAAACAAAAGTTTGCATGCTCTTTCAGTGCTCCAACTTCTCTTGGTGGCACAGATTTTTAATCAAAATTCAACAATTAGAGAAGTTTAATTATATATAGTTTTTTTAATACGTGAGGGAAACTGAGGGAATAGGTGTTTTGATAAAATGGATGGAATAATATTTTTTTAATAAAATGGATATTTTTTAAAAACGTGAGTGAAAAGTGAGGGAATAGTTTTTTTTTAATTATACTCGTACATATGCACTTGTTGGATACATTGTGTACAGTTGACGTGTTCATCATTCGTGAGCTTATATTTTACTAACTTCTCTTGACTTTGGACACCACAGAAATGTCTTGATCATGTCAAATGGTTGGATTTTGTGTTACTTAAGCCCGAAAAGGCAAAAAAAAAAAGATTTTTTGGTAGAGTTCTGAGTTCCAATAGTCTGAGCTCACTCGATCAAAAATGCTTTCTGGCCAAGTGGTTATTTATTTTGCATGGCGTGGTTAATAAAGTGTGTGTGGTCTTGTAATCTTGTTGGAATTATATGTGAGTAAAGAAGATATGATTGAAATGATATTATAACAATGTAAGTTATGTTACAAATACTATATCTCTATAGTAACCTCTTCGTCTCCAATTGTTTTTGAGTTAGGAAGAATAGAAGTTGGCGAGTATTTTACAAGTAGCCCAAATATGGGAAAGTTAGGTTTTTCTTAAAGGACTGCTATAGTTACATTGTGTAGTTGTAGATTATATGAGTTAAAAACCTTTCACATATGAAAAAAAAAACTATTCTTTGCTAGCGTAAAAAAACCTTTCATTTATTACGACGCCAAAAGAATTAATAATTTATTTTCTCATCTCACCTGATACGAGCTAGCTGGAAAGAAATGGAACTAAATATTGTGGGTTTCAGCTTTTGTAGGCTTCAACTCTTTTTATTTTTATTATGTAGATATCGAAATGCAGCTTCGATTGTACTTGATTAGCATTGTTTAATGTCTAAAAGCTGTTAATTCGTATCAACGTATTTAATTAATTGGAGTTCGCATAGGGAATAATGTCCAAATGGTTGGAAAACAGATTGAGCTTATATTTTCAACAGTGGGAGAATGCTTAGTTTATAATTTTATGTTTTATTGGTTAGAAAGTGCAGTTTGCCTTTTCTTCGGTAATCTCATGTATGTTCTTTTTGATTGGTTAGATATTACCTTCTGGACATCTTTTCCTTGGCCAATATCTTTTTCTGCTTATTAACTCTCTCGAGATATGAGTTTCTCTTTTTCATGTATTTTCTTGAAACTAATATTAAAAACCCGTCGTAATGCTTTGGTTTCACCTGTATTTTCTTAAAACTAATAAAAAAACACCCGCGTAATGTACTGGTTTCACCTGTACTTTCAGAGTCATGTGCTTTAGTTTCTTTTGGTGCTAATATGCTTTAGGAATAAACTAAAAGTATATTGCTTTACTGATGTTTGTAATAACAATTGGATTTCCTCTTTTTGTGGTTTCTTGCTGTATTGTATTATATCACCCGTTTTGTGTTGTATATTATGCAACTTGTATTTCTAGTTAAGTAGGTACGATCAACATGTCTAGAAAACTCAGTGGGATGGAATTGGAAAGCCTGTAGTTTTGAACAAAATTACTCGATTGTGATGGCACATTAGGTTATGTCACATTGGTAGATAGAATAGTCCATTGACACCAAAACAAAACAAAACAAAACAAAAATATGAAAAGAGGAACTGAATGGGTGCTAAGCCTAAATTAGAAACTTTTTGAAGTTGTAAATAAAAAGGAAAAGGCGTGGTGCATAGGTTGGTCGGGAGTCACATGGACTCCCGTGGTTTCCGCTGGTGGATCCCTCCGTGACCCAATAGCAACTTCCTCTTTTTAGCTTTTGTTTTCTGATTTCATTTGATTACAAAGGAGAAAAGTTGGGTTAGAAAAATAAGGGCGAAAAATTGGAGGGAGAGGTTTTATTTGTGTGTTACAACACAATCATCTATGACTAATGCTTCTCCACTCTCTTCCCTTCTTTTCAACTGTTGCTTAGTGGTTGTCATTTCCTCTGTGCGTTTTTCCCTTGATGGGCCATGCTATTTCCACGTGCCTACCTTTTTCTGGAGCTTTATTCGTCTATCTATCTATCTATTTTTTTTATCATTGCATGTTTGTCTCTTTTGCTATACGCTGATATTATGAACCAATTCGGCTAAGTGGTAGAAAACAAACTTGAGTTACTATTGCGCATGCCTTCCTCAACTAGCAAATATTTAATGGATGGGTGTGAACTATATATATCTGATATCTCTAAGGATCATGCATTTAAGGTTGTGGGCATTATACACTGGTTTATCCTTTATAGTATCACTTTTTCATCCTATTTGCTTGCTTATCGATGACATTTATACTAAACTCGTTGCTTCTTTGGAACCAATGCCTTACTGTTTGTGGTTATTAGTAGTTACTTTTTCTTTAATGAACACTGAATAAGTCTCCCTCTTTGGTAGCAGCAACATTAGGGGTCAGTATGGTCATAAAATAAATGTTTGGGAAGCGTTTTTTACGGGGGTGTCACTCAAAAGGCTCAGAAAGGTGATACGTGTCGTGACTCAGGTGGGCAGTGGTAAGCCCCAGGGAGCACGTCGTCCCTGACAAGTGGAAGCTTAATTATTCAGTCACTGCGACTGTTTCTTTTTTGACTGATCATTTCTGTGCCTTAATATTCTCTCGCTATCCTTGTTTCCCCCCTTTTTACCCCTAAACGCTTCGGATGTCTTCTTTATGCTTCTTTTGGCTCTGTTCTTGTTTTAGTCATTTAGCCATGGAGCCACTTTAGCCGAGCCAAGAATCTAAATGTTAAGCGGTCAGGCGGTGTGCTATGTTGATAGTGTGTTCTAATTTAACCATTTCCTTAATTAGTATTAGGCAGAATTTGCTTTAGACATTGTCATTCTTGGCGTAGTGGCTAAGCATTATTGATCATCTGCATGACAATATTCTCTTTATGTGAACAGATGATGGTGCGGTTTCATCTGACGAGGAACTGAGAGAAGGTGATGATATAGCAGCAGCGCAGGACAGTCAACAAAGAAGCAATGACCGGGATCTCAAGGACCAGCTGTTGCGTAAATTCGGCAGCCATATCAGTTCATTGAAACTCGAGTTTTCAAAGAAGAAGAAAAAAGGGAAGCTACCAAGAGAAGCAAGACAAGCGTTGCTCAATTGGTGGAATGTTCACTATAAATGGCCTTACCCTACTGTAAGCAGCGTGTGTTTTGAGGTTTT
The DNA here is from genome assembly GCA_018901945.1 of Pugionium dolabratum. NCBI lineage: Eukaryota > Viridiplantae > Streptophyta > Magnoliopsida > Brassicales > Brassicaceae > Pugionium > Pugionium dolabratum. The sequence continues at coordinate 1,441,637 of JAEVFF010000101.1, read as the reverse complement.
TGAGCTTTCCTGAGTCTACATGTCAATCCAAAGCCTACATCTTTTCAACTGTGTACAGGAAGCAGACAAAATAGCTATCGCTGAAGAAACGGGTTTGGATCAAAAACAAATCAACAATTGGTTTATAAACCAAAGGAAACGCCATTGGAAGCCTTCGGAGAACATGCCATTCGCTATGGTGGATGATTCTTGTGAAACATTCTTTACCGAGGAATGATGATTCTGTGCGTTTTGTCATCTTGCGTTGTATAATTTTATTACATTGTTTAGCCAAGCAAAAGAAAAAGAGGGTAAAAGATTTGGTACATGGAGCGGTATGGCCAACGAATGAAACTCTCATGTGCTCAAAAGGTAAACAACCTTACCTGTACGTACGAGGGGCTTAACGACCTGTATTACTGGTCTGGCTACCTGATTTGTGTTAAACCTTTACTTAGTAGATAGATAGATCGAATGGTGTGTCAAATTACAATTTATACTCTTCATATTCTCTCTTGTTATTCGCAATTACAGTCATTTCATCTCACCCTATGCTTGATTCGATAAACTTAAACCATTACGTTTCCATGCAACACACATTCTTTTATCTTGTTTATGAATCAATTATTGTATTTCCTGCGTCTTACTACATAAATCAACTTACTATCTCCATTACATCCATCATTCTATATATATAGTATATACTAGCCAGTTCTCTTACTGGTTTATACACAAAATTTTTGGTTTGTTCTTATACACTTGTTCAAGGCTCATGACTCATCTACCGTAAAAGGAACTTTGCGAGACAGTGGCAAGAGATGCACAAGCAGCTGAATCGCCATCAGAACCATCTCTAAATTCCATGACTCTTTCATCCATAAATGGTGGATTACTTGGCAATGGCAGGTTTTCCTCTTTGTTCCTTAGCATCTGCAACACTTTTGACATGGATGGTCTTAGCGATGCGATTTCTTGAGTGCACAACAGCCCTATTTGAACAACCCTCTCTATCTCCTTTTTGATGTTTATACTCTCATTCTGATTCTTCCAATTCATGTTTTGATCATATATTTCCTCCAACTCTCCTGCCTGAAAGTGCTTCCATGCCTGTTTTTTTTTTTATTTATTGCCCAAAACATAACACTCCAATTAGTATGAGACATGATCGTACTTACTATTTCAATGTACAAAGACGATATCGATTTTTATGAACTTACTTCTGTAATCAAACTGTCTGAGTAATCTGACATTTTGCTTTTGGTGTTCTGCTTTCCAGTAACAATCTCTAGTACAAGAACTCCGAAGCTGTAGACATCAACTTTCTCTGTTAGCTGACCGTGTGCCAAGTACTCCGGTGCCATATAACCCCTGTAGATTCATAAGTATTGGATCAGAACAAACAATTACGTTTCTGAATGAATAAAATCAGTTTTTTTAAGGTAATGGTACGGTTTTCTGAATAATCTTACAGGGTCCCTGCAATGGCTGTGCTGATATGGCTCTTATCCTCCTGGAACGATCTAGCAAGCCCAAAGTCAGCGATTTTAGCTTGAAGCTTTGAATCTAGCAGAATATTGCTCGCTTTTATGTCTCTGTGGATAATTCTCACAGTCGATTGCTCGTGCAGATAAACCAATCCCTCAGCGGTTCCAACTATGATCAGAAACCTTCTGTGCCAGTCTAGTGTTTTCCCTCTGTTCACATCTGCAAAAGTAGTATAACAAAAGACCGTTTACAGTGTGGTTCTGCGTTCAGGATCTTACTAATGGAAGCTCATCAATTACTAGTTACCGAAGATGAATCGATCAAGGCTCTTGTTCTGAAGGTATTCATAGACGAGAAGGCTCTCTGGTCCTGAGCAGTTGCAACCAAGAAGCCTGACAAGGTTCTTGTGTTCAACACTGCTGATAATGTTGACTTCATTGTAGAAATCTGCTGCTCTGTGTCTGTTGTTGAAGAATAACCGTTTCACAGCAATATCTCTTCCGTCTGGAAGAACTCCCTAAAACCCAGAGAGATGCCACTTGATCACTCATTTGCTTTACAAGAAGATACATAGTTAAAAAGAAAGCCACTGCATCTTATTCATACCTTATAGACAGTTCCAAATCCGCCTTGTCCAAGCTTGTTCGCATTGTCAAATGAACCTGTGGCCTTCTCCAATGTTGAGTATTTGAAGTTTAAGCTACTGTCCGTCAAAGTTTTCGCCATGTTTTCGACATCATTGGATCCTGAAGAATACACCCGAAAATAAAACTCAATTGATCATTCTTTTCAACTGATTCATCAGAAATAGAGATATTAAACTGACCTCTTCTCTTCTTCTGTATGGTCCGGTGTTTGCAGATATAAACACCAATTGCTGTTCCAACAATAAATACAACCACAGAGCTAAGAACAGAGACTACAATCACTACTACAGAACCTGCAAAAGTTAAATCGATCGGCCAAAAAAGAAAAAAAAGTTATTTATGATAAAGAAGGAATGAAGATTCTGTAGTAAACATATATCTTCTTGTGTCACCTTGAGATCTTCCGTTTCTTGGAATCTTGTTCAAGAAATCTTGATCAGAGTACCTAAGAAAGCATCCGGTGTGAAGCGCACGTCCCTCTGTCCATGGCAAGCACTCTTTAACCACAGAAGCAGAAGCATTCTCCAAACATTCTTTACAAGAATCAGGACTCAAATTTCTCCAGCAATTCGCCAACACAAACGCGGATTGTTCAGATTCACCAGCTTTTAAAGACGCACGAGCGTACCCGCCATTCGCAGGAGCCTCATCAACCGCATTTCTAACCACTTGTCTCACCGCATCTCCGAAAGCCGCCTCCTTTCTCCTGGTCGTGTTCCCGCACACAACGTTGTCTTCAGGTCCTTTGAATTCGTTGTAGAAACTGTAATTCTCAGCTCTCATGAAACATCCGTCTAGGAAGATTCGACCTCCGTTTTGAGGGTAACACTGTGGAAGTATCGTGCGTGCTTCTGCGTAGCAGAGGACACAGTCGTTTAAAGGGAGATCTCCGTAGCACTGGGCGAGACCGTAGTTTGCGTCTGGTCCTGTTCCGGTGAGAGCAATTCCGTAACCGTTGGTTTGAACCTGTTGGCTGATTTTCTCCATTGTGGCTACGAAATTAGGGACGTAAGCGGTTTCGTTGTGCTCGAGCTGTGGTGAGCATGTGACTTGAACGGTTCGAGCCCTTGCCTCTCCGGTGATTGGATGGAGCAATGAAAAAAGAAACGTTAAGAGACATGGAAGGTACAGAGGTTGGACATGAGTTGGTTCTTTCTTCATTTTTTTCTTTTTGGGTTGATCGATTGAAACAGATCTCTTTCAAGGGTTCTGTGTTCTGTTTCTCAGGGTGTTTGAAATTCGGAAGGAATAAGCAGAGATTAAAGGAGGAAAGAATGATGAAATTGAGGAAGTTAAAAAAGAGTTGAATTTTCAACAGATTGACTTCTGATCAGATGGGTGTGTAATAATTGTCAGCCAAATTGGCTGTCTATAAAAGTTGGAAAAAAAAAGAGATTTTGGATTTTTGCTTTGAGCAAAGTAAAAGTAAAAAGTTGGTCGTAGGATTCACACAGGGAAATCAAAGCATATCAATAAGACAATAATGTCGAAGTAGTTTTCTTCAATCAAATCTAATTGGATAATACCTTTACCGAATTCATTAATTCAATGTTGTGAATATTTTGTTAATAAAGGTACTATCGACAACTCAGACATCCCTCAACTTTCTTAATATTTTAATAACACAGAAAAAAAAAATTCACATGTCCGTGCTGGTTAGTAAGTCGGCGTTTATAAGAAGTAAGATATAATTAAACAAATCTTAAGCAATTAAAAAAATATTATAAAAATTGCTTAAAATATCGTCAAAATTTTATTTATTAAAAATATTACATATAAAACTAAATTTCAAACTTTAATACCTATATCATATATTCTTAAACTAAATTATAAACTCAAATCCGAATATTTAAATTATAAAAAATTTAATTATTTTGTGATATTTCTGAAGAAAAATTACGATACTGTAAAATATTTGTCTGTTGCATATATAATAAGATTAAGAAATGTGAAATGGGTGAAATGGATAACTGTACTTTAAATAAATAAATTGGTTGGTATGGTTGTGGTTCTAGAAATTATAACACAAAACACAATTGACCATTTACAAGTTTCCATTGTCAAAAAAAAATGGTTGGAAATGGAAGTGGTTGGACATTCAATGCCAAAAATGTTAATTAAGTTAGTAGGCTAGAACAGGCCTATTTATTGGTATATAAAAAGTTTTAAATATCATTAAAAATTTCTAGATTTCATTATATTTTTGACATTTTAGTAAAACCTATTATTAGTTAGATGATTTTTAAATGGGCAAATTTCTAAATAACATTTTTTCAGATTTTATTTCAAATATACTATTATTAATTTAAATTTTAAAAATATCATAAATTTAATATTAAAATAACTAATTTATTTATAATAAAAAAATTAAGTTAGAAAAAAAATTAAAGGTAATGTTTTAATTTTATTTATAATTTATTTATACTAAATAAATAGTTATTATATAATAATTTGTAATATTTTTAAAAATTTTAATTTTAATTTAATAAATTTAGAACAAAATTTTAAAATATTAATATATTAAGATATTATATTTTAAGATTTCAAATTCTTCAATTACTCGAAAGCTTTTGTTTTTATTAATTCTATTGAAATGTAGTATTGTTGTGATATGAACTCTTAACTGAACTCATAGAAACATAATTTTTTAAAATAAGGTACCTATCCCTTGAATTCGTATAGTTCTAAGACAGATTTTTTTGATGATTTTTTTGATGATTTTTTTGATGATTTTTTTGATGATTTTTTTTAATACACAACTCTCTGTATATTTAACAAATATCTTTGCAAATTGTCAATTCTTAGAATCAACCAAGTCTCACTAACCCATTAAAGACTATGTTATTTATTAGTAATAAATATTGAAATATCTTAAAATATAACAACAAAGTTTTTCTCTAAAAATATCATTAATAGTTTTATTTTCTAAAATATCAGTGAAAGTTTTTTCAAAAATATCACAAATAATAAAAAAATTTAAAGATTTATAATAAATATTTGGATTTAAAATTTAGTATTTTGTGTTTACGATTTAGTTTTTAGTGTTGAAACTTAATTTTACTTTTATTTTATTTATACAAAAAATAATAGCAAAATAAAATTATTAATGATACTTTTGGAAGAAAAATATTTTGATGGTATTTTTGAGAGTTGTCCATAAATAATTGATGGTGAAGTACATCAACTACAAAAATTATGTTGAGAAGAAAAGGAAGTGACATTAGTTGAGTTTATAAACGTCCATCATGTAATTTAAATTCAACGGCGACTTTGATTTCCTTATTACACCGTTTCGATGGTTTAAGTTAGTATTTTTGTTGTTATTTTGTTAAAACGCAAAAAAAAATGTTGATGTTAATTTAAACATAACCAAACAAAGGTAACTGACTCGTAATCAAAATCAGTTGAATCAAAACCGACACTAAACCGGAATCTTACACCATCATTGTGAACTCTGGACAGTGTTCATTTCCTAGCTTATAAATTATATGACATGGTCTTGGCTCATACGTAACCCTCAATTAGTACAAACGATTATATTGTCATCTTAATTTTTGTACATATGACACACATAAGATTCTGATATCTAAAAAGCTCATCTAGGTTCGACGAAACTCTGAGTTATGTTGTTACTCCTTGAACCTGAAGATTGAGACTGATCTTGCTGAGGAGAATCTGTGGTGGGAGAAATCATCTTTCTCATCTCTGTTACACTGCCTGGATTCAGAAAAGGCGGTTGCGTCGGCGTTTGAATCTCCAAATTCCCTTTCATCATTTTCACAACCGCAGACATTGCAGGCCGCTGATCAAACGCTGCTTGAACGCAGAGCAGTCCGATTTGAAGCAGTCTTGATGCTTCGAATTTGTTGAAATTATCCCCCAAAATTGGATCCACTATCTCTGCCAAGTTGTTTGTTCTGTACAAACTCCATACCTAAAGTTTTGTTTTCAAGATTTAAGAAAAAAGGGTTTGAGAGAGCTAAGATCAATCCCTTAAGAAAAGAAGTTTGACAGTTACCGTTTGTAGGATCGAACTCGCGTCTCGTGAGAAGGCATTGTTACGTCTTCCTGTTATAACCTCAATCATAAGAACTCCGAAACTATAAACGTCTGCTTTCTCAGTCAATTTTCCTCGTACCACATATTCTGGCGCCATGTAGCCTCTGTTTCCACACAAGTGAAAAAAAAACCTTCGAGAGTTAAAAAAAATATTCTTTTTCTGCTACCCAAAACTTCAAAATCGAAAATGGTATTGTTAAGATTACAAAAATCAGTTTGGAGACTTTACAGTGTACCGGCAATGGCTGTGCTGATGTGAGTCTTGTCCTCAGGGAACAATCTAGCCAAGCCAAAATCAGCGATTTTCGGAGTAAAATCATGTTCCAAAAGTATGTTACTCAGCTTAATGTCTCTATGTATGATTCTCAGATTCGACTCCTCGTGAAGATATGACATGCCTTCTGCTGTGCCAAGTAAAATCTTAAACCTCTTCTCCCAGTTCAACGGTTGAACATCTTTTCTTACTGAACCAAAAAAAAAAGCAGTAAGAGGCATTCCACCCAGTGGGACACGGTAACCGCAAAATAAAGAGGTTTAGGATGAGAAAGACAAACCGAAAAGATAGTCATGGAGGCTTTGATTGGCAATGTATTCATAGACCAGAAGGCTCTCTGGTCCGGTTATGCTACATCCCAAGAGCTTCACAAGGTTCTTGTGATCAATTTGGCTTATTAAATTGACTTCGTTAAAGAAATGATCCACCCATTGCTTTGTGTTGAAGAACAGTCTCTTCACCGCAACAGTCTTACCGTTACTAAGAACTGCCTATTCCACGGAAAGGGCAAAGAATTATTCAAGTAAGAGATTTGAACATCTGAAGAAGAAACTCTAAAGAAAAGGAAAACAAGAACACAACTTACCTTGTATACAGAACCAGATCCTCCTTGTCCTAGCTTATTTTTGTCGCTGAAGTAATCAGTGGCCCTCTCGAGATTCTCATATGAGAAACAGAGATTAGATTTGTTGGCAAGCATGAATAGTGACCCTAGTTGCTTCTTCTCTACATTACATTACACAAGCAAAAGTATCAAGACTTTAAACTTTTCTATAAACATTCAAACTCCAATGATTAATCTTGAAAAAATTAAGTTGTTTCTAGACCATATAAATTTTTAACTATATAAATCACAAGTCACAAACCTCTTTGCTTTTTGGCACGTTTCTTCTTAAGCAAGAATCCAACGGCAGAGACTAACAGAACAAAAGCCACCACCGAAGATGTCACCGCCAAAATCACAGCCAAATGGTTATTACCTAAAATCAACAAATATGTTGCTTAATCAATGCCACACTTTGTGTTATTTCAATCCATAACTAATGTTCTACCTCATAAATTAAAACATTCCAAAAATGTTACTTACCACCATTGCCATCTGATGTTGAATTTCCAGAGTTGTTGTAAAACTTCTGAGGAGAAAACCTCATATAACAACCAGCGTTAAGAACTCGACCTTCTTCTTTCGCAAAACAAGAACCAATGTTCTCTGAGGCTTTACTCAAACACTCAACACAGCCACTGCGATTAAGAGGCTCCCAACACTGAGCCAAACCATGAACTGTCACGTTATCTCTATCCACAAATCCAGCATAGAATCCATCATTTCTCACCGCCTCCACGCTCATGCTCCTAACTAATTCCGCCGCGTTATCCCGGAACAATGTACGGTTTACTCCGGTTATCTCCTTTTCCTCACAAACCGTCCGGTCTTCCAAGCTTAACGTTTCGTTGAAGAACTTGTAATCGTCGTACCTAACAAGGAAACGCTAAAATCAAACGAAAAATTCGGATTTTATTTTGTAGTTGAAATGTGAGATTTTTGGTGGGTGAGTGTGAGACCTGATGTAGCATCCATCGGAGAAGACTCGACCACCACGAGTGCCTTTTTGAAAGGGTAAACATCGAGGGACTTTAGCTTTGATTTGAGCGAAACACAAGTCGCAATCCTTCTTATCAAGATCTTTTATACACTCTCCGTAAGCGTAGACGGTTAAGTTTCCGGTGCCGTTGACTACTTCGCCGTAGCCTTTAGCTTCAACGAGTGGAGAGACAGCGTCCATGGCAGCGAGAAAAGTGGTGACGAAGAGACTTCTCTGCTGCGGCGTCGTTGTTCTGTTGCTACATATCTGAGTCACCTTCTCTCCTCTCGAATCGGAAATCACAGGGTTTAAGAGGAAACCCAGAAATAGAAGAAGAGTGAGAAGATGTACAAAGGAAAGAGAGAATTGGGAAATGAAAATCGGCATCTGGGTTTGATGGTTTAATCTTTAGAAATCGAGGGAGATAACATTTCGTTTGGGTTTTCTGATCTTTTCCTCTGTTTTTTCTTGTTCGATTGGATTTGAAGATAAACAAAAGGAAAGGAAGAGACACAATCAGGAAGTTTGTAATTCGATATTCTGCGATTGAGGGTTGTTGGGTCAAACAGAAAAATAAAACCCTGGAAAAAAATTTCAGTTGAGTTTTTCCTCTTTTGTAAGAGAAAATATGGTTCTGGAGAGTCAAATATGAGACTTTCTCTGACCATTTCAACGAAAGAGAAGGATCGCATTTAGAACAGTGAATTAGAAAACGACGCAGTTTTCTAGTTATGTTCTATTTATGGATGGGACATGACGTCAACGCTTTTGTCACTTTTTCTGTTTCTAATGATCAGTTTTTTTGTCAGCCATTTTTCTACTGCCCCCAGAGAAATCTTTGTATAGTTGTCATTAATGTCGAAGTAGTTTTAAGGGTAAGGTCCAATGAATCAATCATTTACGATAATGAATGGAGATACAAAAAAGGAAATTTTTAAGATATCCAATTTTGTGCAAATAATCTAATTTTTATGATTTAATTCCCGGATTTTTTATGCATTTAGTAATTTACATCCACAAGTCTAAGTTTATAATGGTTAGAGTATTATAACATAGAAGCACAACTCACATTTGCTAGAAAAAACAGAAACATAGAACATATAAGTAGAGCACTAATCATACTTTTAACTAGATTTATATCAACGTTTCGCGTGAAAAAAAATATTTATAAATTATAGAATATTATTAGTAAATATAAATTAAATATTTATATAATTTTTATTTTTATTTAAAATTATTTTTAATATTAATTTTTATATAAGTAAATTAAAATAATAAAAATAATTATTTTTATTAATTTAATATTATTTTTTGGTTAGTTTAATAAAATATATTGATTTTCTAACTAAATTAATAATAATAACATATAGTGTAATTATTTTAATAATTTAAAACTATTTATATATTTATTTAAAATTGATTATGGTAATGACATGTCAGCAAAATTTTTTATTAATAACACGATAAAATAAACACACAAAAATAAGAAACCAATGCATCGCCTTTGCACCAAACTCTAAATCCCAAAAAGATTTCAAAGAAAACTAGGTATGTGCAACAAAATACTATCTAAGAACCGATCCAAAGCAAAGACTCGTTCTAACTATAAACAACGACAACTAAAGAACAACCCAACATAGCAGAATTATCAAAAACTAAAATCCACGTCTATTATGGAATTCAATTGTATGTTAGTTACAATCTAACGGGATCCAACCCAAAAATGATGTATCAAATCAAAATTAATAAAATATCAAACAGATCGTCTTATATTCGAAGAATCAGAATCGATAAAAAACCAAATTAGTTTTAAAAATATCTGAAATACAATCATATAAGCACATATATCCATAATTATAATTATTAATCCAAAAATATATGTTATGTATAGCTCAAAATAGCTAAAATAATAGAATATCTGATTTTTTTAGTTATATTTATTAAAATTTAATCAAATTGTTAATTATGTGATATTTAATATAGTCGAACTGGTACGAAACCAAACTGAAATTCTAAAATAATCAAATAAATCCTAGATTTGTAATATTTCGAGTTATAGTTATATATATAAATGATGAGAAAATTTTAATGATACAAAGTCAATTCTAAACTCATGTGACGGTAAAACTACAAACACACTTGGAGAGGTTTACTATAGAAATCTTCTAAATTTTTTGGTAAAATTGCGTTTTTTAGTATTTCTTATAAAACGTAGAGTTAATTAATAAGAATCCATGGTTATATGCATGTAAATTGCTTCTGAGCATCTGTGAACTTATATAAATAAACCTTTGTATTGGAAGATGGTAAGTATATAATTTGGCTGTAAACAAAAAAATTGTTATAATGATCGTTTGATTTCTAAAATAGGTAGAAGAATGAGATCATATAAAATGAAATTGCAAAACTATTTTTTACTGATGATTAAGTATACATCGTTGAACTTTTAGGAAAAAATATCTCAGTTTTTAAAATACTCTAGGAAAGATAGGACCTGAGTCAATGTTATTTTATCATATAACATTAGTTAGATTAATGAGATTACAAAATTTAATCGCAAGTCTGTAATTCAACGCAAGATCTCAATTCGTTCGACGAATCTTATTGTATGAATCTGACAAGTGTGACTACACACACGGTTTATGAAATAATTGGTACAGATACAGAGTCTGACCAAAATCAAATGGACATGTGGTTAAATAATAATCGATTCCGAAAATTATTGGAATTTCTCAGAAAATAAATATCTCCTATGTTCGTTATATATTTATTAATTATTAGTAAAATGTATGAATTTAATTTTTTTTATCTATTATGAAATAGAAAGGATATAGAAAGAGGTGTGTCGCAGCGTCTAGAAGCAGAGCGACTAGCTCGTGACTATCAAAAGTCAGCGTCAACTCCAACTATCAAAATTAAAGCCAAACTTGGTATTATTGATATGATATCTACTTCCATTATTATTGTTTTATTACAAAAAAAACAAAAACATAACACTGATTGAGATCTATACTATTTTAAACTCTTATCCTTGGATTCTAAACTAAACCGTGTGCTGGTATTTGCGCTACACCAATTCTTTTCTAGATTTGTTTGGAATCATTCTCAGCTTTGATTTGATCCAAAAATTCACATATCGTATATAATAAAAAACTATAATAATATTTTAAAATATCTTGTTTTAAATTTTTTTATTTTAATTTAACATTTTAAATTTAAAATTCAAAAAATAATACATATTATTTTCTGAAAATATATATTTATCATAAATAAATTACAAATATAATTAAAATATTATATTTGAGTTATTTTTTTCAAATTTAAAATTTAATTTTTTATTAGAAATAAGTTTTAAGTATTTTAATATTAAATTTATGTTATTTAAAAAAAATAAATTAATGATATTATATTTAGAATAAAAATTTTAAAAAGTGATATTTTTGTCAATTATCCTAATAATAGCTATTAATGCGAGTAAACCACAAATACTAAAATTTAAAAGACCGGATATTTCTTTCGCTTCAATATATATATATATATATATATATATATATATATAGTTAGTTAGTTAGTTAACAATAATATAATAAAATAGCATATTTTTATTTTTTATTTCAAATATAGCACATTAAAATTAAAATTCTCAAAATAACACAAATAATTATGTAAAAATATTTATTTACTATAAAAATTATACATAAAATTAAAACATTATATTTGTGTTTCTTTTTCAATTTAAAATTTATTTTTTATTAAAATGAAATTTTAATATATTTTAATTTTAAATTTGTGATATTATTAAAATTTTAAATTAAAGATGATATTTTGGAAAAAATATAAAAAGTGTTATTTTAGACGTTATAGTTAATTATAGCTATAATATGTGTAATTCTTATATTTATATATATATATATGAATTTTTTTAAAAAAATTACTATTAAAATTGTGCAAAATATTAAAATAATTTTTATGAATTAATTTTATCTCTAGATATTAATTTTTAATAATATATCCTATTATTACGGTGCGAGTCATATATAAGTATAGAACACCCGAATATCCGTTTTAACTATAGAACGTATATTAACCAGAAACTTATGATCTAGACGGAACTACGTATATAAAGATTGACGATAACTGCTCCATTCCCTTCCCTAATTGAAATGAGAGGAATATTGTTTTGTAGTTTTCCTTTTTGTTGTTTATTGATGAAATCATAAATTTTGAGTGATATGCTTTATGACTTTTCTTTCTTCGGCCGACGAAAGGAATAATCACGAACTTGTTCTGCAAGTTGATCAGTTTTAAACAACTTAAGATTTGTTGACAATCGAATTTCAATCTTTTGACTTACGTTTAAGATGGTTTGTCCACTAATGGCGCGTAGCTATCCATAACCACCACCATTACCTTTTTGACTTATATAACTATTTAATTTGACGATAATCTTTTGAGTATATTAAACTATTAAATTTGGTTGTGAATTTAGAAATTAGACCTGTCAACTATGGCACGAGATACGAATATTTGACGTTTGATGATATCTTAATTTGCTTGGTTTATTATTGCGTACGATCAAACACATTTTTTAGGGATTTTAAAAAGAAAAGGAAATTAGTTTTAATGGCTAGTAAATGTACAAAGTAAATTGAGAATCAAATTGAACCAACCCAAACATCTCCATCGATATAATTGAAAGGAATATTTGGTTATGGTTACTACCTTCATTTGTTTGGTTAATAGTTGTGTTCAGAGACTTAAATAATTTATAATAATTTTATTGGTTAATAATTGTATTTTTGGAAATCATTTAGAATTGTAAAAAAAGTAATACTTTAAAATAGTACTTTTATGTTTGTTTTTTATTTTAATTTTATTTATAATTTATTTAAAATAAATAAATATTTTTGGAATTTTAATTATAAAATACTAGATTTATAACAAAAAAAATTTTCAGTATTGTTTTAGCGTATTATTTTTTAATTTTTTCTAATTAAAAACAAATTTTAATATAATTTAATTTTAACTTTAAATTAATGATTTTGGAACAAAAAAAACTAGTTTAGATAGTTATTCTTAATAAAAACTCTTAGAGAATATAAAACCAAATACCTTGGTCCTCAGGCATTGTGGTTTCTTAAATGGGCTTATTAGCCCAAATCCGTATGGACTGGGGAATCAAAGAAACGGCCATTTGTAAATAGATTCATCGGCGTACATAATTCAGAAATTATTTAAAAATTTGAAAACTTTGTAATTCGCATTTGTTCCCAAAAAAAAAAACAACCCTTCATAAAACCTAAATAACCAACGAACTAAATTCGATATGTCTCTATAATTCAACGGTGACAAACTATTTTAACTCCTTTCCACAGAACAACTTGCTAAAATTAAATATAAGTTTTTCTTTAGCATATGCAATACAAATAAATAACCAATCTCCCTTTCTTCATGCAAATAATCAACAACTAGTGTTCAACTACCAAAATTCTAACCTAACAACATCTTACAAATACACAAATATAACATGTCAACAACTCTCCACCTTGCGACGGTGGTTCTCTTCCTCCTGGCAGAGAGCCAAAGCGGCATAACATTGGCTCGCCCGATGATTTCCGGCGGGAGAGATCCATGCTCCGTGTCGGATTTCAAGGTGTTGTGCAGATCAGTCGTGAAGGGTCAAACGAACGTTAACGCAGCGACGGAAGTGTCCATAAGAGAGCTGATGAAAAGAACAATCAAGGCGAAAGAAGCCGCCGCGAGTGGCCGGAAAAGTGGCGGAGGAATAGGGGTTTGCTACTCAAACTACGACAATGCGCTGGATAATCTACAAAAGGCGTTGAATAACATTAAAGAGAATGATGGGTTTAGTCTGAATATCAATCTTAGCGCATCTTTAACGGACTTTGATACGTGCAACGATGCCATGAGCGGTGCTAAAGTGTCGAATGTGTTTGTCAAATCCACAACCACTTTGCATGATATGGCTGATAATTGCTTGGCACTCTCTACCCTCGTTAAACAATAATGATGATTAATGAAGCTAAATGATATTGTTTAATTAGGGGATTTTTTTATATTAAATACGATTGAGAAAGGATGTATATTGTTTGGTTTTTCAGTAGATTTTTGTTCTCGTTTCTTGATTTATTCCGAGTTATTTTATTGTAAAAGAGGTCAGAAAAATGGAGGAAAAGAGAAAGAGAGATTCATGTACAGTTTGGAATGTTTGGACATCGTGTGATTATTATACAAACATTGTCTTTATTTTCAACTTTTATCTCACTACCTCATTTACATACTTAATATAGAAACATTTTACCAAAAAACTTTATATTCACGTTTCATTTACAAATATTTCATGGAAACGTATCACACCATAAAAGTATTTTAAAGCATTCTATAATAATTTATTATAATATTTATAAAACGATATCAGATAAATATTCAACAGTATATTATATGTAAATTTCTAATATTTCAACATAAAATATAATAACAATATAAAAATATTATAAATTTTATAAAATAAGTTAAATAAAATATAAAAATTAAATTTGAATTAATTAAATATTTATCATATCTATAATATTTATCTATTTTATCATATAAATAATTTAAACTTATTTTTATAATAAAATTTTATTGTATATTTAATTTGTATAATAAATTTTTTTTTAAAAAATTAAAATTATTTTTTAAAAAAATATATAATCTAATTTATTTTTATTAAACAACTAATTAGTTATACTAAGTGAATATTTTTTTAATGGAAAACATAAATCTAAATCTAGTGTATTATTATAAAACTTGGTGTAGTGTCGAAAGAGTTAAAGCCCAATATAGGCCTAATTTTGTCCAGACAGCCATATATTAATCATAATGTGCATCATGATGATGTGGAGGTAAATAATGTAACAGAACTTGTTCACAAATGATGAGTAATCATATTCTTAAGCCAAATCGTATAAATATACATAAAAAGAGTATTTAATGTAATAGTGATTAACTCAAAAATAAAATAAAATTGAAGAATATAAAACATTCGACGGTACTTGTAAGAAAAGAGTATTTAATGTAATATTGATTTAACTCAAACATAAAAATCAAATAGAACCTCGTGGAAGCAAAAGCTGAGCATGGCAAAGGCTTTAAACAGCATCATTGCTCTTACATCAAATTGTTGTATCCTCTTTTTTCTTCAATATTCTTCTTTTTCTTCACATTCTCTTTCTCCCTTCTTTAATTGAAAAAGAAAATTTATTGTTTACTGAAAATTAATAAATAAATATCGTAAAAAAATTTATTCTAAAAATATTTTTTAAAAATAACACAAAATTAAAATTAATCTTTAAAGTGTAAAACTATATCCTAAACTTAAAAATATATATATATTAAATCTTAGAAACTCAACCTTAAATAATAAATAGTAAACTCAAATTAACTTAAATTATAAATTGTTAAAAATTATTTTTATTGTTTGAATTATTTTTTAAAAAGAAAATTTAACAATATTTTTTGAAAAATTATTGTTGTAATTTTGAAAAAAGATTCTTTACGATGTTTAAAAAAATTTATTAAGATTAAATGTTATATATATTTTTAGTTTTCATTACTTATATCCGTTTCCAATATATATATATATATATTCGTTCACACATAAATGGTGTAGTGGAAATTATGATTAGGAATCGAGCATGTTGAATTTTTGCCTAGTTTTCTGGAGTATGAGAACGACAACATCATATGTTCTAAACACATTTTATTTTGACCAGATAAATATTTGAATCGACATCCATTAATGGAATTAAATTCTCTATAGTTAATTAGTAACCCAATTCACTTAGGTGTAGACACTGAATTTCTGAAATTTTTATTTTGATTTTTTATACGAAACTGTTTTCAAAAAAATTCAATTATATATGTAATATTACGTCAAAGCGTTAAAAAGCATAAAAGCTAATGTGAAGTGATGATATTATAGTATCGGATTAGTCAAATAAATGAAACTATATATGTATATATTTTTGAATTAGTGGTAGCAATAATTCTTCCCCATGACCATGAGTCATAATTCAGAGATTCACATATAATATGTAAAAGCATTTCTATGAGCCACCAAAGCTATTCTCCTTTGATGCCATTCTTTTTGTTGACAGGAATCAAATTCTCCCACTTTTTAGATTACTCATTTTTCACTATTCGGATTTTATCTAGTCATTTTTTCTCAGATTTGATCGTAAAATGTTCTCAAAAACTGAAAAACATATTCTAACTTTTCTAAGTAATACAAAAGTATAGGCTATAGTAATGAATGGGCTAACAAACGATCATCAATGTATGTGTCCCTACGAGGACCGCACCCACTTAATTCCCCAACTTATGTACCTATTGACCTCTTTTCATTATATAATATCCCAATTCTAATTATTACTATCCTATATAAAGTTACACAATGTTGTATATTGTAATTGTTTTGACCCAAAAAAATGATGTATATTGTAGTTGCATGATAATGAAATGTAATATGTATTTTTTATATTCGGAAGAAAAATGTAATGTCACTAGAATCATATAATCTAAGTCAACATACATACGATGCAAGTATGCATGCTTGTTTAAATCACTCCTCAATTTTGAGAGACAATATGATTATGCTTTTTAAAATAGACTCTCTCGAGTCTCGACAAATAAATTTCACAACTTGTACTATGACATTATAATGCTTTTTAATCAATAAATTTACTTTGTTTTTTTTCCCAAAAATTGATAATATTTTCTTCAAATTTATATTTCCAGTTTGTGGTATATTCCTCTTCCAGCTTGGAGAGATTATTTTAAGCATTTAATCACTGGTTAAAGAGATTACGTACCGTAAACTCAAGATGTCTTAATTACGAGAAAAGTCACTATATATGTTTTTCTTGAAATTCCAACTGAATTCATAAAAAACAAATACAAAGTCACATAAATTGTATGGTACTCAACATAAACTGTTAAATGGATTAAAAATTAAAGGATGTGGAAAGAAAGAGTAACACCAGAAAACAAAAAAGCTTGAAGAAAACCAAATTCAAAGTTACTCATTTTCATCTGAACTCTGGTTCCTTTCTTCAAATCAAAGAATGATCACACCAAATCCAAGGTCCCCTATAAATTAATTATTCTCACATAAATATCTCTCTTGCTCTCTTACCTCTCTCTCTTTCTTCTTTTGTCCATTTACTTCGCAAACTTTTCTTGGAATCTGGAACACCTTTTGATACAGTTACTTCTGGTTTCATCACTAACCTTATATTTATATCAAAACTTATGTAGCCACATGCCCAAAACTTTCGCAACACTCAACCCTAATAAATTTTGTTTGATTCATTCTTTATTGTTTTTGATCTTCTGGGTTTTCTTAGAGAAAGTGATTATGTGTTTAATGGGTTTGTTGGGAGATGTGTCAGTATCATCAAGAAGACGAACAACAATTAAAAACCGTATTAAATGTTGTTTTTTTGATAATTCAAGAACAAAACAACCACACATCAGATGTTTTCATAATACTCCTCAAAAAGTTTCCTTCAAGTCCGTTACTATGGTCTCCTCTAGCTTTATCAGATTAATTCTGTTACTCTGTCTCGTCTCTTCTTCCTTCTCCTCCACCACTTCTCCCTCCAATTCTACTGCCGCCGATCAAACTCTCCGGCCACGAGAAGAGCTCCGGAAGCTGAAACTGATAAGAAAAGAGCTCCACAAAATCAACAAGCCAGCCGTTAAAACCATTCAGGTAAATCCTCTACCTCCTCAATATATTTATACATATCTCTTATGTTGACTTATGGTTCGTTGCAAAAACCAATTCCTCATCTGTTATCAGTAGTCAATAGACATGCAAGCTTTGTTAGTCTGTTCTTACTCTGTTTCTTCTCTCCATGTGTCATATCTGCAGAGCTCAGATGGAGATACAATAGATTGTGTTATGTCTCATCAGCAGCCTGCTTTTGATCATCCTCTTTTACAAGGCCAGAAACCATTGGTAAATTACTTTCCCTCGTCTCTTTTTGAGAAAATCATATATATCAAATCAAAGAATTCAAATTTCTTATTTAGGATCATCCAGAGATCCCGAAAGGATATAACAATTACGATAATGAGTCGTATGAAGAATCTCAGCTGTGGAGTTTATCCGGTGAGAATTGCCCGGAAGGTACGATTCCGATAAGAAGAACAACGGAACAAGACATGCTAAGAGCAAGTTCTGTCCAGAGATTTGGTCGGAAAATCAGGCGCGTGAGAAGAGATTCCGCCAGTAACGGACACGAAGTAAGCACCATTTTTTAATTAGCAAAAAGTCAGAGGTTTTAGCTTTTTTCCATAAAGAAAAAGATATAGAATGATACCAAAAATCAGCTTTTTCGTAATTCTTTGCACGACCATAACACTTTCTTGTATCCATTATCCAAACTCAAAAGACAAGTCTACCATCAAGAACAAGAAAAGAAAAAAAAAAAGAGAAGCGTGACATATAACTAGAATTATTCTCTGTTCATATCGTAAAAGATTATTCCCTGTTCCTCTTCTCTTTTTCTGTGCTTACTCATCGTTTGAGATTTTAAGTCATTAAAATTGATTGTTTGTTGTAGCATGCGGTGGGATATGTAACTGGGAAACAATACTACGGAGCAAAAGCAAGTATAAACGTATGGTCGCCACGTGTTACTAGCCGATACGAATTTAGTCTCTCACAGATTTGGGTTATCGCCGGTTCGTTCACTCACGATCTTAATACCATCGAAGCCGGTTGGCAAGTACGTCACATTTTTACATTTTATTTTTTTGGTTAATTTTTCTTCATCGATTATATTTTTTAATCCTAAGACTAAAAAATCAAATTTCGATTATGTTGCACAGATTAGCCCGGAGCTATACGGCGACACTTACCCAAGATTCTTCACTTATTGGACGGTAAAATGTTTCCACCAACTTTTTAGTTTTGTAAATATTTTTAATTACTTTTTTTGATCTAATTAGTTTGATTTAATTAACATTCTGTTAACATTGGTTTATGATAGTGATTTTCAGTCTGATGCATACCGAAGAACGGGTTGCTACAATTTGTTGTGTTCTGGTTTCGTTCAAACCAACAGACGAATCGCGATCGGTGCTGCAATTTCTCCTAGATCATCGTATAAAGGTGGACAATTCGATATAAGCTTATTAATCTGGAAGGTAAATTCTCTTCATATCTTCATATATGTTCTAATTTTGTATTTTAAGAAAAAAGATACCAATCAAATCTAGTATACTTAAGTGAGAAAGAATACAAAGCACATGGTAGACATCAATGTTTCCTATATCAACCCAGCTCATCCAACTAGATGTGTCTCCACGAAGTTTTGAAAACACTTTGAACTTGTTTGTCATAATTAATTGTAACAATGATATAATAAAATCTACTTAATTATAGGATCCGAAGCACGGTCACTGGTGGCTACAATTCGGGTCAGGAGCGTTAGTTGGGTACTGGCCCGCGTTTCTATTCACTCATCTAAGGCAACATGGGAGCATGGTTCAATTCGGCGGTGAGATTGTGAACACACGACCAGGTGGTTCACACACTACGACCCAAATGGGTAGTGGTCATTTCGCAGGTGAAGGCTTTGGTAAAGCAGCTTATTTCCGGAACCTACAAATGGTCGATTGGGACAATACTCTTATTCCTGTTACGAATCTAAAGATTCTTGCCGATCATCCTAATTGTTATGATATAAGAGGTGGGACGAATCGTGTGTGGGGTAACTATTTTTACTATGGAGGTCCCGGAAAAAACCCTAGATGTCCATGACGAATCAAGAATCAAGAAGAACAAGAGAAGTTATTATTTATTCTTAATGCAATTCAATTTTGGGATTAAATGAGGGAAAATATTAGGAATTTTAAACAATCTTTGCTGCTAGGTTATGTGGTTCGTAACAATATTACCACTACCCAACAAAATCCTTTTTAGTTAAAAATGGTAAGTATTTTAGTTTGGTAGTGTTATACATTTTTTTTCCAAGAATGTGTGTTGACATTACGGATTTTGTAATGTTTATATTGATTGGTTTTACCAACGAGTAAATGTAGATTATCCTAAAGTTTCTTCTCTCCTTTATCTTAGAGTCTAAAGTTAAATGCAGAATAAAATCAGTTGAAAAATAATTCAGTTGAAAATCATAATTATTTGTATCAGAGATTGAATAATAAATGTAAAATTTGACGAATAGATTGAACATTCATAAGTCACAACTGTCCATTTATTGAATGAAATATATATGAATAACTAAGAGAAGGAAATTAAAGGTGGGGATGCATTTACGTGGGACCTTAAATTAAAATGCCAGTTTTAATGGTCTTCATTGGTCGTCCCACGTGCCTTCCTTCTGATAAATTAAAAAGTCTATCAGTTTTAATTTTCTTAATTTTATATTTATTTTACTGTTTTGAATGCATCAGATTGTGGTCAATGAAAGATAAGAAAGCTTAAAGCTTTGTTAATGAAGAAGAAGAACGTTTCTGGAAAATACTCTTCGATTAATTATTAAGCGTTTTACAGCAAGACTATTTAAGGAGAAGAAGAATGCAATAGATTTTGACAAGTGTCCTCAATTCCCAATGATTGCACATGATTCAAGAGCATCAAATCGGTTGCTCAGCTGGATTTTATTTGCCGTACATTCACGTTTCCTATGAGCAACAGATGCTCTGTTTTTGGCAATATTCTGATGGTCATATTTGTCGAAGCCCAGCTGGTCATTTGCGTTTTTGTCATGGGCTTGATGATTGGATGAGCCTGTTGCTGTGTCGTTTTGGTTTAGACTCCCCCTCAAACTTGTGGCGGGTGTAATCACGACACCAAGTTTGAACCGAAGACTGCAGAACGATTCTTGTCCAAGTGATTTTGTGAAAATGTCGGCTAGCTGTAGAGAAGCTGGTATGTGTTTAACAACCAGAGCACCCATTGCGACGCGTTCTCGGACAAAGTGGAAGTCAATATCAAAATGTTTGGACTTCGAGTGAAGCGCAGGGTTAGCAGTTAAATATACTGCCGAAAGGTTATCACACAGCAGCTGTGGAGTTCCAGTTTGTCGAAGCCCGAGTTCCTGAAGCATGGAGACAACCCATTTGAGTTCTGCAGCAGCAATGGACATTGTTCTGTATTTCGCTTCGGTGGAGGAGCGAGATACAGTTGGATGTCTCTTAGCCGACCATGAAACAACATTCGAGCCCAGAAATATGCAGAAACCGCCAGTAGACCTCCTTGTTGTCTTACAGCCTGCCCAATCGGAATCGCTGTATGCTCGTAATGTGGAATCAGTATCTGCAGTAATATGAATTCCCAACGACAATGTGCCCTTTAAATACCGAAGAATTCGTTTAAGTAAACTGAAATCAGCAACCGTAGGAGAATGCATTCGTTGGCAGATTAAATTGACGGCATACTGGATATCTGGCCGTGTCAGAGTAAGGTACTGAAGTTTGCCTGCCAAACTACGATAATAAGAGGGATCCGGAAAACTCAGATGATCACCAAACACCTTATCTAGCTGAAGAGGCAAGGGTGTTGGCATGGGAGCACAATCTTGCATACCAGCAAGGATTAAAAGATCTTGAGCATACTTAGTTTGACTGAGAAACAAATCTGTATCTTTAGAAAGTGCTTGTATACCCAAGAAATAATGTAAAGCACCCATGTCCTTCATTCTGAACTCACTGTGTAATCTTTGCAGAAGCTGATTAATAGCATTATTATCATTGCCAGTAAGTACCATATCATCAACGTAGAGCAACAAGTACATTAATACTGAATTTTTCTTGTATATGAAAAGAGAGGGGTCTGAGATGCTGCACGTAAATCCAACACTGAGCAAAAACAGACTAAACTTGTCGAACCAAGCACGTGGTGCTTGTTTGAGACCATAAATCGCTTTATTAAGCTTGCAAATATGATTGGGTTTTAAAAGATTTTCAAAACCAAGAGGCTGTATCATGTACACTTCTTCTTTGAGATCGCCATGAAGAAAAGCGTTTTTAACATCAAGTTGTTTAATATTCCACTTTTGTGTAACTGCAATATGAAGAACTAACCTGATTGTTGCTGTGCGAACAACAGGACTGAATGTTTCAATGAAATCCACCCCTTCTTGTTGATCATATCCCTTAGCTACAAGGCGTGCTTTAAGACGATCGAGAGAACCATCAGCAAGAAGTTTAGTCTTAAATACCCATCTGCAGCCGAGTGGGATAACAGATGAAGATGGTGGAACTAAATCCCAGGCGTGAACCAAATTCCATTGTGTCCATTTCTTCACGCATTGCGTTGAGCCAACCAGAATGTTTGAGAGCAGTTTTAACACTTTTTGGTTCAGGATGTGAAGTGCTTGAAGTCAGTAAGGCATACTTTGGGTTAGGCTTAACAATGCCAGACTTAGCTCGAGTCTGCATGGGATGACCAGCTGGTGGTGCAGATGGAGATGGTATACAAGCTTGAACTGAGGAACTATTAAGAATTGGAACTGCTGAAGTTGTTGAAGTAGGAGAGAGGCCTGAAAGTGCAGGAGAGGGAGGAAGATGTTCTGAAGTGCATGTCCTGTTGAGTGTGAGACTTGAGCTGTTGCCTATAGGAACAGAGTCAAAGTCTGCCGTACACCCAGGACTCAAGCTCACACTGGCTGTAGGCATAACAGAAGACTGAAGACGACTGGTAGAAGGGAGAGCATCAGATTCTGAAACTGAATTGTCTGCAGACACGTTTATAACAGGAGAGTTTTGTCGAAGCCAAGCTGACCGTAGTGGAGTAGAAGACTCAGTAGTGTATGTTTTGTAGGTATTAGCAAATGGAAACGAATGCTCATTAAACAAAACATGCCTACTGATATAAACTTTTCCTGTTGGAGGATGCAAACAACGATATCCTTTATACTTAACATTGTAACCAAGAAAAACACAATGTAAGGATTTAGGATCAAACTTGTTTGTGTCATATGACCGGAGATAGGGATAGCACGAGCATCCAAACACCCGGAGTGCAGTATACACAGGAGCCATCCCATTTAACAGTTCATAAGGACTCTTGTTCTCGGCTGTAACAGAGGAAGGCAGTAGATTACCCAAAAACGCAGCTGTAAAAAAAGCTTCCACCCATAAGTGTAAAGGTACATGACTGTGATACAACATAGATAAACCAAGTTCAGTTATATATCGATGTTTTCGTTCTGCCAAACCATTCTGCTGTGGTGTATACGGGCATGATATTAGATGTTTAATTCCCTTACTAGCCAGATAATTTACAAACTTTTGACTGATAAATTCTCCCCCTCCATCACATTGAAACATTTTGATCTTGTGACTTAATTGTGTTTCGACTAAGTGTTGAAACTGGAGGAAAACATCATAGAAATCAGACTTCCTTTTGAGTGGATAGAATCACGTGAAACGAGAATATGTATCAATGAAGATAACATAATACAAAAAACTTTGATTTGAAATCACAGGGGCTGGCCCCCAGAGATCACAGTGAACTCGTTCAAGTGGATGAGAAGCAACGAAAGTGGAGGGAATAAAAGGAAGTCTTGAAAGCTTTCCTAATTGACAAGCATCACACAACCGAGAGCTTGTTTTATTCACAAAGATTGCCTTTATTTTAGATAGATGTTGTACAATCTCTTTATTTGGATGCCCCAAGCGTTGATGCCATACTTCATCACTGGTAGACTGCTGCCGAGTTGAATAATAAGCAACAAAACTTGGATTTTCCAAAACATAAAGATTGTTATGCCTCTTCCCTTGAGTGAGGAGCTGGTTTGTTTTCTTCTCCTTCACAGAAACACAATCAGCATCGAAAACAAAGTAGCAAGGATAATCGGCAGTCAATTTTGATACAGAAAGAAGAGGCTTAGCAATATTTGGACAAATCAAAACATCATCGAGAGGTAATGTACCTTGTAAAGTGGTAAGTGTAGTTGATCCAGTGTGAGTTATAGGTAATAAATCTCCATTACCAACAAGAACTGTGTTATTTCCAGCGTATGGTTGCACGTTTTGAAGCTGATCTGCAGAACTCATGATGTGAGCTGTTGCCCCCGTGTCGGGGTACCACTTATGTCAACTTTTGAGGTTCTCAAGGCAGATAGTGCAGTGTTAGTATCAGCACCCTTAAAATGAGGATCAAAACGACTGTAGCACTTAAACGCAGAATGACCATACTTCCCACAAATTTGACAAGTGGGTCGAGACTGTGCCTCAACATTTGATGCAGAGGGGAACTGCTGTTGAAAACCCCTTCCTCGAGTTGAAAAAGAACCTCTACCACGATATGTTCCTCGAAACTGTCCTCTGTTCTGAACAAAATTGTTCTGATATCCACGACCATTGTACTGATTTTGATAAGGCATTCTTTCGGTATTAAAGGCCAGGTGAGGTGATACCTCAGGAGCAACTTCATATTTCTGAAGTTTATCATCAAACCCAGTAAGTTTGAACACAACATCCTCAAAAGAAATCCCCGGAAATGAATCCATGGAATTCTCAATAACAGTACAAATAGACTCATATTCATTCCCTAAACCATTCAGAACTCCATAAATTTTTTCTTGTTCAGAAATAGGGGATCCTATAGAATCTAGCTGGTCACATAAGGATTTAATTTCTGACAGATATTGAGCCATTGTTTTCTGCATTTTCTTCGTGGTTTGGATCCTTCTTTGAAGATCAAGTTTTCGTGTTGCAGAGACACATTTATATTTTTTGCTAAATAAAACCATACCTCCTGTGACGTTCGAAGTCCATAAATGCTTTTTAATGCGTCTTCTGAAAGAGATCCAAAGAGCCATGCCATGATTAGCTGGTCTGTTCTAACCCATTTGAGAAACTCTGGATTACTGGTTTCAGTAACTTGCTCTCCATTTCTTACAGTCAAGATAGTTTGAGGTCTTGGAATCGCTCCGGTGACAAACCCGAGCAACATTTGACTAGAGAGGAATTGTTCGAATTGAAGCTTCCAGGAAAGATAGTTATTTTCATTTAGTTTGAGAGTGACACACTGTGATATCGTTAGAGTTGGAGCTGAAAAAGGTTCGGAGCTATTTTCCATAGCTCTGATACCATGAAAGATAAGAAAGCTTAAAGCTTTGTGAATGAAGAAGAAGAACGTTTCTGGAAAATACTCTTTGATTAATTATTAAGCGTTTTACAGCAAGACTATTTAAGGAGAAGAAGAATGCAACAGATTTTGACAAGTGTCCTCAATTCCCAATGATTGCACATGATTCAAGAGCATCAAATTGGTTGCTCAGCTGGATTTTATTTGCCGTACATTCACGTTTCCTATGAGCAACAGATGCTCTGTTTTTAGCAATATTCTGATGGTCATATTTGTCGAAGCCCAGTTGGTCATTTGCGTTTTTGTCATGGGCTTGATGATTGGATGAGCCTGTTGCTGTGTCGTTTTGGTTTAGAGTCAAAAGCTGAAGTCCACATGGTTTCTTCCTTTTAGTGATTCACCATTTTTAGTTTGGATTAATGATGCCAATTTGACAATTATTGTTATGTTATGATTGAGCTTCAAGTTTTAAATGTGTGTATATGAATTGTAGACAATTCAAAGCAGTTTATATTGATGTAATAAAAGCTTCAAAAATTTACTAAAATCCTATACAACAAAAATTCTCTTTTCTTAACGGTACGGTACCATTCCTCATTGTCCCCTTTCAATTTTTTTTTAATAAAAAAATACAATTTGGTAACACATGTATTCTCGGTTAGAACAATCATACCTCAAGTTATGATTTAAATATCTAATTGAAAATAGTATAAATAAGCTTCACACGATGACAAAACCTTCTAAAACTTCAAACAATTAAAAAGTATATATATATAACGATGTAAAAGAATTCTGAATATCTTTAACAAAAATGTGTTAAATATAGCATATATTTGTTTGGTACAACAAATTATTATTCAATTATTTGTCGTACTACAACAATTATTCGTTTTAATCATACATAACATTATACATCGTAATTTTTTTACTAGTTATTAAAATATTTTTAAAATTTAAAAACATATATCATCGAAGCTGCAATTATGACGACATATAAACGAATAATATATGTTATAACCGAAACCACAAATTTAACCGTAATCACAACCATAATAGTTGATAAACAAAGAAACATGATCAGATAATACCTATTTGTTTACCAAAGGAAAAACATGAGATAGTCAAAGATTTGGTTTATAGTTCAATTTATTTCGAATGCTTTGGATCGAAATCATACAAGTATAAAACTTTATTTTATATATGATGTTGAGAAAATATTTGAATCAACCTAATTTTTTAAATAACATTTTAACAAAACAATATCTCTTACTGAAAATTACAAAAAATTAAAGTTTTGTTTCTAAAGTTTAGATATATATTTTAATAACTTTAATAAACATTTTTATCAAAATTTATTAATCAGAGTTGTTCAGAATTTTTAATATTATAGGATGTTTTTATCTAACGAAAATTACTAGATAAAAAATTTGGTATTATTATATAATAAAAACTTTTGTAGTATTTTAAATAAAAATATGATTAACTGTTTAAATGATTTTTAGGCTAATACATATTCGGTAAGCTAGAGTAAAATGGTTTTTGAAATTAGAAATTAATATGTTCAAAAATTTTAAAAATATTAAACCAAATTTAATCAATTTATTTTGGATCATATGGTTTATGTGTTATGACGGTTCTAAGTGGTTTTTATTCATTTTGATAGGTCATAGTGTTTGTTAATTCCAACGCGACCACTAGTTTGATCGGTCTGGTTTTAAAAACATTAGGAATGGACGTTTGGTTTATTCGAATTTCTCGGATCAGATTATTTTCAAATTTTACGTTTACAAGTGAAAACAGATATGAAATTGAAAATCAAAGAATTTTGTACCGCCGGTTCGGTGTCTTTCGGTAGACCAAAAAAACACTAAAACACTTGCCTAAGAGCTTTTAGATTCTCATTATGCACCTAAAAATATGGGCTTGAAGTAGGCCCAATAGTTGTAGAATAAAATAATAGATCAGGCTGGGCCTTTTTGGGATCAGTCACATATTTTGAGCAATGCACATATATTCTAAAAACTAATGTCCTTATATGTTTAATACAAAGTTCCAACGTTTCCCTGACGAAATGTTCGATGATTAATTATTATTTCTCTATTGTTTATGACATACTAAAAAGTATGTTGAAATCCGAACTCATGCAATGCACTATACATAATTCTGGTTTGAGATTTGGTTTTGGTTAGGTTTCTATGGGTTTTCCACTAATTGAAACGAGAATTATATATAGTGCAATTTCATTTTGAGTTAATTCGAATTTTGGGTATTTTAATATAACTAAATCAACCAGTTAAAAAATTTGCTTTATTTTTGTTGAAAGTTGAAATAGTTTGATAGAGTAATATCATAAAATAACAGCATTTTAAATTTATGTTTCAAATTTAACATAATAAAAATAAAACTCTAAAATTAGCATAAATTATTATGTGAAAATAATTATTACTTTAAATAAACTACACATAAAATTAAAATATAATGTTTGGGTTCAGTTTTTCAATTTAGAGTTTATTTGTTTTTTATTGGAAAGAAGTTTTTAATATTTTAAAAATTTGTGTTATTTTGGAAATTTAAATGATTAGTTATATATTTGGAATTAAAACTAGAAATAGTGTATATGGTTTAGTTTTTTTTTTAATATAATGATTGTTTTGCACATTCACAATAATAGTTTATCAACCAATTAAATAATTATTTCATTTTGGTTGAAAATCAAAATCATTTTTATACGGTTTAGTTTTTTTAATGTAATAATTGTTTATCAACAAGTTAAAAATTATTTCAGTTTTGGTTGAAAGTTGTAATAATTTCATTTTGATATGATTTATAAATTTAAACGTAATGATTGTTTGTACATTAGCAATAAGAGTTTATCAACTTGTTAAAACATTATTTTATTTTAATTGAAAGTTGAAATAAATTGGTTTTTATACGGTTTAGTTTTTTTAATGTAATAATTATTTTGCACATTCGTAATAAAAATTTAAAAACAGTTAAAAATTATTTGGTTGAAAATTAAAATAATGTATTTCTCATTCAGTTTAGCTTTTTTAGTGTAATGTATGCTTTGCATATTCGCAATATTAAGTTATTAAATAGTTAAAAAAATACCTCGTTTTAATTAAAATTGAAATAATATAGTTGAGATATGGTTTATTTTTTAATAATGTAATGATTATTTTGGATATTCGCAATAAAAGTTTATGTTTTGAGTGGTTGGAGCCGACGGGACATACCAAATCACTTGCAGCCTGGACTGTTTTATTCATCATTTATAAATTTAATTTGCATTGCTACTAACATAAAAAAACTGTTCCACATAATTTATTTTATTGCTCGTTCAAAAAATAAAACGGTCTAATTCAAAAGCGGTTTAATTCGGTTTAACCATTACAACCATTCAAAGCCTTAGGTGGTTTATAGTTTATACTATTAGAGCCGATTATGAACTCAATCAAGTATAGATTTTCTGTAAATATTTTTCTCAATTTTTTGATCGTTTAAAAGAGTTCAGCTTTTAAAAAAAAAAAATATTTAAAATAAGTCATTTTTCTTTCTATTTTGCAGTGTTTCATACCGACTATGATATATTTGATAATACAAAAACCAGTTTTGGTTGAAAACAATAATAAACTGCCGTATGATCGGAACCATTGGTATGAAATAAGATACGAATATGATTTGGAATTCTGTTTGTAGTTAAGTAACATTAAGTACACTTTTTTGTTAATTAAAAAGATTAAACGACGACAATTAACAAAAACAATGGCGAGTGAAGTGGAAGCGCACAGCATGCAAACCGACTCATCATGTTCTTGTCCTTATCTCTCTGCGTTTAAACTACGTAAGCTCGCCATTTGGCAAACACTCTACAATTTATATATAATTAAAAGTTGATTAAGGAGAGATTATTCATGGAATGACAAAATGCGATTAATTAGAGTGGACAATTTAAAGTCAAACCTAATTAAATATTTGTAGCTTTCAACCTGCAATAATAATATTGAAGGCACATAATTATATCGAACCTTTCCACGTGATATTATTACCCTTCAAAAATACATACAAAAAATAATTCTTTAGAAATAAGAAAATGAATTTTAGTGTATATTCTTTTATCCGAAGTATGTAATCAATGGTAGGTTCATGATTAAGAGAGTAATCTCGTCAAGAAAAATGCAATGAAAATGTTAACAAGACAAAACAATGACAAAGTCTATAATTAAATTGTTTCCTTTTAAAAACTAATAGATTTCTATGTTTATTTTGCACAAAACTAGACGTAATATCTAAAAATGTAGCAATTAATGTATTAAGATAAGAAAGTAGCAAATTCTATATTGTCTCTTTACACAACTTTAACATTTCAATATCTTAATCAAGCCATTGTGTTCGATGTATAGAGAGCAAAACTCAACCATTACCATTATGATTTGTTGGAATATCATTGGATGAACAAAAATGCAGTCATCATTATGAGACAGAGATAGAATACATTTATATAAACTTGGTCCCCAAAATTGAAATGATTATGGATCAAAGGACTTGAATCGCTCTTAAGAAATGATATTGTTTACAAAACGAATAATCATTATACAGCGTTTGTCCACACGCTTTTATTTATAGGAACGAATCTATAACATTGTGTTTGATGGATGATTCTGGAAATCGAAGGTATGAATGAGAGAGATAGTGTTAGAAATAGGTCCATCTAGGAAAATGATATGTGATGATGATGAAGAGCGATGAGAATTGATAAATTTATTTATTTTGAATTAAATGGCTCTTGAGATCATCATTTCCCTCTATCTCTCATTTCCCTCTATCTCCTACGCTTTCCAAGTTGGTGTGGTCTCAACACAATTCTATTAAATTAAATTAAACAAAATCCACTACTTTGTTAACTGTTATTGTTCTCCATAAATTGTATTTTCGAAGTGTTTTCTGTTTTGCAAAGTAATCAACACTCAAAGATTTGTTATATATATATATCTAATTCATTAATATATATATATATAGGTATGGTAAACAAGTTTGTCCTAAGCATATTATTTGCAAAAGAATTGAAGTTAAGATAAAAATGAAAAATATCTACCGAATTTTAAAATATGAAAAATGACAATATTAATTAAAAATACAAAGAATAGAAAGCGCAAATGGTTTAAAAAAGGGGGAAAAAATTTAAAATTTCTTTTTCACAAAATCTTTATATGAAAAAAGAAACATAGCATGTTACATGTGAAAAGATAATAGTTAGATGTAAACTATATATGAACGTTTAAAATCTATTATTTGAAATTTAATTATAAAAAGGAACTCTATGATCTAAAAGAACATAAAAAGGAGAATAATACAATTCGAAAAAGGGTCATAAGCAGATCTAGTTATATAGTAGAGTATAAATTACATCAAACAATTAAGCTTTAATTAACCTAATACGACGAAATTTTAAGGAATCGCTTTTACAAAGAGGCAATGTGATTTGAGATAAGCAAAATAAATAAAATGACGTTAATCTTAATTAGCATTAACTTCACTCGGATTTTCTTCTTTGATGTTCATTCAATGTATAAGAAATAATAAACCAACCGATTTAGAGAAACAATCTTAAATTATTTATCCACGCCAACTCACACTAAATGAAGCTGATTTTGAAAGTTAAATTTGGGATATAAAAAGGATAGAATTTATTAATTTTGTTATCAAATGAAATTTCAGTATTGTAATTTACATTACCACTGCAAATACAAAAACAAAAAATAATATGAAGAACAAGTTGGTATATATAAGAGCAAATAAACTCGCAATATACTATTTTAAATAAAAGGCAATAATTTCGAATTATTGAATATAAATTTCTGAAAAGTTATACTAATTTTACTTTACCGAATTATTATGGTTTATATCAATTCACACAAATTCATTCCACATTTAAATTCAGATTAATAACACTTTGTTACGAGTTTTGGTTTTTTTAAGTTGTGTAATAGAAAACAAAAACTGAAAACAATAAACGCAAAAAATACTATTTGGATTTTGATTTCTTTTATGATGGAAAATAAACAAGAAAAAATCCATTGAGTTATTTTTTGGGTGTCATGTAGGCTTTAATTTTCAATTCAAAGAATATATCTTTGTTACTCAAGAAAACATATTTAAATCACATACATAGTTTGATAGTTTAAGTTTATGCAAATTTTGTCTTTCATCAAAATTTACTTATAGCTCCTATAATTAACAATATCATAGTCATATTGAACTAATTATTTGGAATGAACTACGTTCGAATAACAAATTTCATGGTATTTAATTAATCTTAAATTTTCAAAAGTCTTTAAATATATTACTATAAAATTAAAATAGTATTTTAAATATGTAGATATTGTTTTAGCGATTTAGAAAAATAGAGTATTTCCATAAAATAACATACTTTAAAAATAATCAAATCTAATATTTTGAAATTAAAAGTTTTAAAATAATAGAAAATATTATGTGAAAATATTTATTTATCGTAAATAAATTATAAATAAAACTAAAACATTATGTTTGACTTCTGCTTCTAAATTTAAAGTTTCGAATTTTCCTATTGACACAAGTATCAAAGCATTTAAATATTTAATTTACATGTTATTTTTAAAAGATTTAAAATAATAGTATTATATTTGAAATAAAAATATAAAATATTGTTTTTTTAAGATTTGCCGTTCAGAATGGTAACATGATTTATTTTTAAAATGTACAGTCATACAAATTTTCTAGTTTGTCAACATACAAATTTTCTAGTTTGTCAACATACAAATTTTATAATTTAAGGGAAAAATGTGATTGTAGAGTTTTGATGTAGGTTGTTTCATTTTTGTTCTCTAGATTTTTCATTTGAACTTAATTTAAGGTCAGTTAATTTAAATCGACTAATTTTGAAATGGTTTCGGATGACTATTCGATTTTAAATTATTTAAAAAAAGGAAAAAAACTACAAACTTGATATATTAGCAAAGAGAAAATAATCAAAAACACATGAAAAAAGCTAATTAAAAGACAACATATTTGAGAAAATGTATTTACAAAATGATAGATTTTTCATATGAAAATAAAGTTGAAAAGCATGTTAGATGAGTCTAACAGAGTGTCGAGGCTGTGTGGTTGTATGATAGTTATTGTTAGATCAATCATCCTTTAATTTCATTCTTTTTCAAATAAGATGACACAAGTGTGGCTTCCAAAAAGGTGGTCCTCCTTCTTCTACTGCTTCACCACCTTTTTATACTTCTTTTCTCTAAATAACATATCACCCGAACGAGTTTATGAAAAGATGGTTTTATTTAACTATTCCTAGTTATTTGACTAATACCAACTTGCTATCTTTTTGTATATAACATGACACAATAATGAGTTTTGGAATATATAACATTCACTACTCTTTTAGTACAATTGACGTTAAGAGATTCACAATTCTAAGAATCAGTATGTATCTCATCGTATTTTCTACCGCAATTTTGCAGGTAATTTATCAGTACAAAGTTTTGTGAAATTTTCAACAAAATGCATAATCGCAAATTTTATGGGACATAAATTATGGCATTTCTTTCGAATTATTTTTCCAAAACATCTTGCAATTTTTGACCATTTTTAACATATTTTAATATTCTTATATGTTATATCAAGCAATATATAAAAATATAATGAAATTATTATAAAAAATATTATTTTCTTATATATTTATTTTGTTGTTTTGTATTTATATTCTAGTATTGCAGATTTTATTTTTCGAGAGTTAAATTTGTTTATCTGCCATTCTACAATTACACAGTATTATCAATAAAAATAAATCAATAGTTAATAAAACTTAAATAATGTGATTTCATATATAAATCGCTGTAAAAGCTATTATTTTTTAATTATTTTCTCATTGTTTCGTAAATTTTGTGATCTTTTATTAATAGTAGTTCAAATTCTAGTTGTTTGAATGGGTTGAATATCTTGAATATTTCATTTGTGTGTTTCTTTTTTTGTTAAATGCACAAAATCTCTTTTAAATAGAATATAAAATCTCACAATACGTTTAACAATTCAAACTAAGTTTTTATACTATTTTCCATTCCTCTCTCAATTCCGTTTTAAAAATACCTATTAAAAAATTTGTTTGTATGGTGATGTGATAATAGAAAACTGATGTAGCACACAAAGAATTGTGAATTTAGAAGCATTATAAGATTTAAAAGGGACAAATAAGTAGAGAGAGCTAACATATCATGAGAATTTGATGATGTGATTGTTTGAATATCAAAAGAATATTTACATGAACAATTTAAAGAAAAATAAAATTGGACATTAATCATAATGAGATACAACGATCTAAACATAGTATAGTAAATAACATTAAAACAAAGTTTTCATCAACGAAAATGAATTCCATATCTTCCAATCAGATCATAAATTCTATTTTAAATCGTTGTCACAATCAGAACTGGGCTTGAACCTAATTGATACAAGCTTGTGCTTACAGCCCTAGACATTGATAAAAAATAATCGGCCATTGTTTGTTTGATTCACAATAGTAAGCGCTTAGAGCTATATTCGTCTAGCTTGACCTTTGTTATCTCGAAGGATACATCACTTTTTCATAAGTCATCACACCAGGATGCATGTAACTGCATTATATTTGTACGATTAGAGGTGATGGGTCCTCCATCTTCCATATTGTATATCCACAATAACCATAGTACACATTTTAGCTTATGTTATGATCCTCTAACTTTCTTTTCACTTGTAAGAGGCATGTAGCCATGTTTTAATATATTGATTTCGATATAAAACGAGACAAGAGACGAGGCACTCAAATAACATATGGTTGGTTGTTTCTCCTATGACAACACTCTCTCACTAATTTGAATCTTTTCAACGCCATATAACCATTACTATAAAATTGGTCAAACATCTCGAGAGAAAGTTTTGAATATTATCAATTGTCTTAAAGTTCCACAATACTTGATATAGAAGATTCAAATTAGAATTATAGACTTGCATGCATTCTTGTTTCATCATCTCTCTATTCATCCACATTTACCATCCTAACTTTATTGAGTATTCACCATTATTGGTAAAGATCCATGAGTATCCAATTTAGCTTCATTACCTCCTAATTAAGTTCAATTTCATCTCTCACATATAGGCGACTGAGTTGGTAACCAATTTTTTTAGATAAGATAACTTCCCTTAATGTCAAACTAGAACAAAAAATGAAGAACTTTTAGATAACCACATATTCTCGAGAGATCTCTACAAATAGAAAGGAATATTGTATTTTTAGCCTTACTATTCCACCTCTTAGAACCATGCTCATGTTTTTTTAATGTATTCTAATAGTCTTTTCCTACACATTATTTCTTTAACTTCTTAGTTACATGATTACCATACATTCGAGTAAGAAAAATACAATTTTCTTCCACTCAACATAAATATTTAGTAATCCAAGGTTTTGATGCTTGGATAGTTAACTTTACTTTCATTTTTTACATCAAGACCAATCCACCTTTTGTTCCTAATAGATCCATTGTCACTACACAAAAAATGTTTTTATTAAAATGAAGGAAGAAGAATTAGTTCTTCGTATTTTTAAATTATGGTTTGTTTTAAATAATTTTTATTATTTTGAACCTTTTTTAAATTGTTAAAAGAACCTCAAATTATAAAATCGTTTTAAGTCTCAGTGAATCTAGCACAATTGTTTTTTTGTGTGACGATTTTCCGCTTTTCAAAATATTTTCATTTTAGTTTCAAATCATTTTTTGGGATTCATTTCCACATAATGCATGCTATGTTATTGATAATATTTTGAAAAACTATATTATAAGGAAAACTCTCAAAAGTATCACATTTTTTTTCTTTCCAAATATATCACCATAATTTAAAATACTAAAAGTGTAATATAAAAGTAATCATACACTTTTTTTTAAGGGGAATCTAAACTTTAAATTATAATATGTAAAAAGAACTCAAATATTTTGTGTATAGTTTATTGAGAGAGCATACAAATGTTATACAATGATCTCTAATATATTAACTGAGAAATATTTTAATAAATGAGAAGGAGTAAATGGTATAGTGTTTGCAGTACCTTCACGTCTATTCCAAAAGTGTGGAAATCGATTCCACCTTTCCTCGTATCAGCCTGTTAAATCTACGTACGAATATATTAGATATTAGACCGGTTCGTTGTGGTTTAGTGACAAAAAAAGAAATAAACATTTTAATAAAGAAACCTCACTTTCACATTAAATGTCATATTATTAGAACAAATACAAAATCATATAAATTTCTAATATTTCAAAATAAAAAACAAATACAAAATATTAAAAAATTGAAAAAATTAGTCCAACAAAATATAAACAAAATTTGGATTAATTGAATATTTATCACATCTACAATTCCTTATCTATTTAATAATATTATCTATCCAAGTTATAGACAATTTAAATTTATATTGTATAACTGAATTTTATTATTTATTTAATTTGTATAATCAATATTAAAAATGAAAAATATATTTAATAACAGTTCAATTATTTACGTATATAATTTAATTTATTAAATATATATCTGATTATAATATTTGAGTATTTTTTTCACGGAGTGTAAATCTAGGTTATGTTATTTTGAGGAAAAACTTTGTAATGTTATTTTTGGATTAAAAATTTAAAAATATGGTATTTTACAAATTTCTCATATTATTGTTACATTTTAATTATATTTCTTGCTGTTTTTTGGCAGTTGTTGCTATTTGTTTTGCTATAATTAATTAGTAATAAATTTGTTTTTTTTCCTTGAAAGTGCGAAATTTTGTCTCTAAAAAAGAATTTATTTCTATGTTTAAAAATTATCCCCTTTTAAAAAGCAGACCACATCACCCTTTTTAATAAATAAAAAAATAATAATAAAAAAGTAAATATCGCTTTTCTTCTATAAATACACTCAGACCTACACTATTCTCTAATCATTACACACTGTTACAAACAAAGAAAAAAAATAAGAAGAAGAAGAAGAAGAAAGAAAGAATGGTGAAACTGGAGAACACGAAGAACATCGCCTTGTCCGATTCCGTCATCAATCTCGATCAGTATGTTTTCTAATTTAAAATAAAACCTTAACAGCATTGCAAGATCATCGGCTCCACACCAAAAAAAAAGAATCAAAAACACTAAATTAGAAATCTCCGGTTTTCACTAACGAATCAGTTTCTTGATCAAGTTTCATTCCTTCTTTTAATTTTTAAATAAAATTTTTGCAGTGGAGATCCAACGGCTTACGAAGAATACTGGAGGAAGATTGGTGACAGGTGTACGGTGACGATACGTGGTTGCGATCTGATGAGTTACTTCAGCGACTTGACGAACCTGTGTTGGTTCCTGGAGCCGGAGTTAGCGGAAGCGATCAAGGAATTGCACGGCGCGATCGGAAATGCAGCGACAGAGGACCGTCACATCGTGGTCGGGACCGGTTCGACGCAGCTTTGTCAAGCGGCCGTCCACGCACTATCTTCTCTCGCTGGGACCCAACCTGTCAGTGTCGTCGCCGCCGCACCTTATTACTCCGTAAGCCCCACCACTCAAACTAAACCTCTCTTCCTGTTTTCTTCCTCGTATACTTTCTTCGTTTTTTTTATTTATTAATTTTCAATCTTTCTTTTCCCGAATTGATTACAGTTTTGTTTCTAATTATTTAATTTCCTGCGACTAATAAAATACATTAGACTAATGAACCGAATTTTTAGCTATAGATATAACCAAAATCTGAATCTCTGTTGTATTATTATAATTCGAATATGATTAAGAGTCAGTCTAGATCTATCTTCGATGCTCCTCTTTTTAGTAAACTTATTTTTCTAATATTACTCCGGATTTTAGATTTTGTTTTTTAAGTATAGATTTTGTTAACTTTTTAGAAAAGTAATATCTTAAAATCATCTTGATAAATAAAGTAATAAATCTAAGCATAAATTTATTTATTTAAAAAACAGATTTTTTGACGGTTTTTTCTGGTGCTGCTTTGGATCTGTCTTTTAAAACCGCCTAACCAAATGTAAACCCGACAAATAAGCAATTGTTGTATTTTTTACTTATATAAGATGACATATAGTTTACTTGCATAAGCATTTGATAAAAAAGGTTACCAAAGAAGTATTTCCTTTGGACTATACAAAACTTTTGAGATCGTCTTCATAGTAGTTTCTCAATGAAAATTACCACTAAAATATATCAAATATTAATGTAGATTATATGAGAACTAATTATAGAATTTGAGAGACTATGAGTTCTTGTGGAAAACTCAATATGTTACACATGTCATTTTATGAGTGATCTAGATTTCTTTTGTGATAAATCAAATACATCATAGTTTGTATTGGTCTATCAAATTCAGCTATAATATTACACTTAAAAATATTAATAATTTATTTATGAGATATTTTACTGAATTTGTTTGGATAAAATTCTTAAAATAAAATATATTTCAAATAGTAATATAATATGAGCGAAACACTCCATGAATTTCTCACAAGTGAGGTGCTCTTAGGTCTTATTATATTGTTGTTATTGATCTAAAATCCTAAAGTCGTTTTTTAACAATTAGAAAAGTTGATTTGATGTGAAGATTTAGGGGAGGGGGTCTTTGTTTGTAAAAGCAAGATTGGAGATTTATAAGACACAGTGACAAACATGTTTCTCGAGCACAACACATTCACCATTTCTTTTGCTTTTTGATTTAACAGTTTTATAAAACACTTTTTCTTCTTACATACATGTATTGTGGATTCATGTGCAAAGACATCAGTAACATGCTCATGTCCCCACTTTTGTCTCGCTTTTACCAAAAACCAATTTTCTCTTCTCAATTATTTCATTTTTTGATGATATAATAAGAGAGTACAAATTTTTATTATTTTTATTAAAATTATAAACAGACGTATGTGGAGGAGACGACGTATGTTCGGTCGGGTATGTACAAGTGGGAAGGAGACGCGTGGGGTTTCGACAAAACAGGTCCGTACATCGAGCTGGTGACGTCACCCAATAACCCTGACGGAACCATAAGAGAAACGGTGGTGAACCGTCCTGTCGACGACGAAGCCAAAGTGATTCATGACTTTGCTTATTACTGGCCCCACTACACTCCCATCACTCGCCGTCAGGACCATGATATCATGCTCTTCACTTTCTCCAAGATCACAGGCCACGCTGGGTCCCGCATCGGGTTAGATATTTAAACATATTTTGTTATATATAAAAACTGAGCTGAAATCGCAGTGGAACATTTGACCAGCATGACTTAGTTTCATCAAACACATTTTCTTAATAAACAAATTGTTTTAATTTGTTGAATGATATGAAGGTGGGCATTGGTGAAGGACAAAGAGGTAGCGAAGAAGATGGTTGAGTATATCACAGTGAACTCCATTGGTGTGTCTAAGGAGTCACAGATTCGAGTCGCTAAGATTCTCAAAGTTCTTAAAGAGACTTGTAATAGTGAGACCGAGAATTTCTTCAAATATGGTCGTGAGATGATGAAAAACAGATGGGAGAAGCTTCGTGAAGTGGTGAAAGAGAGCGATGTTTTAACTCTTCCAAAGTACCCTGAAGCATTTTGCAACTACTTTGAGAAATCACTTGAATCTTACCCTGGTAATTAAATCTACTAAACGCCAAATGATGTTGTTAGTAACGGTTTGGATTTTGTAAATTGAATGAAGACGTAACGGTTCGTTTTGTTTTTGTTTTTGTATGTGTTATTTATTTAAATGGTTACTTACAGCGTTTGCGTGGCTGGGGACAAAAGAAGAGACGGATCTCGTAAACGATTTGAGGAGACAAAAGGTTATGAGCAGAGCTGGAGAACGTTGTGGTTCTGACAAGAAGCATGTCCGAGTCAGTATGCTTAGCCGTGAAGATGTTTTCAATGTCTTTCTCGTGAGACTCGCCAACATGAAGCTCATTAAAAGCATTGACCTTTAATACCCAAATTTTAAAAACCTAATATAGCTAATGGTTATGAATTATGTAGAAACAATAAAAGCCTCTCTCTATATTTATATATGGCCTTTTCTATATGTAAAATAAATAAAGGTAGAACTTTTAATTTTTTTGGGTATATGCTTTCAACCTAACTTTATATATTTGAATTTATTAACTAATCATTTGTTATTCTTGCTAAAAATAAAATCTTATGGGCCAAAATAAGTCTGTATTACAATAAAATAGGCTTCGAAACATAAAAGAGCTTGTCTATATACTTGTAGCCTATATCTTTTGAATAGGCCTGAATACTACAGATTCAAGGTACGGCGGGCCTATGAATAACCTTTTCACTATGCAATAGATTCTTGTCCTTGAGTTAAAAGACTTGTAGACATAAATCCTAATTTTTGAAGTCCTTACTCCATGTCATGGTTAATCAAATTTTGTACAGAGATAGCGTTTGACTCTGATTAGATTCACTTTTTGTTATTTTTGAAAAGTAATAAGATATTTTTTTAAGTGTTGTTAAAATTTCCATATATTTGATTCAGTCCAACCTGGGTAGACTAAATTCTATTCGGCTACTCTATTCATTGGTTTATTCATAAAATTATTGACATAAAGGTTTGATTCAAGTCAGACCAGGCCGTGTTATAAGAACAGCAGAGACAAGCTTTAAAGTTTAAACAATAACTGGGAATGCAAAATCATCTGTGATGAAGACAATCTGTAAAACGTTAGGCTGGTGATTTTAGTATGAAATTAGAACACATCTGGTTTGGCTGTTTGGCATAGTAACCTGTAATTTCTGTAATAAAAAAATTATATATTACGCGTTTATCACCGTTCATCGTCATAATCTGAGAACGCCACACCGAGATAGATAACAGCAGCAGCAGCAGAGGCGACAAAATCCGATGATGAAAGCTCTTCTTAATCCCGAATCTTTCTTTTCCCTCTCTTCTTTGCAGATCAAGAGCTCTCACCACTTGGACGCACCGAATTCTTCATGTCTTCGGTTTCCTTTAGCCGATTGCAACAGCCGTCCGTGGCGGCGGAAGCTCACTGGTGGTTTGAAGATAAAGGCAGTGTTGGATTCCGCTATGATAGAGCAATTAGGGCTGAAGGAATCCGATATTAAGAATCCGGCGCTCTCTTCGACTTACCGGAGATCGGAGATTCCGAGGGCAAACCCTACTGTTCTTGAGGCTCAAGCTAGGGTTTGCACCGGACCGACCCAGACAAGACCTCTCAGCGAAGAACAGGCTTTCAAGGTGTTTGATACTATATTAAGATCAGGTTTGCGAATTTTCCTTCCCCAGTTTTGACTTTATCGATTAGTGAATTCATATTTGGGTAATGGACAAAATCTTTTCCAAAGGACCGAAGATGATAGATTTCAATTTTCCTTTTAGCTCGAAGCCTAAGCATTTAAAAAGTTTCAAGCTTTATATTCTTCAGCTTGTTTGAATTCGTGTTACAATTTTCATGACCATCGCTTGATGCTACTACCGTACATCAGTCGTGCGGTCTTCTTAGAATTTGGAGTAGAAAGTGAAAATAAAAACCGAATATGAGTTGCATACGCTTGCTGGTTCTTGGTTTATTAATTAGTTCGCTAGATTTCTTGGGCGTTGGGATTAGCATCTTTACACGTCTCGTTGGGATGCAGCTAGAGGGGAACTAAAAGGCGAAGAACCTGTTTCAAAGGCGCAACTTGGGGCATTTTTTGCTGGAATGACAATCCGTGCAAATGCTTTTCCAGAGGAAACTCAATGGAGTGAAGGTGAAAAGCGGGCGATGGATGTGTTTTGGCCACTCCTGATTCGAGCACTACCTCCTGACGTGCTCTTCATTGCTGATCCTGAAGGCTCTCTTTTGGGTACGGGAAGTTCAGTGGGACCAACTTTTGTTGGCAATGAAACTAGGGAGATGAGACTGGTTGGTGCGCTAAGAGAGGTTTTGGCTGGAGGTCACCTTGGGTATGAGGAGGTTAAGGGTGTTTTAAGAGATGTTCTTCCGGTTGCAACTGAAAATAGCTTAGCCCCTGGAGTAAGTGAGTCATTGCTTTCGGCGTTTTTGATTGGTCAACGTATGAACAGAGAAACAGATCGCGAGCTTAAAGCTTACTGCCTTGCATTCGATGACGAACTTGGTAAAAATATTATGTTCATGTATATAAGGAAAATCAGAGACTTGCAATGATAATTTCAGGAAAGGAAACAAATTTCTGACTTCAGTCTAACTATCTTCAACTAATTTCAGGGGCTCCTCCAGTTGCTGATGTCAAATCCTTAACCCATTATGGCGAGCCTTATGATGGGAATACTCGATTCTTTCGAAGCACTCTATTTGTAGCTACTGTTAGAGCCTGTTATGGTGAATCATCAATGCTCCATGGCGTAGAATGGATGCCTCCAAAGGTATTAGTAACGAAAACGAATCTTTTTCAGTATTAGTTTTCTAGATATGATGATGCTTTTGAGGATTTGTTTTAGATTTCTTTTCATTAACTTTCAAACTCTTCCTATTTTCTTCAGGGGGGTGTGACTGAGGAACAAATGCTGAATTTTATGGGAGCAAATACAAGCTTGTCTGTTCAGCAGGCAAAAGAACTCATTGAGGTGCCTACAATACTTTAAATTAATGTCCTCTATGTTCTCTTTTTATTATTCATGTCTATCTTTCTCCTCTCAGCTTATTTTTATGATTTACTTGCTCTACAAATATCATGTTTATTTCTTCCAGGACGAGAAAGCTGGATTTGCATATCTTAGTCTACGGGAAGCTCGGCCGTCGTTGTATGAAATCAAATAAACAATTGTCGAGTCATTCCTTTGTTTATCTTACATCTTGTGCTACTAATTATCCTTTTTGATGTCTGCAGATATTCTCTAGTTGGAATGAGGGAGCATATAAAGAAGCGGCCTCCTCTCGCAACAACGGAGAAAGTTCAGCAATTTGTGAGGGTAAGGGATCTATCACAGGTCACTGCTTTATATGCTCCATGTTATTAAATTTTAATGTCTATCGATGTTAAATAGCTCATGATGATTAAGACATATTTAAGGATTGAGTGAAGGTGTCCGAATGCAGATATTTCATGGGCTGTTTTTCACTGCAGGCGACAGGGAAGGAAGCAATTGTGGCTGGGTTTTACCACGAAGGATACGAAGAGCCTCTCCTAATGCTTATGAGAAGAAGAGGTGTCCATTCTGGTTTGGTTATTAAGGTTTAACTCTCTCTTTTGCCATCAAAATATATACTGATGAGCTAAGATCTACTGCACCACATGAAAATAGAATTAGAACCTGACATCTGTTAAAGCTGTTAAAGCTTTGAAATTTTAACAGTGAAAACTCCAGTTATGATTGTCTGGGAATATATAAGGTTTCTCTTGGTAATGCAGGGAGAGGAAGGAGCCCTCTCAATGACAACACGGGTCCGAGCAGCAAGTGCATCAAAAGGGTTTCCAGTTAACTATTGTTCTGGGTTTCGTTCTTTGAGTTCAGACACGGCTCTTGAAGCTGATGGTAGAACTTCTGCTTTTGATATATATATATTATAAAAAAACCTAGTCTGTACAAGGCTTGTAAACCAACTTCTTGTCCTGCCTTGGTTATCGGAGTTTATTGGCGGCTTGGCCATAGTGCTGTCATTTGTTGATATTAATCTGATTCATAGGTGCTAGTATTTGTCTTGTGGTACATCAATATTGTTTCAGCTCCTCAAACTTATGGCTAAATTTTGGAATCCTAGGTGTCTCAAGACAGAGTTTCAATCTTGAGGTGGATGCGAGAGACTATGGGTTTGAACCAACGGAAACACCACGAACTGATCGTTCGGTAAAACCTCTTAAAAACATGATTGTTTCACACTATTGGGGGGAACAAGGGTACCAGAAAAGGAGAAAACTTGATATAATTTTGTTGAATTGACAGGTGTCGAAGAACATAGAGTTGGGTTTGGCAGCGCTTCGTGGTGAGAAAGGCGCGGCTTATGATAGAATAGTCCTAAATGCTGGGATCGTGGATCATTTGTTGGGATGCGAAGGTGCAGATGATGCAGCTATAGCCATGGAGAGAGCAAAGGAAGCTATTGACAGTGGGAAAGCTCTAAAGAAACTTTTGAATTACATAGAGATCTCACGCAAGATGAAATAGTTCCAACAATCTGAGTTCTTTCAAATCATACATGGAATAGAGAATGCATAAACCTTTGTGATTCTTTTGGTTTACGTTTCGTGGACAGTAAGTCACAAAATCTTTAGTCTGTTGTTGTTGAAAACTGAAACTGTTTTCTTATACAGAGTGGATACAAATTTGTTTATTCAACTAATAAAAACTCATTTTAGTGTATT
Organism: Pugionium dolabratum; assembly: GCA_018901945.1. NCBI lineage: Eukaryota > Viridiplantae > Streptophyta > Magnoliopsida > Brassicales > Brassicaceae > Pugionium > Pugionium dolabratum. The sequence continues at coordinate 1,398,113 of JAEVFF010000101.1, read as the reverse complement.
CATAGTTTTAATGTTAAGTCGAAAAGTCACATAAATTTGAGAAAGAAAATTAAAGAAAGTGACTCCCAACAATATTATTGGTCACTAATTGCGTTTCGGGATGATTAATTATTCTTCGTTATTGTCTGGCGGACCCAAGTTTACTTAGATAAACGTGAGTCCGTTTGAACTTAAAAGCGTATGAATTTGAATGACTTCATCATCTACGATTCAATGGTAGACAAACTAATTCTACTAAAATATACAACAAAAGAAAAGAAAATTAAGATGAAATCGTTAGTTAATAAAAGAATGAACGAAAGCACCAGAAAGCTAATTATGGTATATATAAGACTCTTCTGCAACTATGTATGTGTTCTTGTGAAGAAAATATCCAAATCTTGAATGCTGAGGGAGATAAGCACCCGTCCAGAGGATCTTTTCCGGCGTTTATCGATGGTCCGGTGGATGTGGGGCTTAGGTGCCGGAGGACATTCAAGCTGCGGGGGAATTCTAAATTGTGCTCCTTTTGGAGTTGTGAAACCATCTTCTTCTCCTTCTTTCTCCGACTTCGAATTGATCGGAGCTTGCACCGGAATCATCACTTTAAGAGACTTTCCAAGAAAATCCATACCGTGATCCGAGAAAATTGAATAGAGGAAAATAAAACGTTTGACCTAAACAAAGAAAAGGAAGGGATTGTTAAATGATTTAACTGTTGTTTGCGGAACGAATTTTAGATAAGAAAAAAGGGAAATTTCCTCTTAAGAGGAAAAAGGAGAAAACTTTTAGGCGGGAAAGGTTGTTTTCTTGAGTTTTCTCGAGAAAAAAGGAAAGGATAACTATCGTTCTCGGAAAAAGGAAAAAAAGAAAAGAGAAGATTTGGGTTAATGGCTTTTTTAATTCCTCTAATACTGTATTGTAGTTTTTAAGATTGAAATTTCTAATTTTAAGATTTCTTAACCAACTATTTCAGATTAGATAATTTTTGTATATAAAATTTTTAAGTAATAATAAATTTAAATAAAATAACAAATAAATTATTAATATATCACATAATTTTTCTAATTATCTTATCTTTTAAATAACTCTACATATATAGATTGGTCATCTAGTTGGATTTCAATGAAAAACTATAAATGTTCCCTTTTCTAAATAAATGGTCTTAGAACGTTTTCAAACGTATCTTATTGATATAAGTGATTTTTTTAATATAATTTGATTATCTCATTAAATTTAAAGTTTAAAAATGCAAACTAATTGTCATATATTTTTTGACACTTTGGCAATATATCGATACAATAATCTAAATCTAACATTTTCATATTAATATTTTTATAGAAAGAAAAATAGAATTGTATTTCACATTTGTGGATACATGTAGAAGTAGTATAACCACTACATCCTTTATTCCTGTTCAATTGTCATATTTATTAAAAATTTGATTGACAAAGATACAATTTTTTTAAAAAAACACAGAAGTCTAACATAACAACAGAAGAACTATTATTCAATTTAACAAATGCTTCATGTTTGATTTGCACCCAAAATCAAGAATTAAATAGTCAATTATTATTTGATAAAAAACATTTAAATAGATTCAATTTTGTAATAAACAAATCTTAGATTGGACCAAATAAAGCTTCTCTAGAGAAAATTTGAAGGAAAATATTCAAACCAGGAAAAGTTGACCCACACGGCCACATAACAACCAACCACTGAGGCTAAATAGAAAAGTCTATTATTATGTTATTACTAAATTTGTCCGTTTTGAGCTGAACAGAATCCTATGCATTACAACACGTCATTTATTTCATAATACGTATTCTTGACTTTTCAATTAGTCGATCGTCAGATACATATTTTCAAGTGAATTAGTAGTATATTTGTAAGCAACAGTGTCAAAATCGGTATTAGGCAACTCTTAAATCAGTCATATCTTGTATTTCCACAGTGTGAGTAAGCCAACCAATTCAAACGGCCAAGATGTTAATTTATTAGAAAATTAATGTATTGTTTTGAAGCTTTTATAAAATAAACCGGTTTTTGAAAAAAAAAAATAACATTTCAAACGTATACAATGCAGAATTGCATCACGATGCAACAAAACTACAGTGAAAAAAACATCACCAATCAAACTTAACAATGCCATACGGGCCCATATCACCACTGACAATAAATTAGCCTATGGTGGACCCATGATTTTTGTATATATAAATATTAATTATTTGATGACTAAAAGTTTTAATATATTAAATAATAATGATTTTAAAAATAATTTTTTATTTAAAGTAAGGTACATACAAAAAAACCTTTGTGTACACAAGAGGTTGCAGTCTTGCAGACCCAGCCCAAAAATAATATTAATGTTTCGTGTTTGTTGTTAGCTTGGATCCACCACTCTAATGGTTTTCCTACACGAGTTTTCTTGGCGGTTTAACTATTCCACGTGTCAGACTTTGATATCTTGGATTAACTGTTTTTCACTTTATACCGTTCGATATGTAAAGAAAAAATAAACGCGAAAAGAATTCTATATAAGCGTAAATAAAAAGAAAGGAAAAAAAAAGCACCAAAGCGAATCCGTTTACTTGCTCCTCTTGACTCAGGCGGAAATCGACGGTTGTCTTTGCCGGAGAAGATGGAGCAGAGAACGTGGCCATGTACAACCGAAGGATCTCGATTCACCGCCTTTTCTTTTTTGAAACCATACGATAATAAGGGAAAACGAAGTAGATTTTCCCTCAACGCGAAGTCAAGCTCAAAGTTTTCACCACCAGAACGACCTCCGTCGAATGAAGGCGAAGATTTTTCGATGCTTCCATACGATTTACTGATGAAAATCGCGGCGCCGTTTAGTCTCCCGAATCTCCAGGCGGCGTCATCGGTGTGCAAATCGTGGAGGGACGCCCTCCAGCCGCTGAGGGAATCGATGATGCTGCTTCGGTGGGGCAAACGGTTCAAGCACGGCCGAGGAGGTATGCGAGCTAACCTCGAGAAGGCTCTGGATTCGTTCTTGAAAGGCGCCGCGCGTGGATCTACGCTCGCAATGGTTGACGCTGGGCTTGTGTATTGGGAAACCGGAGAAAAAGAGAAAGCGGTGAGTCTATATCGGAGAGCAGCGGAACTTGGTGACGCTGTTGGTCAATGCAATTTAGGGATTTCTTATCTTCAAGGTAACTTAAGTTTCATGGCTGTGACGGGTTCATCTACTGTATAATTTATAACCTGCTATTGAATTATAAGTTTTTTAACTGAGATCTACTGGATTGTGGTATCTAGAATTGTGATTGAAATGATAGATGAGCTTATTGTTGATCAACTGGTGATGAATTAGAGAAGCTTATGAGCAATTGATTGCTATAACTGCAGTTCAACCTTCGAATCCGAAGGAAGCGATGAAATGGTTGAAAAAATCTGCAGAAAACGGTTACGTTCGAGCACAGTATCAGTTAGCTCTTTGCCTACATCAAGGCCACGTTGTGCAAACCAATCTGCTAGAAGCCGTATGTACTTGTTTCTAATCCTTTTCTTTTGCTTCTAATTACAATTATATACAATCTGTATCTGTGTTCATGGTGCCGGAATATAGATTGAAAGTTGCATCTTTGCATGTGGTCCTTCAAATTGCTGGTTGCACACACACTCTTGATAATTCTATGTTTGGACATGTCATTTGGGGAAATGTTTGACTTTTGTCTTTCTATTTTTGACAGACGAGATGGTACCTAAAGGCAGCAGAAGGCGGCTATGTAAGAGCAATGTATAACATTTCTCTTTGTTATTCAGTTGGGGAAGGCATACCTCAAAACCGCAAGTTAGCAAGAAAATGGATGAAACGAGCAGCAGATCACGGCCACAGTAAAGCTCAGTTTGAACACGGACTTGCTCTATTTTCTGTAAGCATCCCTAATCTCACCTCAATTCAAATCAAGCTATCTGAGAGTCTAATTTTTTTTTGATATAGATCAGGTTGGAGTATGAGTAGATGAGAAAATTGGGAAATTAGGCGATAGAGTGGGTTCGATTTTAGAGTGGGTTCGATTTTAGAGTGGGTTCGATTTTAGATTATGTATAGGAATAATTGGAGATAGAACTGATGAATATATGACTGTTGATGAGCAGGAAGGGGCAATGTTAAAATCTATACTGTACTTAGAACTAGCTGAGCGTGGTGGCGAAACAGCTGCGAGTCACGTCAAGGAAGTTATACACCAACAGCTTTCTACAACTTCTCGTGCTCATATCCCATAAACCAAGCCAATAACTGGCATACTTTACCAGCTACTCACTGACTCCATCTTCTGAGACGAGCGAGGTCAAGTAATTGGTTCTTTTTACATGCTCTCTGTAACTCAGGTTCCCCGTAACAAAATTATTTCAGATTTGAATACCTATTTATAGAACCAGCACGGAATTTAATATCTTAATAGCTAATGTGATCCCACAAGCTCAACGGTTTCATAAACCCAGTAAATCCGAAGAAAGAAGCTAGTAAAGGTAAAATACTAAGGATTCAAATCTCAACGTAACATTTTTGGATACAAGCACGAACACCATAACCACAAAAACTTCTTCCGCTCACAGTTTATCGGATCTACAACGAGTAGTGTTCTGTGGTATCTAAACCTAAATTACTCCTAGCTGGAAATGAACGAATGCTAACAAAGTTATTTCTCATAAATGGAACATAAAACCAAAACAACAACAATTGAACAAGAAATTAAGCTAAAAACATTGAAATTACTATATACTATAACTACTACCCAATTATTAAGATACTTCTTGATATCTGAAGTTCTGTATTTAGTGCAGATATTTCTTTGAACAGAGCAAAAATTTTCGAAGAGATTATAAGCTCGCTAGATGACAATCGAATGACCATAGCAGATGCTATTTAGCAAAGATGTCACATCCCACACATAAGAAACTTTTCAGGACAACGATCTTACCAGAAAAAACTTAATAAACAGCGACACTGAAGAACGTGACGCAATTCTAAAGTGAAACAAAGAGAAAATGGTAATAAGAGGTTCAAATATCCCAATGTCATACCACATTTGAATTCGGAATAACAAAATCCAACAAAGATTCATAAACTACTACTTTAGAATTCAAAATAGCAAAAGTTAAGCCTAGTGAAGATTCAGAAAACAAAACATGATAAGAAGATTTGCCTACCCTAGGCTGTGACCACGCTTCTTACAATTCTTCTTGAATCGGGTCGTCATTTTTCTCCTGCGACTAGGGTTTCTGAAGCAAGCACAGATTTTAAAAAGACGAGGGAGATTCACTTCCTATATTGCCCAAACTCTACGGTTTGCACATGTCTTGTTAGGCTTTTAATTTATCTGAGTCTCATAAGTGATAAGCCCATTTACTAAATCAAAGTTTCCCCCAGCTTTGAATTTGAAACGGCAATCACCAAATGATTGACCCTCCACGCGCACTTCTCACGCGCCGGTGATACCATGTGGCTCATGAACTCGGTGGTGGATCTCCGTGGGCCCCACCTCGGTTTTGTAGATTGGTTTGGTTGACACGGAACTTCCTTACGTCTTCTTCCTTAATTTCCAAAACGACGCCTTTTTATTTCTGCGTCTGGTTTAGGAAAGCTTAAAGTCGTGGAGCTTTCTTCATCTTACTCCGCCCGATCACAACGCGGCTTCATGACTCTGCAGGTACTAGGCTGCACGAGCCGCCCTATCCGTGTTTCCCTTCAACATCAGTGTTCTGTTATTGCTACCAATGGTATCAGAAGGAAGAATCTTCGATTCCTTGCGAAACCGAAATTGTTGTTTTCTCTTCAATCTCTAAATAGAAATTATCGCTTGCAATCGATTAATTGCTGTACAATAAATGGAGCCGCAGTGAAAAGCGCGGAATATTATGAGGGAGAAGGGGACGCCGTTTCCCTTTCCCTTGCCGAGAGAGCTCGGCAGTGTCTTGGTTTTCTGCGAACGATAATGCCAGGCGGAAGCTGGTGGAGTTTCCCGGATGAGGTTGATAGTAGCTTCATGGCGAAACCTGTTACTGTTTGGCGTGCGCTAAGCCGGATGTGGGTACTTGTGGCTGAGGATCGATGGGTTATCTTCACCGCGTTTTCGACTCTTATCATTGCTGCGGTGCGTTTTTTTTTCTTAACTATGTATGTCCAGTGTTCCAGTTTGGACCTTAGTTCCTTGCGTTGCAACTGATTCTTACGGGGTGAGATCATTGAATTTGATAACTAGCTACTGATTCTTGTAGAACAGATATTTTTTTAGCTGCAATAATGGTTAAGTTAAATATTTGTGTAGTTAAAGATAAAGAGAGCAACTGGGATACTAGTTATATTTAGAATCAGAATCTTTCTTATCTTATGTTTTTTTCTCTACCTGTTTCAGCTTTCAGAGATATCAATTCCACATTTCTTAACAGCTTCGATTTTCTCGGCACAAAGTGGTGATATCATTGTGTTTCATCGAAACGTCAAGCTCTTGGTTGTGCTATGTGTTACTTCGGGCATTTGCAGGTCAAGATCTTGTATGGTCAAACGCTTGTCCCTGGTTTTATTTTAAAGTTGAAATAGAGGGTTTGATATTCTTTTACAACAAAAAATCTGATATTGTGGAACTCCTCACCCAACTCTTTTTTCAACTCATAATTCAGTGGCATACGAGGATGCTTCTTTGGGATTGCAAACATGATACTTGTGAGTTTAGTTTTGAGGAAATTTCACTTTTTGTGATTTTAATCTACTTAGAAATTTTGCCTTCTCACGATCATGTGGGGTTTCACCCTACTCGTTAGGTCAAACGAATGAGGGAAACGCTATACTCCACTCTTCTCCTCCAGGTCGTGAAAGTTTCCAGCTGTCTCATTATTTTCAAATAGTCATGTTTATCTTTCTTTTATTTAGATCATTATTACTAATTTGGCTAGACTGTGCATCAGGATATAACATTTTTCGATTCTCAAACGGTTGGTGACTTAACAAGCAGACTTGGATCGGACTGTCAACAAGTCTCAAGGGTCATTGGAAATGATCTGAACATGATATTTCGCAATGTTCTTCAGGTCTTCCTATAATCAATTTAATTACCACCTCGCATGAAGTGTGCTTTTGTGCATGATTGACATCTAGCATGTTACATTCTTTCTTATAGGGTACAGGGGCATTGATTTATCTGTTGTTCCTGTCTTGGCCCCTTGGGCTTTGCACATTATCTATTTGCTGTACTTTGGTAGCGGTTATGTTCATTTATGGGATGTGAGATTCTGCCATTACTTTTCTCCTTTTTGATTAAGATTATTAATCTGTAAAGACCATAGATAATACACCTGGGCAGCTGTGACTGGTATTGAAGGCTAATGTTCTTGACGGAGGGTGGAAAGTATAGTTACATATGGTCATTTTGTAGGTACCAAAAGAAGACAGCGAAGCTTATTCAGGGGATCACAGCTTCTGCAAATGAAGTAAATTGTTCAAGAACTTTTATCTTAGTATATTTCTTTGATGCATAAATTCTTTCGCTCATAATTGCTCTCTGATCTTCCAGGTCGCCCAAGAGACATACTCTTTGATGAGAACTGTTCGTGTATATGGGACAGAGAAGCAAGAGCTTAAAAGGTGCAATCTGATTCCATGAACCCCTTGAAAGTTTCTCTATTTCTGGACTTTTTTTTCTGGTGACAATTTGCGATATCAGCATAATCTGTTTCAAGAACAGGTTCTATCTCAGCCAACTTACCTTTTGACATGGCTTTTCTCCCCTTCTGTGGTGGAAAGGTACAATCACTGGCTTCAGAAAATGGCAGATGTAAGTTTGAGACAGAGTACTGCATATGGTATTTGGAATTGGAGCTTCAACACTCTTTACAATGCAACTCAGGTTCTTCAAATATACCCGACTTTGCGTGACTTCTCTCTTTTTACTGTTTTGGGAAGGATCAAACAATGTGGTTCTTAAAAGATGGTGATGCTGATGCTCTTGCTAAGAATATGACAAGTTCCATCATTTGTTTTCATTACAGATTATTGCTGTCTTGATTGGAGGAATGTCTATCTTAGCCGGTCAAATAACAGCAGAGCAGCTGACTAAGTTTCTGCTGTATAGTGAGTGGTTAATCTATGCTACATGGTGGGTGGGAGATAATTTATCGTCTTTGATGCAATCAGTTGGAGCAAGTGAAAAGGTCTTCCAAATGATGGATCTCAAACCAAGTGATCAGTTCATATCAAAAGGCAAGGTTCAGTTGTTTGGAAATAGCCGTATATTTTAAAAACATGTTGACCATTTATGAGATTGATGAGAGCTTGAGTGAGATTGTTTTCAGTTGTTGTAACACTTACGAGTCAAACCTCTTAGAGTAAATCACTTTGAACTTCCTACCTAGAGGTTCACAGAGATTGCTACATTCTACAATGTAATGACTTTTATTTAAACTGTTCTACAGGAACGAGACTGCAGAGACTGACAGGAAATATCGAGTTCGTAGATGTATCGTTCTCCTACCCTTCAAGAGAGGAGGTATGACTGCATTCATGTGTGTAACCGTGGAATCTGACCTTTTGCCTCTTAAATTTCTGCTGTTGTGTGGATATCCTTGAACCACAATTTCTTGATTAGTGAAATCATTCTATTATTTTTCACCCATATGTCACAGATTCGTAAATCATTCAGGTTCTGACTTGCAATTTCGTACCCATAGTGCTTGCAAATAATGAACAAACTTATTGTTGTGCATTTGCACCATTATAACAATTTTGTTTATTATATTAGAATTCATGCACACATATTATAGAGAATTTTCCAGCCCTGTTTATGGTACTTATAATCGTATTTTAAATCGTCTAAAAAACCATCTTGTAATCCTCTTAGGTGGCGGTGCTCCAAAACGTAAACATTTGTGTGCGTCCTGGTGAAGTGGTGGCAATTGTAAGTATATATCTCAAAGTTGTGCTGCAACACCGCCACTGAATTCCAAAATTTATTGGAAGTGATTGTGTTCCAAAATCTGTTATGTTTAGGTTGGTCTAAGTGGCAGTGGCAAAAGCACAGTGGTTAATCTTTTGCTGCAACTGTACAAACCAAAAAGTGGTCAGGTAGTTTATTCAAACTCACTGTAGAATAGTCCTGTAAGCCATACTTCCTAATAGCTTTCTCTTGGAATTCTAGATTCTACTTGATGGGGTTCCTTTGCAAGAGTTGGATGTCAAGTGGTTAAGGCAAAGAATCGGATACGTGGGGCAGGTTCTCCTTGCATTTTCCCTATGAAAATCAAATAATAGTTAATGAATTTCACTTTCTCATTTTCTAAAGCCGTCACAATGAAACAGGAGCCAAAACTCTTCCGCACAGACATCGGTTCCAACATAAAGTATGGATGTGATCGAAATGTAACACAAGAAGATATAATATGGGCTGCAAAGCAAGCATACGCACATGAATTCATCACAGCACTTCCAAATGGTTACAACACGATTGTTGATGATGATTTACTCAGTGGAGGGCAGAAACAGCGGATTGCAATTGCTCGTGCCATACTTAGAGATCCTAGAATTCTGATCCTTGATGAAGCCACAAGCGCACTTGATGCAGAGAGCGAACACAACGTTAAGGTAAAACCCCTCTAGTACCAAAAGAGAAATTACGTGGACACAAGAATTGATAAGATTTTGTTATTCCAGGGCATACTTCGTTCTATCGGAAGCGACACAGCGACAAAGAGAAGTGTCATAGTGATAGCACACAGGTATCTTTTTTATTACACATATCCGATTTGAACACGTTTTACACATGTATCGATTTATGACGTCTTCTGTTCCTTCAGACTCTCTACAATCAAGGCTGCGGATAGAATAGTGGCTATGGACAGTGGACGAGTCGTTGAGGTAAGCCACACTCTTACCGGTTTTAATGAATTCATTTAAACCATAGCTGGAGTTGATTTTCACTGCCAAAGTTTATTCACAAAACAGATGGGTAATCACAAAGAGCTTTTGAGCAAAGATGGCTTATACGCAAGATTGACCAAAAGACAAGCCGATGCTGTAGTCTGATTGATCCTCTTAGCTTACACATGCGAAACAGTTAATGAATAGTCATGATTCTGTTTTTGAATAGTCATGACGATATGTAATGATGTAAAATTGTATAAAAAAAGTGGGAAAATCGCATAAAAAACCTCGAACTTGGCAGCCACTGACACTTTAAACCTTAATCTTTTTTCAGTGACATTTTAAACCTTTAAAATGAAAAGTTTATCATTTTTAACACTGAAATTTAAACCCGATTACTGTCCGTTAAATAGAACTAACAGAACATAAACAGAATTTAACAGACGTTAAGAGGGATATAACCTCCGTTAAGTGGGATTTAACTCCGTTTAATTTAATAGAACATGTGGGTTTTCGAAGGGCATAATGCATTAGGGTTTGTGAGAAGAGAAAAATTGGGGAAAATTGAAGGAAGAGTGAATTGGCCAAAATTGAAGAAAGAACAAGGTAAGAATGGGGCAAAACGATGTTAATTGGTCCGTATTTGCTTGCGATTTTAAGGGGCTCGATTCCGTGTTTTGAGTTTGATGTGGCTCGATTTTCGTTTCATGTGGTTTGAGTTTCATGAGTTCGGGTTTTCATTTTCTTTTTGAATTTCTGGGTTTCGGGTTTTGTTTTGATGTCGTTGAGTTTGTGAGTTTAATTATTGGAATTTCTGGGTTTGTGAAGTTGCTTGGGAGGAACTTTTAAAACCGATTTAGAGGTTTAGAGGTTTGTTGGATGTATAATTTTGTTAGATAAATCCGAGGGGATCGATTTATCTCTAGAGTTTTGTTAAATTTAGAGGTTTGTTTGATTCATCGATTTAGAGGTTTAAGTGTTGGATTCATCTATTTAAATGTTGTTTGTTGGATTGAAGATGTGTAGTGGATATTTATGACAATGAATTACTTTATTTTTCAGTGAAGATGTCTCATAGTGGAAGTTCTTCAACAATAGAATATAAAAGTGAGAATGTTGTGTTGTGTAATTGCAATCGACCAGCAAAAATCTTGAAAGCTTGGACTAATGCCAATCCCGGCCGAAGGTTTTACACTTGTAGAAGGCGTAAAATTTCGGAAGGTTACGAGTCTTGCAATTTTTTCTGTTGGTATGATTTGGAGAAACCGCAAGGGTGGCAACACATTGCTTTGTTGGAGGCAAGAGATATCATGGCTGAACAAAGAGAGGAGATAAAAAATTTAAGAGAGACGGTAAGAACGCTAACTACTAATCTTGAAAATAAGATGGTAATGCCAAGTTCAATAATGGATGAAGTGAAGCAAAAAAGTTTAGAATGTGAAGCACTGAAGCGAGAAGTATTGATAATAAACGAGAGGAGTCGGGTGTTGCGGAATGTTTTGATTTATTCAACTGTTATATTTACCACCGTGATCGGATCTCTGTTCGGATTTGTAACAATGTACTATCATTGAAAACATAATTGGAATGTGTAGTTTTAAACATAATGGTAGTATTTTAAGTTTTCAAATGAATGGAATTTGCAATTGGTTTAAGTTTTCATTTGTTACATTTTTAAGTTCAGTTGGTTTAAACATTCAATCACATTACAAAATAACAACATAACAATTTGTTCAATGTCATAAGAGTTTGTTCTAAAAAAACATAACAAAATGTAGTTCACGATACTCGTGCGTAGACAAACAAAATGAATTAGTTCAGCATGCATCATCATTTTGGAGGCTCTGATGGACCGGCAGACCTATCATAAGCTCGACCGGGGTACACATCAAAGACTCGATCGACAAAGGGACTCCAAAATGTTCCAACACCTGTTGGTATGTTTCCTGGTTTGGTTATCCTGAGTGGACGTCCACGCTTAGGCTTCTTAGGTTGAGTAGACGAGAGAGATGGTTCGGGGGCACTTGACACAACATGATATGTTGTACTTGATTCACCTACTGGTGCAGGTTGAGATGAGGAAACTTCAGAAGGAGTCCTCCTTTTTGAACGAGTAACTTCAGAACGCTTTGGTTCCTATGGAAATAACATAAACGAGTAAGAACATAAACGAGTAAAAACATATGATTAGTAATTCATAAGAATTTACCTCAGTAGGAAATTTTCGCGGTCTTCCACGTCTATTCTTAGGACCATGAACAATTGCTTCTTCATTTTTACAACTTCTCTTGATGTGTCTAGCTTGACCACATTTACTACAAATAAAATAAAATGAGTAAAACATATAAATAAAATAAAATGAAATGAGTAAACCAAAGAAATACATACCTGTGAGATCCCACCGTCGACAAGCGCATTGTTTTGTTGATATGTTCACAGTGTAGCCGTTATCAAACTCAACAACTTCATACAGATTGGTGCTTGACCGAATGGTTGTACAATATTTTTTCTCAATTCTGGCCTTCTCCAAAGTGCCCATTGTCTTTGGTGTTAGTAGAGTATCACACTGCTCTGCTTTCAAGAACCTCCGTGCTATTCTCCTCATCGCTTGTCTTCTAATATCTTCTAGCAAGCTAAGAATAGGCTTTGATCGCGCCATTTTGATGGTCCTATTGAAACTTTCTGACAAATTGTTATTAACATCTGAACATTGAGACTCAAGAGAGAAAAACTTAAATCAAACACACTTTCGATTCAAACCCGAGACCTCTATAACCCAGATTTCGAATACATCTTCATAATCGAACACCAACAACTAAATAATATGCAAAATCGAATCATATATGTTCAAAACCCCCATTCGATTCCAAAATCGAACCCAAAATCACCGAAGAATCAAAAATTTCGAAAAACTTAAATCAAACACACTTTCGATTCAAACCCGAGACCTCTATAACCCAGATTTCGAATACATCTTCATAATCGAACACCAACAACTAAATAATATGCAAAATCGAAACATATATGTTCAAAACCCCCATTCGATTCCAAAATCGAACCCAAAATCACCGACGAATCGAGTAAATCGCAAACCCTAGAAAAACACTTTCGATTCTTACCTCATTTCGAGATGATTTTCCTCGTCACAAGCTTGTCTCGATGCGATTGGGAACAACGAAAACAAACGAACCCGAGAATCTTTCCCTTTTGAAATGTCAAAGAACCCTAAATCCCTTTTTTCGTTTTCCCCCTACGATATGTGTTAAGTTAAACGGAGTTAAGTTATGGGTTACGGAGTTAGTTTAAGTTAAACGGTGTTATAAGGTCCGTTATAGATATTTCACGGATTGTAAACGAAAGACAACATCACGGTTTATACTGCCAAATATACAAACTTAAGGATTTAAAATGTCACTAAAAAACGATTAAGGTTTAAAGTGTCAGTGGCTGCCAAGTTCGAGGTTTTTTATGCGATTTTCCCTAAAAAAGGTGTAACCGTTCTTATTTCATACCCGTACGAACACAAATCACGTCGTTTTATTTATAAGTCATTTTGAATCTACACGACTTTTTCGATGCTTCTATGCAAGACGGCACGCATGTTTAATATAAACACTGAAGACGGTCGCAGTTTTCTAGATTATTCGGTCTAATAAAATTCGATCTCAAACGCAAGAGTCAGGAGACATCGCTGCTCCTTGATCCTAATGGACGCGTACCACCAACCGTCTCCGTACATGAGACCGCCGTCTGGACCTCCACCTCCGGCGGATCCTTACCGCCCGTACTATCAGCATCCGGTGAGGCCTCCGGTTCCTCCTCCTACGCAGCCCGGTGGTCCTACATGGTACTCCAATCAATTTCATAACCCTCACTCTCCATCGCCACCGCCTCCACCTCCGCCGCAGTGGGGACCACCTTCCGCTTATCCTCCTTTCGCAACGCAGTCTCACCAGCCACCATTCAATGTCGGCGCGAATGGAAACAGTCAGTTTCCCCCACCAACCGGACCTCCGCCGTACTCTCAGCCTAATCAGGTTACCACGGATTCTCCGTCGTTTTATTATCCTGTGTTTTCTCCTGCTATTCTTAGATTTGATTTTGTGTTTATATATTAGGAATGGGGAAATCCAAATTGGGGGTATCAACAAGGTCACACCTCTCAAGGTTCGCTTTCTTCATTGCTTTCAACTGTTACTGAGTATTAGGGTTCGGCTTCTGACTATCTCGTGATGGCAGCTAATAGCAACGTCGAGGATTGGGCAGTGAAAGCAAGAGAATGGGCATCTGCTAACGGAGACCAGCACTCGCAATCTGCACTGAACCCACCTAGCGGACAAGTCTTCCAGCCTAGTCATGGCTATCAAGATGTTCATCAGCAGCACCCTAATCATGGCTATCAGCAATTTCCAGTTCCACCCACAACACAGCCGGAGAGATATCCAAATTATGCAGCAGGAAACGAGAGTTTCCCTGGATTGTCCCACCAAGAAAACCTGCCTATCAGTTCAGTGATTCATCAGCAGGAGGTACCTTATAGTTATTCTTCTGTAGCAGGTAACCATTTACTTAGAACATCACTCTAGCTCCTAGTCAAGCACTCTATGTGGATATCCTTGTCAATTGAAATTCCGTGGGTGTCATCATGTGCATAGTGATGTGCTGTGTAATATATGGGTACTTACTCGCCAGAGCAACCCATGTAACCTACAGGCAGATTAGCCATTACTGGTCATAGTTCTCCTGCGATTTGCTCCATAAGCATTGCCTCTGTTCTTATTTTTGCTGGTCTAGATATTGGTAGCACTGATTACGCTATGATCAGAACGTAATATTGTTACTTTGTTTGCAGGTAACAAGATTTCCTCCAGAATTTAAACTTGTTACTCTGTTTGCAGGTAAAGATGAATCTAGCAATTCAAAACAACATGAGGTGCAGATATCAGTGCCTGATGGTGGGGGACCTGTTCACACGGAGCAGCAAATGCAATATGCATATGGAGATCAAACAGCTGCTCCACCTAATAACTGTAGTGATCAGCCTTCACAGTTTGCTACCCGTGCTACCAGAGAAAGCTCTGCTAGTCTTCATAATGCATATCCGCCCCATGCTCCAACCGAAGTAGTCTACCCTCCTATCCCTTCATCGGTGTCGTCAATGCCACAGGTACTAACTCTTTTTTTTTTTATTAGTTTGATGGATGCAAGTGCGACGTGTGCTTTCTTTGCAGCATGACTCATCTATGGCTATGCCTCCTGTTTCGGGACATACCATGCCTCCATTTGGAAGGTTTCCCCCACCAAATCTCCAGCCTGTTGGATCCCCTTATGCTTTTGGGACAAAGCCACCTCTTCACCCTGTTGCAGGGTTCATGGACGATTCCTATGCATCATCAACTGTTGCTCCTAAAAAAGTAAGAGTCAATGATTTCTTGAGCAGTTCAGTACCTTCCATGAGTTCAGGCTAATAAGGTGTTTCCCAGGCTTCTGTACCTAATTGGCTTAAGGAAGAATTATTGAAGAACAAAGCATCTCTTGGAAGGCCTTCTTCAGGGAGTTTTGAGGAGAGAGAATCTATGGACGAAGATGTAGTTTATAAACCTCCGAGATTTGATCAGCGTGACAACAAAAGGTTCAGCCCCTCTAAATCTTCCGACGAAGAAGAAGAGGATGAGGTTCCTTGAACTTTAAAAAAAATATCACTTGTTTGTTAAAATGTTTCAAGCTCCCTTGTTACCATCACTAAAATACATGGTTTACTACATGTAGGATGAGATGGATGCAGCTAGAACCACAGCAATTAACATGGAGATAAAGCGTATCTTGACTGAAGTTCTTCTCAAGGTCGGTGGCCTGGTAGAATTGGTCTATAAGCACGGGTTTGCAACAGTTGACATATGTCTTTTGAACAGGTTACAGATGAATTATTTGATGAAATTGCAACCAAAGTCATTAATGAAGATGAAGCAACACGTAAAGGTTTGTTGTGGTCCCCAAGATTTAGGTTTATGCTATTAATCTGTGGGATAACTACTGAATAAACCACCATCTTTGCTGTTATGCTGTGCTTTACATCATTGCTTCAGATGACAGTATTCAGAACAATCATAAGTCATCATCATCCCTTCATTCTATAGCTGATCGAGTTCAAAAGGCTTCAGTAAAGTTAGTCTCTGTAGAACGCGCAAATAAAGAAGCTGGCGCTGGTTCTCCAGCAGATGTGCTAGGTCTTGCTAGCTATGCCTCTGATGATGATGATGATGATACAGTAGCTGCCTCTAACGGTGATAACAGTGGCAGTGATGGAGTTGAAAGCCTTGGCATGGGGTCGAGAAACAATGTTCATCAGCAACCAGGCACTGAGAAACTTCCTGAACCTAAAGCAATGGTCAATATGAGATTGGATCCAGATGTTGAAGTTCGTGATATGTCTCCCAAAAACAATAACTCAGGCTTGGATCAGATTTTGGCCTCCAGAAGAAATGATGGTGAGGGAGGTAGAAACAAAAATTTAGATATAAGTGCCAGCTCTGGACTCGATGATGATACTTTAGAAAGCAGAACAAACCATCATGACAGAACTGATAGTGATAAAGATGGAATACTAGGTGAGCCTCACATGAAAAATTCTGGCTTGAAATCAGATTGCAACCTTCTTCAGGATAGCAATAAAAGTTCTCGGAAAAACTTGAGTGATGATGTGAGTAGGGATAGAAGTAGAACAGATGAAATGAAAATTAGAAAAGAGAAGGCAGAGATTCTGAATGGCTCAAAAGATAGAACGAAGCAAAAAGAGTTAAAGTCAGCAGAGAAAGTTGAAGGCCTGGAACCAAATAAAAAGTCCACTGATCTCCATGTAAAGTGCTCAAGGGATGCAGAAAGGCCTCACAGAACAAATTCTAAGGAAGACAGGAGTAAAAAGAGGGAGAAGGAAAAGGAAGAAAAAGGGGCAAGACATAGACAGGCTGAAGACTCGAGCAAGGAAAAAAGAAGACGTTCTCCAACCAGTTATGGATCCTCTGATGATGCAACAAGGTGGCACAGGATGATGTTCTACTTCAAGTTTGTCCGCTTCTTTTATATAATGCTGTTTCTCGATATTCACAATGATTGTTTTTGCCTTTTTTCAGGAAGTACCGTTCAAGAAGAAGGAACATTTCACCATCTCCTGTGAGGTCCAGAAGAAAACGCTCTTCTCCATCCAGTGATGAATCCTCCGATGATTCAAGAAGGTGGCAATAGGGGTGTTCTACTCTTGAATTTTTCTATTTTGCGCTTCTTTTGTCTAATGCTTTGCTACTGTTCTTTTTGTCTTTCTTTAGGAAGTCTTCTTCAAGAAGAAGGAATCGCTCACCATCTCCTGAAAGATCTAGAAGAAGGTAGATTTTTTTCTATACTGTTGTTAGCGTTCTGAGATGACTAGTCTATATTAGCCCTAAACTGAGGTTAAAGATAGTTTTGAAAGCAAAGCAAAAGTATGTCAAAAAAAACAATGGGCAAGCAAAGTGGACAACCTAGTCTGAAACTCACCACACAAAGTATCATATATGTTTTAATTGTATAGACATGTTTCTTCGCGGTCACCACATAGCAAGCATTCTCAGCAAAAGAACACTCTCTACTCTTCTCATGACAAATCCAGGTACGGTTTGCCAGTTTCATATGTTTCTTCTTTCTTGACAGGTGGATAAAGCTGGAATTTTTCGTTTGTTGTACTTTAATTTGAATACCATTTGCTATCTTATGCTTGTTGAATGGAACTAAAACCTGATTTGCTATACAGGCCTAAGCGGTCAAGATCCAGATCCCCGCGTCGGCGCCATCGGGCTTAATGATTCGTCCATTAACTGGCTACAGTCTGTATCCAGGAAAATTCAGTGCAGAGATTTGGTAGTTTCGGGTGTGTCTGGTGGATCAAGCCGTTGGGGTGGTAATGTATCGGTCATCAAATCATTGTAAACCGCTCTTTCCTTGAAAGGTGTCCACTTGTAGTTGGTTAAAGGCTTGAGAAGCATTACCTGTGTCATTTTGTCACTCTAAATTGTTTGATGCTCCGTCTCTGAAACATTCGCTGATCAGCTAAATCTGCGTGTTACCCTGCCGAGGTTTTTAGGTTCCACATTCTTATCGTCTTACTACAAATTAACTTTTGAATTGACTTCTTTGCTAAAATACTTTTATACTCATCGTTTGCCACTACAATTATATATTATATGGTTGCCACATAAATAAAGTGCGGTAAAGTTATGTGACATGAGAGCAATAACTCTTTTGCTCTTATATTTCTCTGATCTATAATTAAATCTAACTAGATATGTGATTGGATTCAAAAATTGATGATTGTAAATAGTCGTTTTGACTTTTTGACAAGTTATTTTATCGACAGAAGAAAACACATCACAACTTTCTATAGACTTTTAGGAGAATTAATTAAAAATAGGAAAATTGATGGACGTAAGTAATCATCTTGTTTTTTTATCTAAAAATACTTCATGTTTTTAAAAAGTATATATGTATCTAAAAATACTTAATATTTAAAAAGGTATATATGTGAATTAAAAAAAAGTGAGTGTTAGTTTTCAATAATAAGAGTCATTGTGTGAATCTTTCAATTCAAGGGTCCGTTGGCATGAGGTAAGAGGCCTACCTTTATGAAAATATCAAATAGCATTCGATGGAAGAAAATTTTCAAAATATCTTTAAAAAATCATTCTCATGTTATTGTTTCTTAACGGAAAAGATATGGAAAATATCTTAAACTTTTACTGTAACTCATTTTTAATCTTCATGTGAATTTGTCTTTTATTTAAAAAATTTATGGATGACCAAATATATATCCTTTTTGAAGGTTACCAAACATATATATAACTAGATTCATACCCACGCCATGCATGGGAAAAAATATTCGTAAATTATATTTTATTAGTAAATATAAATTAAATATTTATATAATTTTTAAATTTTATTTAAAATTAATTTTAACATTAATTTTTGTATATACAAACTAAAAAAAGAAAAATAATTTTTATTATGAATTTAATAGTATTTTTTTGTCAGTTTAATAAATTATATTAATTATATAACCAAATTAATAACAATGATATATTTGTAATTATTCTAATAAGTTAAACTTATTTATATATTTATTTGAAATTTACTTTAGTGATGACACTTCATCATGGTATTTCTGTTAATAACACGTCAGAGTAAAATTATTTTATTAAAATATTTCTCAAATAATGTATTAGAGATTATGCTAGTAATTTAAATCTATTTATATTTATTTGAAATTATTTATAAACTAACATATAAAAAATTTAAATAAATAAAATTATTGTTTTTACAAATGTAACAGTATTTTTTGGTTAGTTGAATAAATTATATTTATTCTCTAACCAAATTAATATTAGTGGCATGTATTGTAATTATTCTAGTAAGTTAAACCTTTTTATATATTTAAGCTGAAACTCGATGTATTGTTGACACGTCAGCATGATATTTTTGTTATTAACACGTAAGGGTAAGGTTACTTTGTTAAAAAGTTTCCCAAATAATATATTAGGAATTAGGGATTAGTAGAGTATATACAGAAAAATACGAGTTTATGTCATATATATTTCCACACAGAAGATACAAATAGTTAATTATTTTAATGTCTACTTGTTTCACAACTAACCGATCATATCATAATATCAAAATAAACTTAATATGCAATAAATTTTAAAGATTCTATTAGATAACTACTTCTAAGTAAAACTAAATAAATATTTTTCACATAATTATTTATGTTATTTTGAAATTTTAATTTTAGAACATTAAATTTAGAAGAAAAAAACTTTTCAAATTAGGTTTTCACTATTTTCAATTTCTTTTTGGTTAGGAGAATATTTCCAAAAAATTTTAACGTCGGCAGAAGTTTTTTGATTAAAGTTATGCAAATAAATTACGCGACACAGAAACATTAAAACCATACATTCCATATTTCTTCCTTGAGCATTCCTTTGGAAAGTCTATATATTAATAATATAGCCATTGAATCTTATAGTAGATTGCCTTGAATAGAATAAAGCCTTACACACACTTCCTCCTCAGAGCTTTCAAAGCAATGGTCACTCATTCGCCCAATCCAAACACCGTCAAATTCCTCTGTAGCTACGGCGGCAGAATCCTTCCACGTTATACTGACGGTAAGCTCCGTTACCACGGCGGCCATACACGTGTCCTCTCCGTTCCTCGCTCTGTTTCCTTCACCGGTTAGTTTTATCAGTTTCCTTTTTTTCTCCACTTTCAAAACTTCCTTTTAATTTTCAAATCAATTCGATGGGAAAGAGAAAACTAAGCGCTGACCTAACGGTGATTTTAACAGAGCTGACGAGGAAACTCGGCGGTATCTGCGGGGTAACGGTGAGTCTCCGGTGTCAGTTACCGACGGATGATCTCGACGCGCTTATAACCGTAACATCCGACGAGGATCTATCGAATCTCATGGAAGAATACGATCTCGTTATGACGGCACCGTCTCTTAAGATTCGCGCATTCCTTTCTCCGCTAAAATCAACGAGGACGACAACGACTTCGTCTTCTTCTTCTTCTAATTCGTCGAAATCATCCTCTCCACCGTCGACGTCGTCAACTGTAAATCCAGAAACATGTCAAATCTGTTTAGAGAGATCGATGCGTAACAACAGATGCTATGCTCATAGAAATCCAAGCCATGAGCAATTCTATCTCATCCAAAATTGAAAAGGAAAAAAAAATCAATGGCACTGTGGCAATATTAGACGTCTCAGAAATACCTTGTAATAGCATCAAATCAACTTCTATAGACAAATATAGCACTGCGTTTATAAAGTCTCACTTATAGCATTATAAACATATACAAAAGACTATTATATCCTTATTTTATAGAACTTGTGTTGACGGGCATCATACTAAAGGAGGCTGCGATTTGTCTCCGACGAAAGATCTGCGGAAACGCGATCTCCATTTCCTTCTCCGGCGTGATTTCTGGCAACGTCATCTCCGGCGAGATCTCTTCAATTTCGTCTCCCTCATTTCGTTGATTTCAGAAAGATCTCTTCAATTTTGGCAACATCAACGTCATCTCCGGCTAGATCTCTTCAAATTCGACCTCCTTCTCGAAGATATCATATGTAAAAACAACCACATCATCTGCTATGATTGACACAAGAAGCAAAACGAAAGTAAAACTAAACCAAATCTAAGATTTTTCCATTTTTCTTCTTGTCCAGATTGACAGCTTTAGTACAATCATTGTGTCATAGCATTGTTGTCACTAAAATTTATAGTTTTCGGGTAAGACTAATAACTTTCTGCCATTTTATATGAGATAATAGAATGTTTGGTTACCCTCAGATGAGATAAAAACATTTCTCTTTGAATGCTTGGTTACCTTCACATGACATTTTATATGAGATAATGGAAATTAGTTGACCTTCTCTTTGACACTTTCACCCGACTCTTCTTGCCTGATAATCTTTTTAGATGACGTGTATCAGCAATAATGATATAGTTTTCTTGCAAAGATGCATATATTGACTGCATTTTGTCTTCCTATGAAAAAAAACTGAAACATGGCACTTCACTTCTTTCTTGGCCCATCTAAATGCATCTTTGATACTATGGTTTTAACCTGGTACGTTGTTTGTGTGGAGTCTCATATCCTTTTCTATCACGTTTGATAGGTACACCTGGTTTCTCTTCAATGACCTAATGACATGAAGTTCCTCGGTTGAATAAAATTTGCTATGATTATTTTGAGAAATGTGAGAATCAGTTGGAAGTTCTGGTTCAATAAAAGTTTTTGGTACTGTGTTGACAAGAGATACCGTAGAATAAATTCTTGCTTTTTTGGATGATGTCTTTTATTGATGTGACAGATATTGATAGGTTACATAGGATTTATTAAATTTTAGGAAATTTTTATGCAATTTTAGGTAGTATCTCTTATGTTTTAGGAATCCTTTTCTAAAATGTTGATTTTAGGAAGATTTTGTTCAATTTTAGATAGTGTCTCTTATGTTTTAAGAATTTATTCCTAAAACGTTCTTTATGAGCATATGTTTGATGTTACTTTTTTCTTATGATTAGTTAATAAAGAACACATATGTTTGATTGTTCTTGGACTTATGCTATTTACGATTCTAATCTATATTATATGATAATGTATTCTACTACATAGTTTATAATGCCCAAATTCCATTCTAATATCATAAAAACTAGTGTTTTGGTGTTCAATAACATTAACATTTAAAGAATCAGTGAAAACTTTCAAATCAGTAGTAGTGATGTTCTTTGGCTTGAACTGAAAAGTACATTTACCAAAATTATATCAACTTTCTTAATTCCAGTTGAATTGATGGCATAATAGTGTAATAAGTAATGCAAGAAAGAAACATATTAAATTTTAGAAAGATTTTATGCAATTTTAGATAGTATCTCTTATGTTTTAGGAATTCTTTCCTAAGACTTTATGCAAGCTTTTAACTTTAAGTTTATTAGCACATGAAACTCGAAATAAAACATACAATAGCAACTAGAGAGTAAAAGTGCAGATATTAGGATTTTTTGGTGGCTGTTGTAGTCTTGTACAGAAGATCTGCAAATCCAAAGTAGCAACATTAATACATTAAAAAAAGTCATCTACCAAAAGATGAAACAAATATAACATTTACCAAAAGTGTTAAGGAGCAAAGTTATAGATTTTCCAGAAATCACAATCACTTATAAAAAAAATATTGATCAATGAACGGTTAATTCCACCCAAATGAAACACAATTGAATAGCACACTTTTTTTACTCAAAACAGTGGGCATATATTTTTTCTAGAGAAAGTAATTGTGTTCTGTTAAAATAGTATTCTTTCAGACTAAAAAATGCTATTTGTGATAATGATTTTCTTAAAAAGCTATATTTTATGGACTTTTATCAAACCACATCTATATGTAATGGACAACTCCACATATTACCTGTATTTTAAAACATTTCTAAACCAAAACTCTTATACACACAAATCTGAACCCTGGAAACATTCATACAAAATATTTAGATGACTTTTTTAGCCTTAAATCTAGACAGTTTCAGAATAGGAAAAAGCTTCTTAATAGTAGAATCACAATATCCTAAAAATACTCTACAACGACCATTTAAGAATACCAAGAGGAAATATTACTAAGTAAATCATCAATTACAATACAAAAACTAAGGAATAAATCAATTATAACACAAATTAGAACAAAACTAAAACATGTTTATAATACTTAATTTCTCAGAGAAATTTCATCAAACATCTAGAGGGCAAAAATTAACAAAGGTGAGGATTATCTGATAACATTCGATTTTGGAAGCATATGAAAACAAAACCTAAACGAAATCCTAGATTTAGCACATTCAACACCAAAACGAGTAGTATAAAGTCTATGGAAGTCGAAATGACAACAAAACGAAAACAAGCTAACCCGGGACGCTTAGAGAGCGAATGCGACGCAGAGTGAGCAGTAAGAGAGGTGACGGAGTAAGGAGGTGACGAAGTAAGAGAGTCGACGGAGTAATAGAAGCGACAGAGTAAGGAGGTGAAGGAGTAAGAGAGTCCACGGAGTAATAGAGGCGACAGTGGAGAAAATATTTCCAAAGAGAAAA
Source organism: Pugionium dolabratum (assembly GCA_018901945.1). Taxonomy (NCBI): domain Eukaryota; kingdom Viridiplantae; phylum Streptophyta; class Magnoliopsida; order Brassicales; family Brassicaceae; genus Pugionium; species Pugionium dolabratum. The sequence continues at coordinate 1,374,592 of JAEVFF010000101.1, read as the reverse complement.
TTTTGGTGACGGTGGAAAAAGGTATCACGTAAAATGAATAATATGAATATAAGAGATTAGGTTAAAATTAGGATAATTTAGTCTTTTGCATTTTGAAAAAATGCTATATTTGGGAGTTTAGAGTTATGATGCTGTTTTAGTCACTAAAACTTGTTTTAGTGCTAAATCAGTCATTTGCCCCGGGAATTATATAAGAGACCGAGAGATTTAGATATGATTTTTGGTTTAGTTAATCCGGTTTTAAGACCGGTTATTTATGATTACATATACATATATAAGTAAGGGCTGTAAGCATTTGTCCATTTACAATGAATAACAGAAGACGCAAGTAAAGATTCTTTTGGTTTGGATGCTATGTGGCTCTCTTACAGCTCTTTGTTCAGTTGTGATGGTGAGCGAATGTCATAGAAGTAAGTAAACCCTTTTGTTGTGTGAAGATCCAATGAATTTACCCACGTGTGTAATTCAACCAAAATATCTTTATCCTTTTTAGTTGTACATTTTCACAGATATTTTGGTTTGTAAAACTAAACCGAAATTCATTCGGTTCGGTTAGTACGGTTAACAGTTGGTCTTTTTTTAACAGTACCCGCCAAATACTCTGCTTAAACAATTCCTCATGGCGAAAACAAAAAACAATTCCTCATGATGAGATTCCTCAAGACCGACCATGGATACTTCCATCGGATCATTGTGTATCCAAGACCACTCAAGGCCGTTGCGTATGTCCACAGTCTGACTAAAACCCAACACGCGGAGATTGCTAGACCAGGTTCAGGTTTGGTTGATGACCCAAGCACGCACCCATGGCCCGAATGGCTGGATTTAATGGGGATGCTGGTGAAGAAAGGTTACTTCGGTGAGAGCGTGAATCCATGGATGAGTGCTAAAGAGTCGAATCATATTCGTACTGCCTGCCTTAATTTTTCCCGCCATCGTTTCACTCTCGTGAGGTAATCCGATTGTAACAATCCGAGGTTTTTGATTTTACTCTGTATGCGAATATGGGTTTCTATGTATCTAATGAAGAAGTTATTTGCTGGATACGCTAATCATTTGTTCCATTTCATGCGTAAGCGAGGAAAGAATCCAATATGCACACCAAATGTTCGACTGAATGCCGTAGATACAGAATATATAGATCCTTCTTTTCAAGTCGTGTGTGTAGAGTTAAAGTGTGTGATTTCACATCCTTAGGGAACGAAACATCCAATAATCTCTCGGAAAGCGGTGAAATTCACAGGATTTTTTCCTTACAGATATTTGTCGAAGAAAGATATCAAAGTAATTGCTGGGTGTGGATGTCCTAGCACTGACAGAAAGGTCGTGAACTCAGGAAAGCGTCTAAGAGCTTATGTGGGAATTAATGAAGGAAATGTACGCATTCTTCATTATGTTGCTTTCTTCATTATAGTAAAGTTTTAACCATTTTTTGCCTACTCATATCTTTGAGCAACTTAATTGGATATGAAATATTCCCTGTAAATAAATAATTCAGCATAAGGTCGATTCACGCCCTTTACTCATGTGATGGGTTCACAATATAATCATGTTAGTTTTTGTTTTTCCGAGGTTTCACTTAAAACTCACTTCACCAAGTTTACTAGTAGGTGTGTGGCTCTTGCGACTTGAGAGGGATGTGTGAAAGGGCGTATGCACAAGCACGAGAAGAAGAAGGTGCAAGAACTATAGATGTCATGCGCATACTGCTAACTTACGGGCTTGATTCCATTTCTCCTACTGTGGAGAACCGTGCCTGTCAAACCAAATTTGTTGAAGATTCTGTGAGGAAGTTGCTGAGAGAAAGTGTAGAGTATAGCTTGAAAGATGTGGAGTCTACTGAGCCTCAGACACCCCTAGATGAACCTCAGCCAAAAACACAGGACAGCGAGGAGAGAGACTCACGAAAAAGGCCAGGGGATTGGTACTGTACAGAGTAAGTAATCTTACTGCATTTATCGATAAAAATTATGTTTGATATCATGGATATAAATCTTTTGACTCTCTTTTGTTTGGAATTGTTCTTATTTGGCAGATGCAAGTTCCTAAACTTTTCGAAAAACATAAGATGCTTGCGGTGTGATATCTTTTCTGATGAAAGGCTGAAACAGTTGAAGGAAGAACAGAAAGATCATCTCCCACTGAAGAAAGGAGATTGGATATGCCAAACGTGAGGAAATCTTTCACACTTTCACCAGTTGGGGTCTGGTCTGATTAAAAACCATGAAACTCTGAACTTCCAATTGTTGCTGCAGATGCAATTTCATGAACTTTTCGAAAAACACAAGATGCTTAAGGTGCAAAGAGAAGCCTTCAATGCGTCAAATCAATCCGGGAGAGTGGGAATGCGAGTCGTAAGTCATCATCATCATCTTCTCTAAACCTTAAAGCTAAAGGAAGTTTAAAGTCGAAAGACTTTTTGTTTAATCTTAACGTTCCTTGTTGGAAATTGATAACTTTTTATACATCATCAGGTGCAATTACATTAATTTTAGAAGAAACTCGATATGTTTGAAGTGTGATCACAAGAGACAAAAGGCATCAAACGTCACACCGGATTCGAAGACTGTTGGTGGTGATCATCACAGCCGAGCTTCAAAGACTGTTGGCGGTGATCATCAAAGCCGAGCTTCAAAGACATGGAATTTTGTTGAAGAAGAAGAAGAGGAAGAAGAAGAGGAAGAAGAAGAAGAAGAAGATGGGTTTATGGGATTTCCAGTGGAAGGAGGGAGGAGTAATGTTTCAAGGAGTGCAGAAAAGAGAGAACAATGGAAGTTAGAGATGACACAGATGATGAAAAGCAATGGGCATGAAAAGAAAAAAGATGACAAGAAGGACGAAACAGAGTCAAGATGTTATGATCGCAGAAAGATTGAGCTTCTTGGTAACTATAGTGATGATGGAGAGATGGATGATTGGTTTCTTTCAAAATAAGATAATCTGTGTGTTTCTTCTGTTTTTTCCTTGCCTAGTTTGATGTGGACATTTTTTATGTGGTGAAAAACTGAGATTTAGACGTAAAATGTTTGTGGCTAAATTCAATTATTTTCACGTTGAGAACTCTATGGACCCATACCTTTAGCTAATTTAGCTCGTAATACAGGATCATTCAAATCTAGTAACCGGTTTATATATGATATGGATAAAAACTTTTATGGTTGGGGTGAACGCCCATATTAGAACACCAAAAAAAAGTATTCGAAAACGAACCGGGAATAGATATCCACTAATAAACCATGTTAACCAAAAATAAAGTGAGAAATGCTTGCTAGTGCTACTTTTTCTTTGTTTTCCTATCAACTATTTAGTGTCTTGAATGGTAAATGTTTCGTGGTGAGAATTCTTTAAAATAGTATTTGTTTTTTAGTTTTTTTAAATAGTATTATTAGTTTAAATTTTCAGAATTAAAATATTTTTTTTAATAAAAACTAAATTAAAAAAATCTTTAATATAATATTTTAAATTTATATATAATTTATTTAAAATTAATAATATTTTTATATAATTACTTTGTGTTATTTTAAAATTTTTAATTTTAAAATACTAGATTTAGAATAAAAACTTTAAAATATATTATTTTAAAGTATTACTTATTTTTTACACGATTATTTAAAAGTTTAAAAGATTGTTATCAAAAATTATAATTAACTAATATAGTATATTATTTTGTTTTATGTATTTTTATATTATACCTTGTGTTATGAATTACAAAAAATATTAGTAATAATAAAATACAATTTTGTATTTTAAGTTTATAGGTGTTTGAAACTTATGTTTTGGGTTTGAGTTTACAATTTTGTGTTTAGGATTTACTATTTATGAAATTAAAATTAATTTTTATAAGAATTATAGTAAATAATATAGTGTTTCGTTCTATTTTTTTTATACAATAACCTTTAGCTAGAAACATTATTTAAAAATGGATATCAAATTTTAAAAATTCAAACTAAGATGGCACTAATTTATATTAAGGAATTACACTTAAAAACGATAAAAAAGTAAAATCTATTTACGAAAACAAATTTATCACATAATAAAATCTTAGAGACAGAAAAGAAACAATAATGTGTGTAGAAGCTTTTATTACACAACAATCCAAAATGCAATTCGGTTATAATCTTTATTTTTAGATATGTTTTTGGTAGTTGGGAAATTAGGTTTTGTAAAGAGTCTAATATATGGTTGGAAGTGGGGTTGCAAAATAACTAGCGTGAGACTAAACGCACTTGACCAACTCTCTTTTCTTTCTTCCACTATTTTCCCATTCACATCGATGAACACTAGTTATTCTCTCTCTCTCTCGTCTCTTATCCATTTTCTCCTTCGCTTCTGTTGATCTTCTCTCGCCTAAGGCTTCAGATTCTTCCTCAACTTTTTAATTAAATCTCAGGCGATGGGTTCGGAGGAAGCTAAGGTCGTTGGTAAGTTGAATAATCGATTTTCCGTCAGGTTTTTCTATTCTATTCGTCTGTTTTATTATCGCTAAGCGTATTTGATTTGGAATCTAGGCTTTTGTGCTGAACATTTTTTTTCTCGTTGCTCCCCAAGGTTTAAAGTAACGATCTGATCATACAGATTTCGAAGTCGATATAGATCACTGGATCATTTGTAGAGTCTTATCGATTTTCGAAGGATTTTTGTTCTTCCATCTTGTGATCTGGAAATAACTGGGAGAGTAGTATATATGCTCGACGAATCGCTTACTCTTAACGGATGAATCCCGCTCGTTTGTTTTGTAGTTCCCAGAAACTTTAGATTGTTGGAAGAGCTTGAAAGAGGTGAGAAAGGAATCGGTGACGGAACCGTGAGCTATGGAATGGATGACGCTGACGATATTTTGATGCAATCTTGGACTGGCACCATAATCGGCCCTCATAATGTACGTTTCTTCACCATATCTGTATCTTTACCTGGTTATAACTTATAATATCTGTGGTTAAATTGAAGAAGATGCAAATTTTCTTTTATGCTAACAGCAAAATAGCTTTCAATGTTCCTTTGAATTGTATCTATATATAAGTTCTGCTACTTGTTGTCACTAACTACAAATGATTACCCTTAGCTAACATCAACTCTTACCAATTTTGGTGAATGAGAAGAGACAAGGAAATATTTGTTTCCACTTTTGGGAACTAGTAATATTGATGTTTTGCTTAATTCATTATCAGACTGCCTATGAAGGGAAAATCTTCCAGCTGAAGCTTTTTTGTGGCAAGGATTATCCAGAAAGTCCACCTACTGTGAGGTTCCAAACACAGATAAACATGGCTTGCGTCAACCCCGAAAATGGAGTAGTAAGTTGGAACCAATTACAGTAGAGATAAAGTGACCTTGTTATGGGAAAAATACATAGTTTTGCATGCTTTCTCTAACAAGCGGGGTCAAACCGAACAATCAGGTTGAACCGAGTCACTTCCCTATGCTCTCAAACTGGAGAAGAGAATACACAATGGAGGATTTACTGATTCAGCTAAAAAAAGAAATGATGTCACCGCGGAACCGGAAGTTAGCTCAACCTTTGGAAGGTAAATTTTTCTTTTAGATCAATTGGGGTGAGGAGCTGTATCTTATTGAGACCCTTTAGGCTGACGAAATAGCTTCTATATTACCTTGTTTCGCCAAACTCCTAGCGTTTCTAATGGAGATCAATTGTGTCATTAGGTAATGAGGAAGGAAGAACAGATCCAAAGGGAGCAGTGGTGAAATGTTGTGTGATGTGAAGGGAGGTAAAATTGTAACAATTAAGGTGACAAAACATTGTATATAGATATCATTTTAAACGCTTTGATATTGCCTGCCTCAAAACCCTTTCTCCTATAGGTCTTAATCCTACCATTAGATTGTGTTTTATGTAATGTTTGAGAATATATCCACCAAAACCGATTCTCTTAAATATAAACCTCAAGACTTCTCTCTCCTTCACTTCTTGTGGTCTTTTACTCGTGTGTGACTGTGTATGTGGTCCAATTTGAGGAGAAAAAGGGTTTAAAGAGCGAATCAAAAGAAGAGCCTTTGCGTATAGCTGATAAAGCAAAAGTTGGAGGTTGGGAAAGCAATTTACTTTTTCTTTGAAAAAAAAAAACTTTTTTGGCAGAATAATGGAAGATGTTTTCTTGGAGAAATTTCTGGTCGCGTGTAATTATATCAAGAATCGGAGAACAAATCAGTCTTGAATTTTCTACGTCACAACATAAAATCTATCAAGATCCAAAATTTTTTTCATCCAAGGTGAAAATCCTTAGAGCATCTCATTACATCACTTAGAATTGAAAAATAGAATCAAGACTAAACCAAATTAAGAATTGATAAAATACTGAATGCATCCAAAACTCTTATATTTTAAAATCAAATTGAATAGATACTCAAATGACTCAATATAATTGTATATATAAACTATTAGTTATATATATATATATAGATTTTAAGTGAAATTCAAATATTTCAAAATTTTAAATAAAAACATACTTTTAAACTATGTTAAATGAATTGTCCAAAATTTTTAGTCAATTTAAAAAAATTCAATGAAATTTTTCTTTCAAATATTTCAAATATTTTGAATCATTTTAGATAATTCGGATAAAAAGTAACTAAATTTAAATTCATTAAAATTTAACTAAATTTTGCTTTCAAATATTTCGAATATTTTAAATTTATCTCTAATATATTATTTGAGGAATATTTAAAAAAAATAACCTTACCTAACATGTTATTAACAAAAATATCATGATTACGTGTCCTCATACCAATGAGTTTAAAATAAATATATAAATATGTTTAACTTATTAGAATAAGTACAATATATGTTATTAATATTAATTTGGTTAGAGAATTAATTTATTTTATTAAACTAATCAACAATATTATTAAATTCGTAAAAATAAGTATTTTTATTTCTTTAATTTATATATATGATAATTTATAAATAATTTTAAATAAATATATAAATAGATTTAAGTTATTAAAACAACTACAATATATGCTATTGCTATTAATTTAGTTAGAAAATCAATATATTTTACCATTGTATCAATCAAATATGTAATTTATTTAAACTAAAAAAATATTATTTGAATTCAATAACATAATAATATATATAATTAATAATATTATATATATAAATATTTAAATATATGATAGCAAAATAAATTAAATTATATATTAATAGATAATTAACATATAAATTTAAAATATTTACATATTATTTATTTATATTTAAAATATTTTATAAAATAAATTATATAAATATTTAATTAATACTTATTAAATAACTAATTACTTATAATCTACGAATATTTTTACCCTATGCAATAACACGAATCTAAATCTAGTTTGCGATAATTCAGATAAAAAGTAACTAAATTTAAAAAAATTATCGGTTTTATGCAATTGTTTAACTTATTATATGAACAAAATCAAAATAAAACTCAATTGAATCCAAATTAAAATTTAAAAAAGAAAAATGAATGTGACCTCAGATCTCTGAAACTTAAAAAACCATAAAGCAAAATATCCAAACCAAACCACACCAATAATTCATATATTCCTTGGCGTAGTCGCGCAGACGTCAATGTCTGAATGCTTTGGATTTGTTTATTTTGCACCCACTCAATAAAAATAACCAAAAGCCAAAAACATTCTTACCTGCTTTTTAATTTAAACCATAAAATCAATAGCCAAATTTATTATGATTGTACCCCAAACTTCAAGAAATAAACCATTTTCATTTTTCTCTATTAAAATTGGAAACAGAATTTAGCCCAAAATTTGTAACCTGGTAACTTTCTTCAACAAATATAATGAAAACAAAGCTAACATATATATCTCGATAAAAAAAAGGTCTGATCCAATCACTGGTCACACGGCAGATATTTAGAAAAGGTTCCACAACTGAAGATAATAGTGTAATAACTAAAATTTGGAAATTTAAAAAGTTTTGGAATTAGAATAAAAAGTATAGATGGAATGTTTTTGGTAAGTTGTAGAAGCAAAGATCGATACCAAATGTCTATCTGGAGAGGAAAACAAGAGATGAAGCATAAAGGAATCTGTTTTTGGAGTAAGCTTTACGCAAAAACACTCTTTCAATGCGTGTGAATCCTCTATTGATATCTTTTCTTTAAGTTTTAATAATCCTTAAACACACGTTTCCCATTTATTATGGTTTTAAATTCACATTATGTCTCTCAATTTATGTATACAACTTTTTACAAAAAATCTCTGTCATTTTACCAATATTTATTTTTATTTATTATATAGGCAAAAATAAATCAATACTATTATCATTCTATCATTTGATGATAAAAGATTTGGACTGCTGTAAACTAATTCCATTTGAATTTAGCGTTTATACAAAAATATTTAACTTGCAGGGTTATATGAAAGTGTTACATTACACCATTTATCCCCAAAAAAATTAGTTAGATTTTATCACAGATTAATCTACTTAATCGGTTTAGGTTAAATATGAAAAATACTAAAAATCAAATTAAAAAAAAATGTATCGAACCCAATCAAACCAATAAAATATTTAATTAGATCTTAAAATTTTATATTTAAAAAACTAAAATCAAAGCAATCGGATACTCCAAACATTATAAATCTAATTATATATCTAAATATATTAATTATATTTAGATTTTATTTAGTTCAGTTACCAAAAATTAAAATTATAAATTCAAAAATACCAATTATTTTTGACAAAATGTTTAAAATAATCTAAATATCCAAAATTTTTAGTTATGTTGGTTAAAATCTAACCAAATTTTTATTGAATTTAAATAAATTTTTAGTTTTTATAATAATTTGGATATTCGAATCTACATAAAACCGAATCAAATCCGAACCAAAATTCTAATATATTTACTATATTTAAGTTTTTAATACTAAAATAACCAAAATTCAGAAACAAACTTTAACAGATATTTAAATATCTAAATGAGTAATATCCATAAAATCTTATTTTTTAAATTTATCTTCTCATTTTAGTATATTAAAATTAAAATTTCTAAAATAATACAAATTATTATGTAAAAATAATTATTTAAATCAAATAAACTATATATAAAATTAAAATATAATATTTGTATTCATTTTTTCCAATTTATGATTTATTTTTTTATTTAAAAAAATTATTTATTTTAATATTAAACTTGTTATTTTGAAAAATTTAAATGATTATTATTATATTTAAAATAAAAATTTAAAACAGTGTTATTTCACTCAATTGCACTATTTACATCTAATCGTTACAAAAAAATACTATCGTTCTATCGATATAACATAGTAAACTCAAATGATAAAAAACAGAAAAGGCAACCCATTTGTTGGTTTTAGGTTTTACACTAATACATTGGTACCATCCGATACCAATATTAACATTAAATTTTATTTTATTTCAAACAGCCATTGATGAAAGGTGTATGTGTTGTCATATATATTAAAATAAAATAAGATGAAAGAGTCACTAAAAAAACAAGGTTGAGTATTCGTAATCGTATGTGTAGGCTGTAGCCTTGTTTTGTCTTCTACAAAGCGCCACTAAAAACAAACAATAATGTTACTACATGTGACATCTGACATGTGGCATACTCTTTAATACGTCTCTTTCTTGTTTTCTCCACCATTTTTGCATTATCATCACATTTGCACATTTCACATATCTCAAATTTAATCACATAACACCTTTTTTAAACCAACAACATATCCAAAATGATTAACAGTCTAATTTATCAATTATTATCACAAAGTCATTTATATCACTGAACAGATTAAAAAATCTAACATGTCAATTCTAATGTTGCAGGACCTAAAACATAGAAAATCCTATAAATAAATAAAAAAAGTTATAGAAAAAAACAAAAAAGAACAAATTTACAAAAGCCTAAAAATTATATTCTCGTCCTTTTCGAAAAATAAATATTGTTACTGATGAGTTATTATTACGAAAAACATTATAATTTGCAACGAAGTTATAGTCAATAACACAACCAATGTTATTATCGTTGATGTGATCATCAAAACTAACAATGTTATCATCAACTACAAGAATATAAATTACAAACCTCACAAAATTATAAGATATCAACAACTATTTTCTTACATTTACAACTATTTACAAACAATTGGATATTTTGATGGTCAAATTCTTGAATAACCAATTAATATCTAGATATTAACAATTTTAGATAATTGTTAAATGATTACATGTTAAGACGGTTATAATTGATAAATATAAAGTATTCTATCATTTGGTGGAATTATCAACTCGAGTTAGTTAAAATAGATCCAAACACTTAGCATTTAATCTCGCTAGAGCTATAATTATTTAGATTAGGTATAAACATTCAATTGTTCAATAGACCATCCCTTTTAAAAAATTTATTTATGATTTAAAGTATTTTTCTTTTTTTTTTCTTTTTTTTAGTGACAAAAAAAGTATTTTTCTTTGGACGTCAAGATATCATATATTAAACATAAAAGTCAGAGTTTACAAAAGTATTTAAAAAATATGGATAAGTATGAAAAATCCTCCGATGAAACTCATGTATATTCAACCAATTTTTTTGTAATAGCTTCAAGTACCACATTTTAAATATTTATTCCAAATATATTATTACCAAAATAGTGAAATATTTTTTATCCTGAAAAAATTACAAAATAAAATAAATATTGTATTGAGATTGTTTTATTATACTTTAAGATTTAAGTTTTGTCCATTTAAAAAACATTTTGTTATTTTATATAAATTTAATAACTTTTTTATGAAAAACTAACGATAATTTTTTTAAAAAAATAAGTAAAAATATAATAATCCTAATAATCATTCTTATACTTTCAAAAGTCAGTTTATTTGTTAAAAGTACCATTGAATATCTAAAATTTTCATTACTGATATGGAATATACTGAAAAAAATATATAATCTAAAACAAGATATAAAATTGTTAAGTAGTAATAATCTATATTAATAAAAATCGTCGCCCGTCGGCTAAATGAAGACGAACAAAACCTGTAAACTTTTGAATTAATAGAAACACATGAAAATAGAATTATCAAAAAAGATTAAAATAACGAAAATGAGAAAATGGAATATTGATTGCATCTGTTTTATATGCATTTTAGAGGTGTGGAATTTGATTCCAATTTTCATCGTAAGAAAATGTTAAGAAAATGTTAAATATTAGGTTATTAGATTCATCTCTTAAAAAGATTAAATCAACAAGCCCCGTTAAATAAATATAGTTAAGCACACAGAAGGATATTAAAGCATTAAAGACGCCGACATACAAAACATTAAATAATATCCGACTTAAGTAACCGATAATGAGACATATGCCGAAAGAAATCAATAATGGAATTATTATCATTACGATCAAAAAGAGAAAGTCAAATAAAACTCTATGGGCTATAAGTATGGCTGTATCAGGAAATAACAATTAATATATCCCTGACTCTTCCCATTCATTTTCGTCTACAAAATCATACTTAAATACAGAATTATTACATTGGCTAAAGCAGATCGAATCGAATCTTCATTACATATATTATTATCATTCAATCTTAATTCACAAACGAACAGTTAAATCTGAAGTTTCGCATTCTCTCTTCACTTTTCTCTCTCTTTGTTACCTCTCTCTCTCTCTCTCTCTCTCTGAAACAACTTTACTTTAATCTCTCTGATTATGGCTTCCTCTATTTCCTCTGAATCAACCGGTACACATTCACACATTCTCCTTATTGATTTTATGTTAATAGATTTCGTATTTGTATAATAAACTTATAGAGAAAAAGCTTTTCTGTGTGTTTTTAGGAGTGAAATTTGTTCCAGAAGAAGATAATTTTTTGCAGAGACATGTAGCCTTCTTCGATAGGAACAAAGATGGCATCGTTTATCCATCAGAGACATATCAAGGTACAGTCTTTGAAAATAGTTTCATCAAAATTTCTTAATCAATTTCGTTGATTTGTATTGAAAAATACCCTTATTATCTCTTATATGTTAATAATCAAAAATATAATCTTTGATATTTTCTACTAATTTTTCAACTGTCGGATTACGACAAACAAGAACAGGATTTAGAGCAATTGGTTGTGGATATCTCTTGTCTGCATTTGCTTCTCTGTTCATCAACATGGGTCTAAGCAGCAAAACTCGTCCGGTAATTTTTTTTACAAAATTATAGTTTCATAATTTGCAAAAGGAATCAATACTGAGGTTTTTTTTTTTTAATTTACAGGGAAAGGGATTCTCGTTCTCTTTTCCAATAGAGGTTAAGAATATCCATCTTGCCAAACATGGCAGCGATTCAGGCGTTTACGATAAGGATGGAAGGTATTTTCTCTTTTTTAGTTTCTTTTTATTTTTCTGAAAATTTGTGAAATCGAATGTTTTTCTCGTGAACTTTTTGGAGGTTTGTGGCATCAAAATTCGAGGAGATATTTGAGAAGCATTCCAAAACACATCCTGATGCTTTGACGAATGAGGAACTTAAACAACTTCTCAACGCAAATAAAGAGGCTAATGATCGTAAAGGAGCGTAAGTATCGAACCAGTTTGGTTTAATTTGGTTTAAACAATTTGTTCACTGCACCAAAATCGAAACTGATATGATTTATGATGAATCTGAATAGTTTTTTTTATAAAAAAATAATGCAGAATTGCAGCATATACAGAGTGGAAAATATTGCATCATTTGTGTAAAGACAAGAACGGTTTGTTGCACAAAGATACAGTGAGAGCTGTTTACGATGGTTCTCTTTTTGAAAAACTCGAGAAACAAAGAGCTTCTAAGAAACATCCATAAATTCCATTTTAAAATCAACTCTTTTCTGTTTTGTGAATCTGTTTATTTATAAAATTTTACTTTCAATGTTATGGCGTGAAGATTGCAATGTGTGTTAACTTTCTATAATATATTGTTTTGTTTGATCAATTATGTACGTACTTGAATCCTTTTTCAATAAATGATTGTATATTTATATTTGAAAACAAACATATCTCAATTTTCCATGGATTGTTTTGTAGTCACGAAATTGTGCATTTAGTTATTGTAAACTAGTTCAGGTTAGTCCATTGGTTTTGGCTTAACAATTGCAAAGTTATAAATGAATTTTGTTATTATTTTATTTAAAAAGTCCAGATTAGAAAACAAAAACTATAAATTTAGAAATGTTAAGGCTTTGACAAAAAAATTTACGAACTTATTTAAGTACTATTGGTGGATTTGGTCCGTATATAACTGAACCGGTATGAGAAACTAAAGGATCGTAAGTTCATATGACTTGTAGTTTTTGATAACCTCATAACAGGCATTAGGTCAAAGACCAGGTTTTTTTAAAGACTAACGTTATTGACAAAAGCTAATGATTTCAGTTGTGCCCAATGATTTGTGGCCCAAGGCCGTTATAGATCTTAAAAATGGAATGTTTCTGAGTTGTTTGGTTAGAAAACATGAGGGAAATAGTTAGCTTAAAACAGAACATATTACGTTTTATTATAAGTGTCTTCAAAGTTTTTTCATATATAACAAACAAATATTTTCTGTTTTGCTCACTATTAATATAATTTATTATATAAAATTTTATTTTTCAAATTTATGCTTAATATAAAAATAATACATGTCAATTTGAACCATTATATTCTTAAATTAGATTAAAAAAGAATTAAATATTTTCTAATTAAAATTTTTGCAATTTAGACCATAAAATGTATGAGTAGATCAAAAAAAGAAAAAAAACAAATTTAATTCGAAATGTGGAATATATGAAAGATTTAATTATTTATGGTTTGTTTTAAGGTCAAATGACAAATATAACATTTTTTAAGTTTTTGTTTCAAATATAACACATTTAGGTTAAATTTTCAAAAATAGCACAAATTTAATATCAAAATATTGTAAAACTTTTTTTAATAAGAAAAAATTTAACTTTAAATTAGAAAAAAAATCTAAATAATATTTTAATTATATTTATAATTTATTTACGGTAAAAATATATTTAAAAAAAAATAATTTATGAAATTTTTAAAATTTTAAATTTATAATACTAAATTTGAAACAAAAACTTAAAAAAATATTATTTTACAGTATTATTTTAATTTTATTCTAGTTTTAATTTATTTTGTCATATATTTATCACCACGGTACTGGAAGAGACCGTAGACGATAGTTGCCGGTTCGAATTACTTTCCAAATTTCATTCCCATTCATAGTTTAAATATTTATGGAAATGACTTGATTTTAAAATTTCAGCTTAAAAAAATTCGACGATTCAGAGTTTGGATCCGCCCTTATGCATCCATATCGCATTTTTTTAAAATAAAACAAACACTACTGGTATATTGCGTATCTGATCTGATCATAACAACCACATGTTTTACAACGTTAGCATAAAAACCAAATAGATCATATTATTACAGAATTTATTAATTCAAGAACATGTGAGCAAAACAAATGCTCACTGTTCCTTAAGATTGTAGAAATGGAAACCAAAGTCTGAGCTATAACTTCTATTCCAACAGGATAAGCTAATTTGAATGGAGTAAATGAACAAGAAAACATGTATGTTGTGGAAAATCTAATGTGCTTGGCATGACAACATCAACCATATTAACATGTGTAATGTTACATTCTTTTAATTCCCTTTTTATATAGAAATATTTTTGTTTCCGTGATAAGGTCTCAAAATTAATTATATGCTGACAAATGATGTCTTATCCTTAACCAAAACTAATTAGTTTCATATATGTCACTCATTAATTTTCTATAAATTAAAGACCACTATTTAATTATGCTTTCAGAATATGAAATAGTCTCTATATGATACAAAGCATAACCGTATCATGAAATCAATAACTTGAAAAAACTATATAATGATTCTTACTTGCTATATATACTTGTTAAAAAGATTCAATCATTGATGCGTAAGAAGAGACAAAAGGTGACAAAGTTATTGCTATATTTGATATCATGTTTTGAACACATTCATGTGAAAATAGGCAATACTGAGACCAGAAAAGAATAAAAGTAAAGTATAACTTTGAAGTCTTGTTAGTGAAATATTGTTTGAAATTCAATATACTACGATGGAAGATCAATTATAAGAGATATAAATCAATTAAATTATTATCAACCAGCTTTGTTGCTTTAATTCATGATTATCCAAATTAAATATGATGTATTAATGGAACGAAATTGGTTCGAAATTGAAGAAAAGAGACATCCTTTCGAAAAAGTGTCTTATGAATTCTACATCAGAAATATTATAAAACATTTGACGACATGAATCAATCAATCTCTATTGCAATTAATTTTAAGTTAGGAATTAAAAAAACTTAATTATGATTTTATCCATACTATTTTGGCTTTTAAATTAGAAAAAATGAAATTTAAATGCAAAATAGACGATGATAATTATGATTTGTAAGCAGAGATAGATTGTCTTAAATCAAACATAGCTAAATCAAAGTCTTTTCAAAACTGTATTAGTTATAGGGTAGTTATATTAGATGTCTATAATTTAATTTAAAAGATTTCCAAAAAATTTCCATGGAACATTTTCTATTAGAAATTGACGAACAAGTCAACTGTGTTAGATAAGTCTAAATTCAAGAAATCTATTGACTTTTCAATGCGATTTTTTTTTTCATTTCCTCTGTATTATTTCAAGTGATATTTAACTTTTTGCATTTTCAATTTTGTTCTAGAATAAAACATCATTTATCTATTTAAAACTAATTCAGTCAATAAAAAGTAAATTAAAAGAATTTAAATAATCAAAACAAATAAAAAAGTTAATTAATTTTGCATTAAATAAAACAAAAAGAAAATTGATTTAAATAGTATTTATTATGAAATGGTGAGAGTATTATTTTAAGAAATAAAAGTCAAGCACGAAAATACTCACCAAAATCCCTTACTATCTGCACTAACTTAACTCCTCCCACTATAAGGAAAACAAAAACTATGTTTATTAAGCATTAACGTTTAAATTTGACAATCGAGTTATGAATTTTGTATATATGTTACATCTTGGTCTCAGCAAATTAAGAAGTGTTCATATATTTAAATAAAGTCTCATCTCCTATTGGTAGGCCCATGTTCATTAGTGGAAAAATGTCACAACTTCTAATTATCTGTCCTCTTTATTCTTATGTTACGTGAAATAAAATAATATTTTGAAAAGTAATATGATTGATAAAACCCACCATGCAATTACCAGAACTTTCTGCTATCAATTATGTAATCTATATTACTATATTAGTTGTAATTATTTCAACTTATTTCACAACTGAATCCAATAGATCCTCATCAACAAAATTATGATTACTATGCATATATTGTTAAAATTTTGTAATTAATTGTTTCATTAGTAATGTTCTCGTATCATAAATGAATAATTCTTTTAAAAAGTATATTTTTAAATTTTTTTCTAAAAATAACATCATTAGTTTAAATTTACAATAATAGCATAAATTTCAGATTAAAATTTCATTATAATAGTAAAAAATTATATCTAAAATTGGAAAAAATGAATTTAAATATAAGTTTATGTATAATTAATTTATAAGAAATAATTATTTTTGTTATTTTTAAAATTTTAATTTTAAAATGTTAGATTTAGAACAAGAAATTTAAAATGTGTTATTTTAATATATTATTCTAAAAAAATTATGCACTCCTGGTTACGAATATTAATAATAAAAAAAAGGTTAAGTAAGTCTATATATAACAATCATCATAGTCAAAGAAAAATGTCTATATACAGTCGACTTTGTTGTGTTGTTCAGAACTAAGAAAAGAAGGTCAAATAAACATTATGCATTTACCGGTCCCGTAACTAAACGTTGACATTGAAAGCTTTCTTAAATGTTAATTTATCATCTTTTCTTTGATATGAATGTAAATTTATTTCGCAGAAGAAAGTTTAGTTACAAAAAATGCCTTTTGGTGGCTAAAACATGCTTCCACTGGCCACAAAAAAACGATCTCTTTGTATAAATAAATAGAAAAAAGATGATACATCTCGACCAACACGCCAAGTTCCCTTTCCATATAATTAGTTTTTCATCTTCTTAAATCACTTTCAGGTACCATTTGCATATCCAAAATCTTCACGTTATACAATATATATGTATATATAATAACCATATAACTCGTTTTCATGACGTATAGTCGTTCATTACTTGATTTTATTCATATTGTCTTAATTTGTATCCTTGTATATATGAATATAGACATAATGCTAGAAGCTTCTTCCTATATATCATCTTGTTAGAGTCAAACTAGACCGATAATATGAAATGACTGAGATAGAAAAATCCAAGTGGTCTGTCTCAATTTCGCAGAAATTCCACCATCAAACTCCACAGAGACCACTTTACTATAAGAATTTCCTCAATTTGATTGTCTTTTTTAATTATTGGCTTATAGAAAGGGTAATTAATTAATTAGTAATAACTAAGAACGGCATACATAGAAGTCACACAAGTCACTGTTCAAATCAAACCTAAATTCAGATGTGTAAACATATTTATACTTATTAATTATTACATAAAAAGATGTAATGGCCAATATTAAATATACCCACACTTGCCAAATTCCACACTAACGCTTTAAACAATTTAAGTCTTAAGGGAGAAAGGGTTGCTGTATTTTATGTAATAAAAACAGAGAATTGTTGTTATTTTAGTAATTTGAATAATAATGGAATGGTTACAAATTGTGGAAAAATAAAAACAAAAAAGCATGCAACATGGAAACTACATATAATGTAAGTTACCCTCTTCTTTACGTTAATTCTCTTTAACGCAAACTCTTCGCTCTCAACTTCTATTTGTCCATATCATATCTCTCCATAGCAAGTCTTGTGATACTAATCACAATCCAATATGTTCAAAACAACGACGACCTTTCTCTGTTTCGTTCTCGCCGCCGTCATCTTAATGGACCCAAATTCTTTCACCACCGCAACAGACATCCCAGCTTCCTCCACCGCCGCAGACATGTACATATACGCAGATTGCTCTCAGGCTAAATTCTCACCTGGCTCCGCCTACGAGACTAACCTCAAGTCTCTCCTCTCTTCTCTCGTTAGCTCCACCGTCCTCAGCCGCTACAACAACCTCACGGTTCCCTCCAACGGCGTAAAACCCGAACCGGCGGTTACCGTCTACGGTCTTTTTCAGTGTCGCGGTGACCTAGACCCGACCTCTTGTTCATCGTGCGTATCACGTGCCATAGCGCAAGTCGGAAACATATGTCCCAACGCGTACTCGGGTTTCTTGCAGATGGAAAGCTGTCTGGTCCGATACGACAATAGTTCGTTCTTTGGGGTTCTTGACAAATCTGTGATGCTCAAGAAATGTGGGCAGTCGATGGGGTTCAACGACCAGGATGCGTTGACCAGAACTGGTGAAGTCATCGGTTCTTTAAGCTCCGGAGGTGGGCCCTACAGGATTGGTGGAAACGGGGATGTGCAGGGTGTGGCTCAGTGTACCGGGGATCTAAGTATAGCACAGTGTCAGGATTGCTTGACTGATGCAATCGGACGGCTTAGATCTGAATGTGGAATGTCACAGGGAGGATACGTTTACTTGTCAAAGTGTTACGCGCGTTTCAGCTTCGGTGGTAGTCACGCGCGTCAGACCCCTAACCCAAACTTTGGTCAGTATTTTTTACTTTTAATTCCTAGTTTTAATAAAACAAAAAGTCGTAATCAGTATAAGGAAAAAAAAACAAAATTTTAAGGAAAATCTTTAGAATCAAGTGCTGAATTATGAGAATGATTTTATTTATTGATTTATTGAACAGAAGAAGGAGAGAAAGATGATAAAGATAATAACGACGTGGGGAAAACATTGTCGATAATAATAGGAATAATCACCTTAGTCATCTTGCTTGTTGTGTTTCTTGCTTTTCTTGGAAAACAATGTAGAAAATTACAAGGTAAGTTTTTTTCTAGTTAATTTCAATTTTTTTTCCCTTTATCCATGATCGATAAATCTAAATTTTTATGTCTATGAATTTTCAGATGAGAAATGGTGTAGATAAAAGAACAAAGTGGGAAAGAATTATCGACTCGAGTCAAGCCACTGCTAGTTGTCTTTCTGTAATTTAAATTTTTGTAACTTGCTGCTTCATCATTAAATATGCTTATGTCCCTTCTCTTTTGTTATAAATATCTTTTTCAATTTATTTGACATATATTTTTGTTTTATAATATTCTTGCTTATTAATAAATTAAAGTAAGATATATACAAAGAAGAGATTTTATCTAAAATATATTTAAAGTAAAATAAAATTAAGTATTTAATATGAAACGGATGAAGTATTTTTTTTATTTGTTTTACAGTAAACAATATTTTAGGAAAAAAAGTATATCAAATTATATGATGCTTTCAACTTGTAATGCAAAATTAACTATTTTATTGTTTTTGACCATTTATATTATACACATTATTTTATTATTGGTTAACGTTTAGATGGATAAATACCATTTAGTTCATATACGCCTAATTACGAGTAATTGACTAGGTTTAATTTTCATTTATTAAGACATATATACGTTTAAGAAAACACAGACACAAGAATGTGTTAAAATAAATATGTCGAGAATAATGGAACAAACCGAAAATTAAGACGGATATCCAAAACAAAATCATTTTTGCTCGTCCTATTGTGAATGTCTTTAGGAATCTTTTCTTCTCATTCGTCATTATTTATTCTAATACTGCCCAAAGAATTCAGTAGAAGACTTGGACTAATGTGCTTTAATCATTAAAAATGATCAATTAAAATTAAGCCAATTACCAAATAATATAGGAGTTTGACAGACCAACTAACGTCTAATTCTGTTCAAATGATGATCTTATTGATTAATCAGAAAGATTAATGATTACAAATAATGAATGAAAAATAAGAAATGTTTAACTTAATACAACGTAAAGCTCTCAAGTCTAAAACATATGTTTTTTTCCTTAGTCTTTTAATACGTGAACTTAAAGAGGTTCTCGAGGCAATACAACTTATTGAGTTCCAACATATTAGCCATAAAAGTTTATCTGAAGTACAAGGTTCGGTTCTCGACAACAGGACAGATGTTTGGCATGCGTGTGAAGCTCAAATGCAAAACAAAAACTCAGCAGAGGTTGCGAAGCTCATCTCTTCTCCCTCTATTCAAATAGTTTGTGTTAAAACATCAAGACTCGTCAACGGTCACAAAACACATAATCTGTGTATTCCTCGCATGGCCAAGCTAGGTAGACCATAAGTCGATCTCTGTGATTAGGTGTGGATTTGAAAGTGACCAAACCATAGTTGAAAGAAGGATTCATGCTCAACATAGAAGAATGAGGCACATGTTTCGTGGCACAGAGGTAAAAACTCCCAAAACATATTTTGTTTTGTTCTTGGTTATTTGCATGGAATGGGAATCTAACCAAGGACATAATGTTGCAATGGGGTTTAAGTATTGATCCAGCATGCATCTTTATTCACCAATGGTTTGCCCCGGAATCCAGAAGCTATTCTTCGAATGCCGTCACTCAAACCAGATTTGGCAAAGGGTGATATATATCAAACTAAATGCAATCACCTACAAGCTCTTGGAGATAACTACTTGAACAGATTCCATATGCAACTATATATATAAGGAAAAGCAGAAATGTTTATTTCTAAGTTGACAGGCCTGCAACCTATGAAACCTGGCACTAATGTAACAAAAAGACTTCAAGGTGAGCCGCCTGCATCTCACACAACAATCTTCACGATCATTGACCGGTGTGTGTGGAACAGAGCCTCATCTCTAATCCGATTGGAATCCAGATGAGGATCAAAAATACTACAAACTTTGGTTTGAAACTGATGCATTTAAAGGACTCAAGTGCACAAAATCATCTCAGACAACTAGTTTCGAACTCAACCTACTAGAGTCTAGTAACTAGACAACTAACTTCATGATGTGCTTTATTCTTCTTTGGGTGCACGATCTATTTCTCCACAAGAAGTATCATATAACGATGTCTCTCAAACTTTACCCTCGTTGTAAATATCTCCGAATCAAAAGTTCGAAACCAATTCCCCCCGTGTAGAAAGTTCGAAACCTATGTCTCCACGATTTAGAAGTTCGAAACCTTGATCCCCACAACCCGCGGTTTTACTCGGTTTAAAAATTTACTAACCATCACTTAAACCTTAAACCAACAGTAAACCGTTTCTAAACCTAATTATGACCCGATTTTAGACCCGAGTCACCTAAATTAAAACCGAAAATCCCTCTAAAACCCGAAAACCCTTAGAAAAATTCACAAATCGAAAAACTCCCCAAATCAAATCTTAGAAACCAAACCCTACAAATCGTAAACGAAATTGAAGTCAACAAGAAGAAATCGCAAAGAAAATGAAGCCCCAAGTGGAATAGGAGTTGTAATCATGGAAGTTATACGGGAGGAACCATAATCGCACAATTTCATCTACAAATGGGGATTATCTTTCATGTTTACTTTTCAAAAATCAAAGTCTAAACTACCACTTACTTTCGATTAGGATGTAGGGATCGATTTTTCCACAAGACAGCCGATTTTAAGATTTCAATTTATATGGTTCTTACTCTTCTTCGATTTTGGGGATTTTGAGGGGATGTAACTCGGGTGTTTTAATGGGCATATGGGTGGGTCAGGTCGAGTTCGGACATTGGTTTGATTTAGTTTACTTTCGGGTTTATTTGGTTCTACTACGGTTCGGAGTAAAAATCGACGAAATCGAAACTTATGGATAAATAAGATTACCTCTTTCAATTAATGAGAAAATTAGTTTCGAATTTTTTATTTGGGGATATTTACAACGAGAGCAAAGTTTGGAAAACATCTGTGGTTATATGATATATCTAGATGGCGGACCCTTCTTTTTTTGTTCATTTAAGCCTTGCATCCTAAACACTTGATTTTTCATTTATTTTGTTCATTTAAGCCTTGCATCCTAAACACTTGATTTTTCATTTATTATATAGAAAATCGAAAACCGTTATGAAAAAAACAGAAATTAAATTTAACAAGTTACTTTATAATTAACAATTTTACTTATATAGTTACGAAATTCAAAATAATTAAATTGTTTATAATTACCCCAATCTAACGCAAATGGAAAACTAATGGCATAATTACATTTCAGTATCTAATATCCATTCAAACATTATTAAATACACAATTAACTGAATGGATGCAGAAAACATGTACTGTCATGTCTATTAATTTAAAACCTTAACAAATGCACATTAAATTGGTTCACAATCATATTTAAGGACCAATAAATAAGCATAAGCAAACTACAAAAACAGGTATCGATCAAACTAACCCTCAAAATATTTAAACAAATCCTAAATTCCCGTGTCTGAATAGGTAGAACCGAATGGAAAACTAAATAAGTAACTCAAATATCTGAAATACGTGATATAACTATATACACAAATATTAATTATATTTACATTTGATATAATTCAAATATCTAAAGTTACAGTTATAAACTAAAATCTTGGTTATTTTTAAGTTAATATAACTGAAATATCTAAAATATTTGAAAAAATTTAGTTATATAAATTGACTAATTTAGCACTAAATAATGTTTTAGTGACTAAATTAGCATCCCAAACCTAAACTCACACAAATAATATTTTTTTAAATGAAAAATACTAAAATAACCTTATTTATCTCTTTAACCTCATATTCTGCAAAATTTTTAAATCAGCTCACAAGAGGAGATCAAATCTTGATCCATTATACAATAGAAGGAATGTGTAACCAATATGCTATGGTAACTAATTAACATATAAACATTTTTTTTATATATATATATATCTGTATTTAGTTTAAATTAGACTTTTTCTTTATATCATAAATTTATCTTTCTGTTTAAATTTTAAAATGGTATCTTAAAAAAACTTTATAAATTTTGGTGATTGCAAAATTATTCTCTTTCAATTTGAGGATGTTGATTTGAAAATTATCATGGAGCAATATTGAGCGCGTTAATAAGTTTTTGAGAGAAGAGCAAAACTATTTTTTTTCTTTTTTTTTATGACGAAAACCGATGTCAATTGTTCTCTTTTTGTGCTCAAATTGATTGAATGTCATTCAATGGATATTAAAAATATGTCAAAGTTACATGATGCCGCAAAACAAGACATAAGAACGAAGCTGACATTTGACATATTTCATGAGTTTGGTGATAAATTTTAGTTTGGACATTTTTATTTTGATCTTTTCGTTTATGACTTGTATTTGTGATTGTTCATAAACATTTTTGCTGATGTTTTTTGGATAAACACTTTTGTTGATGTTTTTTGGATAAACACTATTGATGAAAACATGTGGAACAATCTGATGAATATGCACTATTACTCATTTAATTTCACGTTTTAAGTAAGAATTCTTAAAACGTAAGAAATACTTCCTAAATTTGCATAAAGCCTTCCTAAATTTTGCATAAAATGTGACTAATAACCTAAATTAAGTAAAAATTTCTTAATATTAAAGAACCGTTTCCTAAATAAAATAATTTAAAAAAATAAAAAAAAATTAAAAGTTACAATTATACAAATCGAACCTTAGACAATTGGGTAAGAAAAAGAGTGTGTAACCAATATGCTGATATAACTAATCAACATATAACATTTTGTTTAATATATATACACTACTTTAAATAAAATAGCAAAAAAATTATTAATAGCTCTGCAGGGGGATCAAACCTTAGACTCATGTTGGAAGGGAAGTAGTGTGTAACCAATGTGATACTATAACTAAACGACATATTACATTTTATTTAATATATATACACTCATCTACTATATATAAAAAGAGAAGCATTGAAAGTGAAAATTGATTAGGTGTCATCAACATATTCACTCTCAACAATTTTACTAATTAATTTAATTTTAAATATAAATTATTTATTTTATTATCTAAACATCTTAATTAGATAACTTAATTATAGAATTTAATGAGTTTCTAAATACTATTTAATTTTCAAAATACGAAGATTCAAAAATTAGGAAATTTTGAGTTAGTAAATTATACATTTAATTACTCACTAATTTTAAAAATAGAAGATTGTTTTTACATAAATAATTAATTATTATACACATATATAAGGAAAGTAAATATGTCGAATTTTTATAGATATAGAAACTTCATTAACACTATTTAATTTTATTTTTATATTATATGCAACTTTACTTTTTAACTCAATAATTAAATTCAATATATTATAGTAATAATTGTTTTATAGAAATATATATATATATATATATATATTGTGTAATAATATAGTCGGCATATCTAAATCACAAATCATATAGAAATTATATCACTCAATTTTTTTTTGTTTTCAAACAATCAATATATTTACAAATAAAATTTTATATTATATCATTTGTTTGTAATATTAAATTTGAATAACTAATAATTATTTTTTAGTATGACTACTATATATATATAAGTAGATTCTATAACATAACAAAATTAATTAAAACTACTAATTTTATTAATTTAATTTAAAACATGTTTCAAATATTTTACTAAAAAATTTATAAGTGTATTTTTGATTAACATATCGCAAAAATAACGATAAAATAATGCAATATTATTCAAATATATATAATAATAGTAATATCATTCTTTTATAATATATATATATAATATTTTAAATTAAAATATATTTATAATTTTTTCATTTAAATAATAAATTTTTTTAAATATTAATTTTAATCCGTGCATAACACATGTAGTATTCTAATGTAATTAAAATAGCAAAATCTTTACTTGGGAAGAGATCGAACCTTGACTTAAATTAAGGATATTTTAGTTTTTTTTATTTGTTAAAATGCTATTTTTGTAAGTTTTTGAATTGAGTGCTATTATTGGCACTAAAACTTCATTTAGTGCTAATCTAGGGTATTTTAACCAAATTTCATTGAAATCAAACCACAATATTTTGAATATTTTTAGATACTTTTAAATATTTTGAATAAAAATAATTGAACAATTTGAACCGAACCAAAAAAATTTCGTTAATTATAGACCACATGTTCAATATCCATTATTTGAATTAATCTAATCTGGATAAATCTAAACCAAAATTTTAAAATAATTGAATGGATCATACATTTTAATACGGAAATATCAAAATCTAAAAATTTTAATCCAAATCTGAATGGATATCTGAATACCCAAAACGACCAATAAATTTGTCTATATCGCAGACAAACTACCCAAGTTATAATTATATTAACTTTTGTAAATTTTACATAAAAATTATATAACACTCTGTTATTATAAGGAATTATATTCTCACATATGAACATCATATGTACAAAATATACAACCAATATCAAAGTTCAAACTACAAAAGATTTTGTGAAAATTACAAAATATTATGATAATGAATGGTGAACTTTAAATAACAACGATGTCAAATATTAAATATCAATTTTGATACATTATTAAATCTTCTTGCCATAACTCACAAATAGTCTTGATATTTTTTCCGACAAAAGGTTATTGACCATAAGTTCAAAATTTATAATATTATCAAACTAAAAGAATGCTAAATTCATTTTTCCAAAACTTTTCATGCCTGCGCGGGGCCACACACACACCCAATAGTCATTAGTTCACCTCTCTTTTCTAAACTAAAATTATAAATTAAACCAGATCCACCGACAGATGTCTTCGATCACCAAAAAGCAAAAGGAACAAAATATAAAAGATTAAACACGTGTGAATTAACCGGTCTAGTCGGTAATACTAACCGTTTTATGCCGGTGAAAGAAACCCCACATGGTTTTAATCGGAATAGCAAAGCGTTTTTAAGTAGCTCTCTCCAAAAGTCTGTCTGTAACATTACCAAAACGAAACCCTTCCACTTTGGATTCCCACTTGTTTGTTCTTTGGTTTGTTTAAATTCAATATTTTGGCTTAAACAGAGAAGTGATTTGAGCAAAGATTGATTCTTTTGGTTTTGAGATGGAAAGAGATTTTCTAGGGTTGAGCGACAAGAAGTATATGGGTACTAAGGTTAAGCGCGAGGTTGATGATGACGGTGTCGGAGAACAAGGTTTGTGTTCTTGTCTTTTGGAACTTTCAAAGAATAATAAATAAATAAAATCAGGAGATTAATTTAACGTAGCCGTATAAAGCGGTTTTAATCTTCCAAAAGTAGTTGTTTTACCATATAACTTTTTAGATTCCAAAACGTTTTTTAAAGAAAATCATTAATAATATTCCATCAAACCATGCATACAAATGAGAATTGTTGTAAATTTGAGGATGTATGGATTATTTTAGATTTGAGCAAGAGGACAGCTAAACAATTGGGAAAGGCAAAGCTTTTGCCTAATTCAAATTTCATGCCTACTGCTGCTGCAGATTTCCAGGTTTGTTTAGCTTAAAGATCAAGTTAAGTTCTTTAAATACCCAATTTTTGTTTTAGAATTACAAATCTGATAAATCATCTTCCTTATTTTCATAATTTATCGACGGAAAGCTACCGGGAAATTAGTTATTATTTTCTCGGAATTTATTATGTGTGTGGCAATCATTAGCGGACAATTAAAAGTATTGTTGGATAAGTGTGAGTTAAAAGCTTTGTATGGTCACATGCCAGCCGCAAAACTAGAAACAAACAATTAATAAATTTGGTGGCGTTTGGCGTTCGGATAACATATATAGAGATGTTGGCATTTTGTTATAAATTATGTAAAGATGTTGACTTCTCAGGAATCTAAGACGTGCCCGGGCTCAGACCAGTGGGGCTCAATTTCTGCAGCAAGCATTTTCCGCAGAGGCCAATTTAGCGGTGCGTTTCAGAACGCTAACCCACTTTTACTTTGCGGATCACTTCCCTTAACAAATCATTCTTCACTTCGTCCTGCTTTCAATGCTTCAGCGGATCCTCGGTAATGTAATTTCGATCTAGTCGTGCTTAAGATGACAACGTATCAAAACAACACTTAATTAATTTTGGTGCAGAGTGGCTTCGACAAGATCATCTCCTCAACTAACTATCTTTTATGCCGGAACTGTTAGTGTCTTTAACGAAATATCTCCCGACAAGGTATCTAAGTAATCCATATTCATACAATTAATTACATTCACATAACATGTTTCTAATTCGGATAATGATGATTGGTGAATAGGCTCAAGCCATCATGCTATGTGCCAGGAACAGTTTGCGAAATCCGAAAGGTGAAACTGGAGAGAGCAGCTTGAAGAAACTTCTTCGAGATGGCGAAAGAGTCTACGGGAAACAAATCCATAAGGTTGATATTGCTGCTGCTTCATCAAGCTCTGCTACTCACTCTGAAAGTTTCTCTAGGTGCAAAGACAAACCTGTTTCTGCTACTAATGCAATGAACATGATGGAATCATTCAACGCAGGTCATGGCAATATGATTCCTTCAGGTATATTATTTAAAACTCAAATAGATTTGATCCCATAAATTAATCATATCACTTGCTTTCTTTTTTTATAGTTCCTCAAGCTCGTAAAGCGTCTTTAGCTCGGTTCTTGGAGAAGCGCAAAGAGAGGTTTGAGTCGTATATTATTCATGGAAATTTGAGTTCTTTGATTTAATGATAAGACGTTGAGTTTAAAAGAATTGATGTTTGGTGTAGGCTAATGAGTGCAATGCCATACAAGAAGATGCTTCTTGATTTGTCAACTGGAGAATCTACTGGAATGAATTACTCTTCTTCTTCACCTGCCTAAAACCACCTTCTTCGTTTTTTTGAAAACCTCTCTTAGGTGTTTTTACGATAGTAATTTGTTATGTAATCATTAGATTATTATTATAGCTACCGTTTCAATATCATGAATTCGAATTACATGCTAAAGAAGAAACTAATTTACTTTTTAAATACACTATTTCTATTATATTTTTAAATGTACTCTCTTTCAACTACGAAATTTACTAATATATACTTACTAAATTTAATTAATAACTGAAATACCTAATATAATATTTACTAAAAAACCGTTTAGGAAACCATAAATTTAATATTTTTTTGCAAATAATCCTCTTTTTATTAATTGAGGCAGAGGAATTGTTGTAGGAAAGTAATATTGTGGTAGGAAAATTTGGTGAAGAGTATAAAATAGAGCACTAAAAACACGTTCTCCTTTTATAAGTGGATAAGAACGACACTCGTTTTTATCATTTTACAACTCTATTCTTTAATCTTCTTATCCTTACATTGCTTCCCCCACAAACTTGCTCAACTTGAAATACCTCTTTATTGTTCACAACTTTATTTTTTTGGGCTAATTAAAATCGGTTTATATTTATATTGATTCATGGATTTATCATCCTTATGAACACTATATTATTATACATCTCATTCATTCTTTATATTAAGAAGGTTTCTCTACCTTATCTTTTAAATTCATTAAGATAAAATTAGTTTAATTTATAAGTTAAATCTAATTTCAAATTAAAATAAGATATTAGATGAAGAGATTTGTACAACGGTATGAAATTATTTTAAAAAGGTTTCTCTACCTTGAACTTGATCCAAATTGGGGATTTGGAGATTGCAATACATTAATATCTCTCAATCCACAATTAAAAATAAACCAACCAAAAACATAATATATGCCTTACGTTTGAAAATCCTGGAGAGATATATGTATCACTTTCACACACTGGTTACAATCATGTGATAATAGGTCTACATCACTTTTTAATAATAAAAAGAACTAACTTTTCAATTTAGAATCAAAGACAATCCTGAAATATCTTCGATCTTATGCAACTCTAAACAAATGGTCGAAAACCTATTAAAAATTTAAAGAAACTGATTTATCAAAACAAGCATTAAAATATAATTTTTTATGAGTAATAGATTAAAATAGTACTTTTTAAAATTTTTGTTCTAAATTTAGCAGTATAAAATTAAAATTTTAAAAATAACACAAATAATTATATAAAAATATTATGTTTGAGTTTATTTTTTATAATTTAGAGTTTAAATTTTTTTATTGACAAATATTTTTAGTGTATTTTAATCATAAATTTGTGTTATTATTAGAAATTTAATTAAATGATGTTATTTTTAAAAGAAAAAAATTTGAAAAGATGTTATTTTAGAGAATTGACTTTTTTATTTCATTAGATTTTTTCATCTTTTATATTCAATTAAAGATTGAAAATATATTTCATCATTCTAATTTTATTTTTATATTTTGTTGATCTTTAAAATTTTAAAATTTTGCATGTAGTTTAAAACTTTTAAATCAGCATCACTAAAATTAGATTTTTCGGTGGATAAGAATACGACCGACGAGTTTTTCGACACTAGTTTGATTGTTATATGCAACAAATTTAAAGCTTCAACGATGGTTTTTGATGAATTAGTTCCAAAAAGGTATGGTCTCATAGTATAATGAAATACTGGAATATTTGAAAGAAAAAAATGATAGAGATTTGCTGTTTTCAAAATTAATTTAAAAAATAAAATAAAATAAAAGGGCCGTAATGTTGGTTATCTACTTTGGGCTTAGAAAAAGAATGTCCACGAGAAGAAGCAAAAAGCTTTGAAGAGTTTAAGATAATAGTGATGAGTTTTAACAATAAAAGATTAACTATGATGAGAACCAAATTTCTGTTCTGGTTTTTATTATGAATTCAGTTTGATGATAATATTCACTTGTGCATATATATAATATAAGATTATATAAGTTAATTTAAGTAAAGTTTGATTTCACAAGGACAACTCTTTTCTCTTCTTCACTAATTACGGACTCACAATACAATTGGTTAAGTAGAAAATAAAGAGAGACAATAACATTTAAAAAAAGGGGTTCAGGGTGGCCTAAAGTTCCAAGCACACCTCTAAGGAAATATAGTAAATAATAAACCATCTTCATCGCCAAGAAGAATGGGTCGAGAAGTAACCGAGAAGCCCGACGAGTGGTGCGTTGATGTAAGTCGTCGGCTCTGACTGTTGGAAGTAAGGTCTCGAGTCAGGAAAAGCGTCAGTGACGTTTGGTCCACCGACAACGGCACCAACGAGAAGGTTTGGGTTAGGATTTGGGCTCAGGAAAAAACGAGACCCTTCTTTGCAACCTATACGGGCTGGATGGGCTGAGACAGAGGGAACCGAACTGCCACGGTGGTGAATCCTACGTGGAAACCTTTGACCGTACCCAACCATGTAAGACATTCCCATCGGGTTGTCTCCCAAAATGTAATCCACCTGTTCGTTCATGTGTCGTCAAAACATCAAAAAATATCATCAAACGGCTCCTTTTTTGTTGGTTTTGGTCGCAAACCAAAACGGCTAATGTTTTTTTAATGTTATTGGTCCAAAACGGGACAAGTTTGGAACCATTAATTACCTGACGCTTGGCGACTTGGCGGAGGAGAGATGGGGAAGCAGTTAATTCGCCACATGGCACAATCTTTTTGGCATGGCTAAGATAATTAGAGTAAGCCAATAAGAGGAAAGATAGTGATGTTACATGTTGCATGTTACTCCCTCCAGTCTTCACAAGCAGCCCTCCTGTGTGTATGTAAGACAAAAACGAGAAATTACTACTTAGTAATTAACATAAATTTCGAGAAGGGTTTAGATATTTTAATGAGGAAAAGACAAAAGTGAATCACGTGAAGTGGGACAAAATTAGAGTGTAATGCTTTGATATTAGAAAAGAAATGAACAAGGGATTTATTTTTACCTCGAGAGTATTGGACTTGAGGGTGAGAAATCCCAGGCAATATAGAACAGATAAACCCATCTGCGTTTTGCTTGAAAGACTCAAAATACTCTGCTTTTCCCATTAGCACTTCCTGTTATCAAAACAGGACAAAAAAAGCACTTTAATTAAACCCCGTGGCGTGCATATATACATATACAATGAAATCACGGTTTCGGGATATGGACACGAATAAAGATATAAATAACAAGAAAAGAACAAAGAATGGGCAGTGAATAATGAGAAAACAGAGTGCCATGTGAAACTGAGAAAATGGAAGAGCCTTGACAAATTAATTTTCTGAAGCAAAAAAAGACCGTTGAGAAATGACAAAAACAAAACGAAGAACCCTCCACACTAGGCTTTTGCAGTAGAATGGGAACTAGTAAGGACATGACACTTTATTTTTATTTTTATTTCTCAGAATTTGTGCCACATGCTTTGTAGCAGTAACCAAAGACGTCTTTAATCTTTACCCTTTCCCTCTTTTATTGTCCCCACTTGCACCCAATAGGGCTGAACCCTGACTGATACTCCTTGATATCACTAGATGCAATATATTAAGACACCTTAGTTTTTAAATACTCTATATCCGACACCACACAAGTAGGAGTTTTCTCATGCGATACACCACATGCAAACTCCTTCCAACAGGAAAAAGGGCACATAGTCACTTACTGTATACATTTCACTTACCTACAATGGATTATCAAGTTCAATATATATAATATATATTTGTGTGTAAATGCACACTTGTTTATCCATTCACTAGTCATGGCTCATGGGGCCATGTGAGGCTCTGGCTTCCATTTGGTAAGGTTGTATTATTAAAATTATATGATGCCAAATCTAGGAGCATATTGAGCACACACTGGACAAAAAATAATAGGGAATGTCCAATGAGGTATGTCTTAAGATTTAGCTCCCACATCACATGACCAATTCTTATTGGCTATTTTCCATTCTTCAACCCCAAGTCATGTGCATGACCCAATCATATACCCCCCAGCTTAATTATCTTCTCTATAGTTTAATATCACTTTTACATCTAAGCACGACCTTAACATTTTTTATGCATATCTAATATCTTTATCTATCTATCATGCAAAAGACTCGATGTTGGTTCACACATCTAAGCCGGTTAATTTGTTCAAGATAAAAGCAAGCATATGGAATACCAAAATAGCTAGATAAGACCCATAATTGTAATGTGAACCCCACTTCCAATTATATGATCAAAAGTCGTGCTACAAAACACGTGATCGCCATACACACCCTCCAACTCTCTACCTATGTGTTGATTTAATTCTTATACGTTAGTAGTCCCCTTGCAACCAAACAAACAAACAAAAACAAAAAATACTATTCTTTCCCTCAAAGACCAAATCTTGATTACTTGATCAACATCATGGGTGTATAATCTACCAAAAATGCAGCACCAAAAACCATGCCGTTTTTTCTACAATAATTCAATAATTAGAGGGTAATTAAAGTTGTTACCTTAGAGATTAAGACATTGATCCCAGCATGCTTATTATCCCAACCAAATTCATTAATTGTATCTCCAGCCCTCAGAACCACCTCGTTCTTCACAATGAATTCTCTGTACGCTCGTTTCCTCGAGGCTTTGTGCAGCCACGCCGCACCCCACAGTAACTCGTCCTGTACAACCGTCAGATAACAAAAAAGTCAAATCACAGCAATCATCCAACGGCTGATAATAAAATAGTAAATTCACAGAGTTGAGGTAACTATTGTTTTACCTGGTAACCATTGAAATCACAGTAAAAAGGACACACCGCGTGGTAAAGACTGTTACTGTACGCGCCGCGATATCTGTTCGCAAACGCGAATACCTGCACATCATGTTACAATTTTTTTCCTCAATCCGTGAATTTGGTATATCTAATTTAACGTTAGAAATTATTCATTCAACCGTACATATACGTAAGAAGAATACCAAAAAAGTCAAAATTATTTCTTTTGGTGAATAATTTTACTCCGAACGAATCACAGAAATGAGCCAACTATCAGAGAAAAAGTACTGAAAAATCATTATTGTGAAGCATATGGAGAGAATCTCTTATCTCACAAGCAAAGAATAATTGATCAATTGAACTTTTGACTATTTAACCATTTTTATTACTAAAAAATAAACAAAGAAAATATATAATAATAAATGTTGAAAACTAAAAAGCTTTAACGGCCAGAGTAATAACGATACGCGTAATAAAAACAGATAATCTCCACAGACCATAGTTGAGAAAATCAAGATATATTAATAAAAAAGAAGTAAATATGCTATGAACATAACCAAAAGAAAGCCATTGAGACTTCGTAGTGTGATTAGTAAATACCCTTGTGGCCCGATCAAGTAGCCGTCTGGAGTAAGCAGGATCGCGTTTCCTGAAAACAATCGACGCAGCGGCCAATGCGGCGGCGGTTTCACCTGCGACGTCGGATCCGGGATGAGCTCTGTCGATTTTGTATACGGTGCGAAGAGTATCCATGTCTTCGGGGCGTTCCCAGCAGTTGTGGTCAGAGTAAGCATCACCGACCTGGACGAAAACGACGCCGGGAATCGCCGTCGCTTTTAGGAGATAATCAGTTCCCCATCTCACGGCTTTCACGGCGTTTTTAAGCTCCGGGCCCATGGTTTTCCCGAAATCGATGATGCTCCATGACAGCATTGTCGTCGTGAACGCCATTGGGAATCCGAACTTTACGTTATCTCCGGCATCGTAATAACCTCCAGATAAATCCACCTGAGATTAGTAAAAAACAGGAAAGTGAAATCAGTGAAAAATGTCATCCGTAAACAAAACCTAAAAGAGAAATGTCCAAATGTAGACTCACGCCGTCAGAGGAACCGTCGCGCAATGCTGAGTCACGACGCCATCTGAGACGTTGATCGGGAGGAAGCTTTCCGGACCTCTGACCTTCGAAGAACATAATGCTTTTACGTAGTGCGTCGCGGTAATCGTGTCCGGCGGAAATCGCTGGTGAGAGTAGTACCAGGAGGAGAAAAATCAAGGAGATAATCAACGGCGAGATTTCCAGTAACTTTAGGGATTTTCGTGCCATCTCTCTCTTTCACTCTGTTTCTTTCCTCTATTTTGTTCTGTTAGAGAACCGAGAGAGAGAGAGACTGTGAGGGAGTGTTGATAGGACCAACGAAGGGCTCTTTATACTAAAAAGGTCTTCTTGGATTCCAGAGAATGACCCAACGAATGGTCTCCACGTGTCCCTTTATGATTAGACGTAGCTCCATAATAGATTGGATATGGGGTTTGGATTCCGATGCTTGACCGGACCAGGACCGGATTATCGGGTCGGATTTAAACCGGTTAGAATTCGGGTTTAGGGTTTGAGTGTTAATGCGGACGGTGTGGAAGGAGTGGTACGCCGTCGGTACGGGTGAGAGAATCCAAAAAAGATGGAAATCTGTGAAATGAATAATGAAGAAAGACAAAAAAAAGCCTTACTTTTTTTTGGTGTTGTGATTTTTACCATGTGACCCACCGCCCTATTGTCATGCGACACGTGTTTGTTTTTATTTCTGGATTTTTATGATTAAAATTGTTTTTTGCTTTCCTCTTTTTAGACATAATCAGTAATTAGTAACTATTGAATTTTTTCATTTCAAGTTTCCCATTAATTCTGGCTTTATTGGACCTTCAAATTGGAAAAGGTTCCCACATTCATGAACTTCTTAACATTTGTTTTATTAGTCGATTTTCCATAGCTTTTGAAGAGAAAAACAATCTTCTGGTTGTGATTATGAGTGTCTTATGTACATATATATAAGAACGTAATAATTTTTTAGCTAAGATCCAATTTTCATCGATTGCAATCTGTAATCCACTTAGTCATGTGATGTGTATTTGGACATCATATATTTAGTTTATTCAAGGTGAACTATTATATAGTGTTAAGAAAGTTTATTATATTCTTCATTTCTAGTTGATACGTATATATTCCCTTCTTTTTGGTATCAATATTTTACTCTCCTTCTGTAAAACTCTTTAAAAAACTAGTCTTTAGTTAATTATTTGTTCATTAATAATCAATCATTTTATTTTCAATGAAGTACAAGACAGGGCAGCATTGTTGTTCAAACAAGATCTCACCATCGGAAACAAATTAAAGAGCTTTCTACGAACGTAGCAACAGTTTACGTATCAATTTGTTTTCGACCTTTTCGCATAAGTGTTATAGGATGGGATTAAGACATGAATTATGTTTTTTTTGACTGATGAGAGAACTTATCTACAAAGAAATAAGAAAAAACCTTTGAAAAATTCTGATGGAATAAAAATGAAAGAAAAACCTCGTGCATGGCACATGAAACGTCAACTAATCATTAGGTAAAAATACAGGTTGCTACAACTCTAAACTAATCGTCGTGATAATTAATGAAATAGCTGGACATTTTAGAATCATTAACATGAATTATCAACGAATGAAAAAAAATATAGAAAATTAATAATGTATTGCGACATATGTTCGCACGTAGCAATGAATGAGACATCTTTATCCAACTAAAATGTCCGGATAGCATGCTCAATCACGCGAGACTGGTGATATAGACATGTAAATCAGGTTTCCTCGGTTCAATCTAACCAAAATGGTTTGGTATTGATCGAAAAAATTATGGTAATTTCAGTTTTTCCGGATTTTGTTAAAAAATTTAGTTCTTTGAAATTGTTTGCTATTTCTTTTATTTTCGTATCAACAATTTACAGTTATTTTCATTGTTGATATTTGATTTTCTTAGGCTTAAAACTTGGGTAATTTTGACTTATATTTCTATATTCGAGTCCGATAATTTTCATGGTTCGGCCGAATCGGAACTCAGGTTTTAGCCTATTGAAATTTCTATATTTATATGCTGAAACAAGCCCAAATACATGTAAGGTCATAGTCCTTGTCCGATGCTCTTTTGAAGGGAGGAAATTAAGCAAACTAAGCGACACCATCAATGATTTAAAAATCAGACTGGACTGGTCGGTTGAATTGAAAGGCTAAGCTAGTAATTAATTTAGTTTAGAAGATTTTAGCTGACCCAAAATCAATTAAAACTTGTCAAAAACTGAAAATTGGCTGGATTATATCAATTAAAAACCTAGTTATTTTGCTTTCCAATATTTTTTCATTCATAAACCTCAATGTTTTATATTTATAAAAACTTATTAATGTTTCTATATCTGAATTGATATTTGGTATAGTTTTAAAATTATTGCACCTAATGCAATAGTTACGAGTTAATTATTTTTTAAAATTCAAGTTAATTGGTTGGATTAGATTAATTAAAAACTCAATTTTTTGTTGTTTATAATATTTTTCACTCATAGAATAATTTTATCATATTTATTAAATTATATATAACATTTTGAATAGTAGAACCGCAAAGTTTCATATTAGCGCTGTTCGTTTGTCTGCCGCAGCGTATGCGACAGCGACCTGCGATCAGACACTGCGGTTAGACGATGCAATATTATTGTTCGTTTGATCGTCGCAGTTGTTGAAGGTTGTATCGCAATTGTTTGATCGTAAACGATATATTAAAATTTTTTGCCGCAATTT
Organism: Pugionium dolabratum; assembly: GCA_018901945.1. Classification (NCBI taxonomy): domain Eukaryota; kingdom Viridiplantae; phylum Streptophyta; class Magnoliopsida; order Brassicales; family Brassicaceae; genus Pugionium; species Pugionium dolabratum. Next base: position 1,338,265 of record JAEVFF010000101.1, on the reverse strand, counting down.
TTTGCAGTCGACCGCAGCGTTTTACCGCAGAAATCTGCAGCAGTCAAACAAACAACATTTGACCGCATAACACAGCCGAAAGTTCCTGCGGCTACGAAATGAACAGACCAATTCATAAAATTATACTACATTTTGATAAATTTATTTTACTCTACGAACCATATTAAACCGTGATCAAAAAATATATCTGGAATCAGGTTTTGAAATCATCGCCCTAATGCAATAACACATGTCAATTGTGAGAAAATCATCACTCCCAAAGTTATTGTGAAATAGAACTTTTAAAAATTCAATCAATGTTAAATTTTATTAATTATTTTAAAATGTTGAAATATAGAGGTAGACTAGGTAGTTATTAGTTATCACGATACCCAAACAAACTCATGAAAAAGTCAATAATTGCGGGGTTGACTAATATACTCCAAAAAAGATTCTTGTATAGAGAGGTGACACATGTTGATCATCTTCGCTGTAGTATTCGCCACGTAGATTTTGAATTATTTTTGTAAAAATTCCTACCAATAATTTTATTTTTCAATAAGAATTCCAAATACAAAAAAGATAGAAAGAAATGGACGAGCAATGAAAGGAAAAAAAGTAACAAGAAAATCATGATACAGTGATGTCTTTAAACCCGCCACGACTTTAGGCCGATTGATTAGTATCATTGGGTTCATATTAGCGTAGACAATCAATGCGTGAATTATTCATCCATAATAAAATCTTGGGCAAATGTCTAAAATAACACATTTCTAAATTTTTGTTCCAAAGATAGCATCATTAGTTTAAATTTTCAATAATAGCACAAATTTAAGATTAAAATGCATTAAAACTATATTTTAATAGAAAAAAATTAAACCCTAAATTGGAAATAATGAACCCAAATACAAGACTTTAAGTTTATGTATAATTTATTTAGAATAAATAAATATTTTTACATAAGTATTTGTGCTATTTTTGGGAATTTAATTTTATGATGCTAGATTTGGAAGAAAAACTTTAAAAGGTACTATTTTAGGGTATTACTCTAAAATCTTTATATATTTCATATTTTCTTTTATGTAGTGATTGAACAAGTATTTATACAACTTTACATAAGTGTGAGATTTTAATGGGGTTTTTTATCACTCGTACACATTTAGTATGAGCTTCGAATAATTAATATGCTTGAACAGTGATAGAAAAAAAGAAATAATTATTTATGAGTAATGGAGTAAAACATAATTATTTGGAGGCCTATTAATTTTGAGTAAGACAGTTGCTTCATTTGGTTCTGTGAATATGATATGCAAAAATTCTTATGGTCCCATTTTTAGGAAGTACGTTAATCTAATTCCATCACTTAATCCGTTATTTGGTTGCTACCATTCAAGTAGTTATGTGTCTACGGACTTACGGGCTTAACAAGCTGGCCCAATACTACAAACCCAAACTTATTCCTTAGCTCACGTTTAAACAAGGGTCAACATTTTATAATCAGCTGCTATAAAAACCAAACAACCGGAAAAGTATCATAAAAACTCAAAGTATATTGTTTATTAGATAGACTTCCGTTCAACTATACAAATTTATACGATTAAATCTTATTTTATCAGTATTTTATAGATTTTTCTTTAGTTACATAAACTATATTTTTTTCTTCATAAATTATATAAAATTTTATAAATTATTCTAATTATAAATTTTTATTAATATTTACACGTTAAATAACTATTAAATCAAATTCTAATTTAAAATTATAGTTTTAACTTGGGTTTATTTGAAATTAAAATTATATTTTCGAATTAAAATAAAGTTTAATAACAATTTAACGTGTAAACATTAACATAATTTCTATAATTGGAATAATTTATGAAATTTATGTAGTTTAACAAAAAAAAACACAATTTATATAACTAAAAAAGACTCAAAAATTACATATGAAAATAAATTTATTCGTATAAATTCGTGTAATTGACGAAAGTGAACTTTTGTTTATTATATTCATATTTAGTTATTCTTTAGATATTGGTAACATGATGACAAAGCTATGAGTTACAATTATGAAAAAAACTGATTGATGATAAAAATGAAATAGTGACATATTTTCGAGAAATCTTAACACATTAGCTAAGTCATCGTTTTTTAAATATCATTGTGTGGTTTTTCAGAGTTAACACATTTCATATGAAAAAAATTTCTGTAGGAATTTGATAAAAATCCATCAAACATACATGCAAGCATTGTTTGCATAGTATTCCCATTTACCAGTCAAAACTCTAACCTACGTATAATTTGTTATTTTTTTAGTAACAACCCACCAAACTTGTACACTATTAGTTGTACTGATGTTGTAGCCTAACACGAGTTGTAGCATGCATGTATTAGGTCGTAGATTACAAAAAAAACCATTTCAAGAACCTTATAAATTACTTTAAAGAAAGATGCTCAATCCAATTCCAAAGCGACTTATACACAAAGGTAACAATGATGAAACTTTTTCTTCTTCTTTTCTTTTCATCTCTTCTCCCACCCATCCTCACCGTTGATTCCCCACTCCCATCACCTGATTCCAACGAGTCTGATTTCATTCGCACGAGCTGCAACTCCACGTTCTATCCGGACCTATGCTTCTCCTCTCTCTTCTCTTTTGCCAACTTTATTAACAATGACTCAAACCGCCTCGCACGTGTAGCCATCTCTCTCACACTCTCTAACGTTCTACAGCTTCTCTCTTACCTCCAAAACGCTTATGGTACTTGCCTTGACAGCGGCTGTGGTGGTGAAGAACCTCACAACCCAACCGTTGTAATCATGAAAGATTGTTTTGAGAATCTTAAAAATGCCATCGACGAGATGAGAGGTTCGATAAAACAAATGAATGAGCTTGTCTCCATAGGCTCGGTCAAGTCTTTTAGGTTCCAAATGAGTAATGTCAAGACTTGGCTTAGTGCAGCTCTCACTAGTGAGTCCACTTGTACGGATGGGTTCGAAGACTTCCACGAAGATAACTCCATCAAAGATGATGTATGCTCGCGAGTTGATGACGTCAAAAAGCTGACTAGTAATGCGCTCGCTTTAGTTAACCGCTACGCCAACGAAGCCGTACTTTAATCGAACATGTATAATTCAACGATTAAGTCTTTCTTTTTCTTGGAAAAAATGATTTCTTGTACATAAATATATTATGATATAATAAATAAAGACTAATTAGTATTATTGGCTGTTGGCTGTAATACTAATATGAGAGTGTTCCTTAGTTGTTAATATATGATTTGCGTTTATAATTAAATAAGATTATTGGTTTATTGATGAAAGAAGCCAATGCATAACTGTGCCATGCGCTGTAACTCCACTACTAGACCATTTGGGAGTTATCTATATGATAATACTCAATTATCATCTCTCATTTTGCAGAAACTAAACGAATATTAAAATACAAACAAAACGAGCACACACACACCAAGGTTTAGTACAAGAAGCTTGAGTTAGATTTGTAGTTAATTATTATCAGAATTTATACAAGCATCAATTATAAGTTTTAGATAGAAAATTGGACATTTAAAATACTTTATGATTCTGATTTCTGCATCAATTATCACAATCTGTTTCTTATAAGAATGTCTATTGTTTGGGTACCCTGAAAAGTAATTATAACATATTTGTAGTGATCTATTGTTTTGGTGCATTATATTATATCCTCTCTATATCAACTTAAATATCGTTTTAGTATTTTTTGTTTCAATTTAAGTACAAGTTTAGACAAAGTTGTAGTTTTAATCTCTTTTTATTAAAACGAAAGATAAAATTATGTACGGTCTTAATTAAGTGTGTAGTATAAAATTTAATATATGTAAACAAAAATCTTTAAACGACATTAAAATGAAACGAAGTGAATATATGTGTGGAGGACCCAAATGAGTGAATACCAAGAGAACTACCAAAATGTTTAACTTACCATCAATTTTACGTATACAAGAAATTGATATATAGATAGCTAAATCATTAGTCTTTGTTAAGACAAAGGCATACTAAATGACAAAAGATACGTAGAAAGGACAAAGGAATAATGCCTAAACTAGGAGGAATGTTTGGATGGTAGTGAAATTTCTCTTATCTTTTGTATTTAAGAACTCGTGAACCATCATGACTTACTTTTTTTCTCATGTCAACAAGACTTTGTTCAAACTACCACATGCCTTGCTCTCTACTACTATTTTTATATCTCTCTTTTTTTGGGCTTAACCTTGCGTTCATCTTAGTTATGAATTACACAAATTGTATTATGTAACTACATATGTATGTATTGATGTTGTTACCATGCAATGAAAAAAGCAGATATATTGTTCGTAGAGCATTAAGAATATAGTATAACGGTGACCATAATAAGTGTTTGATTAAACTATGTAGTAATGATGGTAGTGATGATATTATAGTCTATAGACTATAATATATGATACGCTTGAATTGATCATGTAACCATAGGAAGAAGAAAAGAAAATCATGAATAATTTGTATTTAAAATTGATTAGAGATATTTACTTGTCAAAGTTTAATTTCAGATTATTCTCATATACTATTTTTACAAAATATAAGCAATGTGTATTTTCCATTAAAGATAGAAGTGCAGAAGTATAATTTTGTAAGAGAGCAGATAACTCGAGTGATTAACAAAAGAATAAAAACCCAAATTCAGACGAACTGAAGTTGGAACAAGATCGTCGGCATGTGTCTTATGTAATGACAGTTGGGGCCGACCGGCCGGTGAACTCTTGCATCTTTGACAGCTTTAAAGCAACATCAACCTGTGAAATTCAGACATCAACAATTGGTGTTAATAAACATGACAAGATATTGACATAAGATCAATTGGGTAATTTTTGAACGTAAGTTAAGATTATCTGAAACTGACCAGAGGAGCGAGAGCATCCTGAGAATCTCGGCCCGTTTTTGATGCGTCCTTCTCGTACTGTTCAATGTAGAGCCTTATTGTTGCTCCTTCTGAGCCAGTTCCCGAGAGACGGAACACCTTCATGCCGATATTGGACAAAGAGATTCAATCCCAAATTAGTTTTTACTATTTCACGAGCTCTTGACATTTTTTTCACAAGTTTTATAAAGATCAACTTACAAGTCGTGATCCATCCTCGAACAAGTATCGGATACCTTGGTGCTTTGAAACGGAGCCATCTACTGGATCTTTATATTCAAATTCATCTGCACTTGCAACATTTGCCACGTCCGGATGAATTCCCTTCACAATCCTGAGAAAATATCCAAGAACTCTTTCAAAACCCAAAACTTTAAAAGAAAAAAAGAAAAGAAAACAGTGTTTCAACTGAAGAATGGGGTTTGAAAGTCATTTAAGAAAAAATGAAAAAAACAAATTCCAAAAGGAATGGAGTGGCCTACTTGTTGACATCAGGAAGTGAAGACTGCAATTTAACCAAGAGCCCCATGAGTTCCTTAGCTGCAGCTGCGTCTACGTTCTTAGGAGAAAATTTTGTAATTGGTAAGCCGTATTGTTTCTTACGCGTATTGTATATAATTAAATAATGAAACATAAGAGCTTTACCTCATAGTCGTATCTAGTGTAATAGTGACGGCCATAAGTAGCCCAGTGCTGGCGAACGATGTCTTCAACTGTTATTAGTTTTGCATCCCCGTGAAGGCTTTCCTTGTTCTTGTGTGCCAGTATGGACAACCAAGCAAGAACTGCCCAGATTCCATCTTTCTCACGGATATGATCCGAACCTGTGGAAAGTATTCTTTATGAGCTGTGTAGGGTTGCTAAGGTTTTAACTTTTAAGACATGTGAAAATCTAGCAACAGAAGCAAACCGGTTCCAAAACTTTCTTCTCCGCATACAGAGCACATTCCAGCGTCCATGAGATTGCCAAAAAATTTCCAGCCTGTTGGAACCTGGAACACAGTTATTTTAGAGAAATGGACTATATTAATTAGTCGTGACAAATAGAAGCTAGAGAGAAACTGCACTATGACATGTACCTCAAAGAACTTCAAGTTCAAGTTTTTTGCAACGACATCAAGAGCAGCTGAGGTCGGCATGCTCCTATACAAGAATTAGAAGACTGAGGACTGAACAAGATATTATTGAACTATAATAAAAGAAACATATGATTAGAGTGCCGATTTCTCAAACTATGACCCGGAACAAATAAAGAAAGAATCTGGATTCATACCTCGCAACACCTTTCAAACCAGAGCTGAAATATGGTATAGCCGCAACAGCATTAGCAGCAATTATGGCTACTGAATCCGAAGGAGTCACAAAAAACCTAAGAATTGGTATTTTGGTTATAGCTTATAGGTGAAATTGGTAATGGTGTACCCGCTCCAAATCTCTGTACTCATTTTAAAGTGCATTAGTAGGCTACCTTTTACCAAGGATCATGTTACGGTCAGCATCACCATCAGCAGCAGCGCCAAACTCTGGAGGCTCAACTCCAGCATCAGTTTTACTCAACCCCATGCGTGCCACAAGCTCCTTAGCATACGTAAGATTGGGATCTGGGTGACCTCCACCAAAGTCTTTCTGTATATTGTCGTATTGTGATAAAAGGCCATGTTCAAGGTTTACTTCATAGTCATTTAGGGAATAATATTTCCTGATAAGACAAAAATGACACCTTGGGTGTGCAGTTCAACAACGAACTTTCTTGTGCCCCGAGTTCTTCGACAAATATACGGTGTGCATAGGCTCCAGCAACTCCATGCAAGGCATCATAGCTTCATAGAAACCGGAGATAAACATCAGAGAGACAAGCATATACAGGCAAATAAACTCAAACAGATTTAGGGAAGTGGAAGAGACAAGCATATACCAGAACGTAAATTTTGGAGATGAAAGCAGTTTCTTAATGGATTCAAAGTCGAAGATTGACCTGAAGAGACAAAATCTTTTAGAACATTGAGAACGCAGATTCCGGAACCATTCTCTCATTCTGGAACCGTTCTCTCATTCTGGAACCGTTCTCTCAAATACAAAGATGGACATACTTACTTCATTAATTTAACATAGTCGTCTGCAGAATCAAAAACTTCAACGTCAAATTTTCCTTCCGGTCCCTCAAAGCTGGTTATACCAACAACAGAAATATCAACCTGTTGCGTTCAATTATACAAACCAGAAAACTATGATTAGTAAAACAAGATGAAAAAGATAATGACAAATAAGAAGATCATTCAGGAATGTTAGATACACTGGGTAGATCTTCTGCTATCGGGTACTCCTTGATTGTCTTTGTGTTTTCGTAAATCTTATCAGTTATTGATTCAGGAGCTGGTCCACCATTTTCCATATTGTATTTAATTCCAAAATCCTGAGATATAACAGCATAGGCATTGTAGAATTGAGCATAAATTTTACAAAACTGAAGCAAGGATTAAAATGCTACTAACAAACACAAAAGCGTGAAAACAAGAACAGAACTGACCTCAGTAGGGCCACCAGGATTATGACTTGCTGTTAATATAAATGCTCCCGTTGCTTTAGATCCCTGAAATTGGAGACTTGGATTAGTTTCTCATCACGTCACATGTTGCGCACAAGCATAGCCTTAGAGAACAGCCTGGAAGAAAAACAACTAGCATGAAGTTAGAGGAAGATATCTTACATCATTCCCTACTCTTTCACGAATAACAGCTGATACAGCAGGAGTTGACAGCAGACTGTTTTGTCCAACCCACACACGTCTAACACCATTGGCTGCTGCCAACTTAATTATTATCTGTCCAGGTAGGGAAAAAATGTAAAAAAACAGCTACAAAGTTTGAAAAGAGCTCTATTTATTGGTGACAAAGAAACAAAACAATTCATTACATAATAGCAGCAGGTCAATCAATGTTAGCTAAAAGAACCTGCGAGTAGTGGAACAGAACTAGTAATAGTAATAAAATGCAGAAGCATCTTCAAAAAAGGGCCCAAATTCATTAACTTGAATTCCTCTCTCGCTGTTATGATAGGTTGTAGAGGTTACAATAACCAAGCCAATGCAATGGAATAATAACAGGTTACCCAACACAGAGTTACCATAGATGCAGAATATTCGCTTGCTAAGAAATTTGATCATTCAAAGTTGATATTGAGCAAATACAGAGATGAAACTATACCACCTCTACAACATACGGAAATGAGCTAAAGTATCTTGGAATTACATTCTTATCTCTATGCTAGGGGTTGGACGCAACACGTAGCTCACACAACCACAGAAGACATAATGAATCGTAAAGCTTTTACCTGAATAGCCTCCTCCGAATAATAACGACCATCACCAGAGACCACGAGTGTGGCACCTGCACAAGTTAAGAAATACTCATACTTGCATGGAAATAGGGAATATGAATTTATATGCATAGGCTCACTTATGCAACCAAGCCCCTAACTGAAACAATCAAGAGAGATCTTACCTTTGACTTTCTCTTGAGTAAGAGCATTGAACGTTGCCTGGACAAAATTTTCTAAGTAATTTGGTTGCTTGAACACTTTTACCTGTCAAATTACACTAATCTTATATCAGAGAGAATTGAGTGATTGCATTTGTCAACACATGAGTCTACAAGAAATACAACACACTGGAAAGAGCAAAGATAGAATATGTCTCTCCCAATAACAAGAGATATGGTTTGCATAATCATCGGAAGAGAAATAATGCAATGACTTACTCTCAGGAGAGATTCGAATGACGATTACACAGAAACTCTGGTTAACATTAGCGGCAAATATAATTTCAAATCTTTCTCATGCCCGAAAAAATGTAATTCAAAGCTCATCGGATCGGAGCAGGTAGTAAACAACTTATGATAGATCGGATTCGAGAGGAAGATAATAAAAAATTACAGATCGGAGCAAACAAATTCGTAACGATATGAATCAGAATAATAAGATGAATAACAATTCTAAGAGAATAAAACGAGATCGATGAGAAAGAGAAGAAGAAGAACCTTCTTTCGGAGTCCAGAAGTTCCCGGTTTCTGGCCATCAATAGGCGAAGTAGAGACGACAGATACCTTAAACGACACCATTTCCAATCTGAAAGAAGAAGAAGAGAATCGAATAAGCCTGAGTGTGAAGAAAGGAGGATGACAAAAAGGCCTTACGCAGAGCCTAAACGAGAAGTTGACGCGTGTGGTTCCTCTCTCTTCAGAGTTTAGTTTAACCAAAAAGGAAACTAAATTAGAACGCTTCTCACGCTTAGATTATTTTTCTATATTCCACAACAACAAAAAAATTATTTACAGTAACCATTTGTGTAAAACATTTGAAACCTCTTTTTTGTTTGTTTCAAAGAATGTGTTTGTACGTACGATGGCGCAATAATGGTAGACCTCGAAAATTGTGACGAGGAATTATAATTATTGTTAATATATGTAACAAATGAATGAACTTCTTTTTTTCTCATATGAGAATCATATAATCACTAAAACCCTGTTCTAAAATCACTACCACAGTCCCCCCCCAAAAAAATGCAATTTACTTTTTAAAAACAAAACAAAAAAATGAGCTCGCTATGTACAACTACTTGTAACCAGATTTTTTGCACTTCAATAACTCATAGGTCGTTTCCCGTGAGGGTCCGAGCTAGAGCTCGCACCAGCACTTCTAGTGGCGTGAGTCCGAATCGGAGTCTTAGAAGACGCTCCAGTACCTCTAGCGGTTCCAGTGCTTGTGTTCAAGTTAGAACCAAATGAATCTGTACTTGATCCAGTAGTAGACAACGTTCCAGCAGAAGATGTTCCTGAAGGACGATGTGATCGATGACGGTATCTAGATCCCGGGACACCAGGACGCTCGGGTTCTTCAAGATGTCCTGGTTTTCTCGAGAGAAGCAGTGACACTCGTCTCATAGGTGGTCTCTGGTGCGGATTACCTTGAACACAGAGCAGACCTATCTGAACACAGAGTTTGACTTGGTCAGGATCAGCCGAACCTGCTATTTCCGGGTCTAGTATCTCCATGGCCCTGCCTTTCTTGTACAACTTATATGCCTGTGTCACCATCAGGAAGTCTTTAGCATCAGGTTTATTTTGAACGAATCAAGCAAGGATGTTAAAGTCAGCCCGAACAGGCGGAAAAGGTCAACCGGATGACCAGTATTTTCATTTTTCAAAATCAGTGCCGGTCAGGCCTATTTTGAGTCTAATCCCGCGGGACAGGGCAGGTAAAACCCTTTATCAGGGTCAGGATTTGATGTATAAATCAGAGCGGCTCAAAATGGTGGGCTTAAATAAGTACTGGGTTGGCTCACCGAAACAACCCTAAAACAATAGAATATGAGACCAAAGACTAGAGGCTTACCCATTCAAGAAGAGTCTGGTCGGGGTGTCTCAGACTAAAACTCGAGTTCTTCTGCCCACTGATGAGCTCCAGAACCACAACCCCAAAGCTGAATACGTCTGCCTTTACAGATAAAACACCGTACATTACATACTCCGGTGCCATATAACCGCTGCGCATAAGAAAACATAGTCATTAATCACCTGTCTACCGGAATCAAAAAGACTATAAATGACCAATGAATATGCATCTGCAAATGGTTTTTTTTAAGGGTTTATGACAGAGAGCATACTTGGTTCCTGCAATGCGAGTGTTTACGTGAGTTGCATCTTCCTGATAGAGCCTGGCCATCCCAAAATCTGCAATCTTAGGAACCCATTTTTCATCGAGCAAAATGTTGCCAGCCTTGATGTCCCTGTGGATGATGCAATTTGGCGCGTCTTCATGGAGGTAAAGCAGTCCTCGAGCAATGCCTGTTATGATATCAAACCTCTTCGTCCAGTCTATCTCTGATCTTCTGCTGGATTCTGTATCCAAATGGAGCAACCACTACGTGTTAAAAACGTCTCCTTTCATTATTGTTAGTATATCATCAAAGCTAGAACAAGATACATAGTTAGGGGTGGCAACAACAAGACAATGAGAAGATTACTTACTGAAGAGGACCTTGTCAAGGCTCTCATTTGCGACGTACTCATAAACCAAGAGTTTATCATCTCCGTGTGTGCAGTAACCCCACAGATTAACGACATTGCGATGCTGGACTTTAGCTAACAACTTGGCCTCGTTTACAAATTCGTTTTTCCCTTGCCTTGAAGCTTGAGCTAGCTTCTTCACTGCTATGTCTCTCCCGTCAGGTAATCTTCCCTATTACACAGCAACTAATCTCATCAGCAAAACTAACAAAACCCATGAAAAGCAAACACAAAACCCTTCAGTTGCATCTTCCCAGACAAGTAAAGACAACAACAATCGTTAAAGAAACATAACTACGATAATTATCTCCGAGCAAAAATAAAAAAGAAGGAAAGTTGGATGTCTGTGCATGCCAAATTGAGATTACCTTGAAGACGGGTCCGAATCCACCTTCACCGAGTTTGTGGGTTGGATGAAAATCTTTTGTAGCGGAAACTAAGACTTGAAATGGGAAAATTTTCTGTTCCATAGCAGCTATTTTCTCGATATCATCTTCAATACCTTAGGTCAACGAAACGAAGAAGAGGCTAGTCAATTTACAAACCCTAATCTTCTGCTAAAAACCCAAGAAAAAAACTTGAAATTTTACCTCGGTTGGAGCTTCGTTTGAAAGGTTTGATGATATTCTGAAAGAAATTCATGGACTTGGTCATGCCCAGATTGCTTTTATGAGAATAATTAGTGAGCATCCCATGGAAAGCAACAGAAAGACCCAGAAAGTAGAATCGAATCGGTGAAGCGGATTTTCAGGGGACGGTTCGATTGGGTTGAAGTCGGCTTTCGTCTCAGATTTTGATGGTGAAGATCGGCGAAGAAGAAGGTTAAAAGCAAAAAACAAGAAGCGTGTTTCTCTTGTAATTAATCTCCAGGGAGAGATTATGCCGCGGAAAGGGACTGTAGAGAGACGAAAGTCAACATGAATTAATAAAAGTCAAGTCTTCTGTTCCTTCCGCTTTTTCAACCACATTTGTATTTCTTTTAATTATTAAAGAAATTGATGTATCAGAGAAAATTATGAGAATATTTATATTACTGATATTTCTCTAATAAGTAAATGTTCTGGAAGATGTGGTTTCTAGTTTTGTTAGTGTAGAATCCAACATGTAAATTAATTAGTCTAACTTATATACCTAAATTCAGCAACAGGAAAAACATCTTACACAAATGATTCAGTATGCACTATTTGTTGCTTTATGTACTATTTTATTCAGTAAAATTATTTTTAATAATACCCTAAAATAATATTTTTTTAAAAAAATTTCTAACATATTAAAGCTAAAATTCAAAAAATAATATAATTTTATATAAAAATATTTATTTATTCTAAATTAATTATAAATAAAATAAAAATATTATCTTTGGATTTTTTTTTAATTTAGAACTTATTTTCTTTATTAAAATATTTTTAAATATTTTATTACTAAAATTGGTGTTGGAAAAATAAATTAATAATCTTAAATTTGAAATAAAAACTTTAAAAACTATTATTTTTAAATTAATAAAAAATAAAATTAAAACATTATGTTTGATTTCGTTTTATAGTTTAGGATTTTACTACTAAAATTAGTGCTATTATTAGAAAAAAATAAATTAATAGAGTTAAAAATTTGAAATAAAAATTTAAAAACATTTATTTTAAATAATTTTTTTATGTAATCTTTTAAAAATAATCTTCTAAGAATAGTTTTTATTAAAAATAAAATTTTTATAAAACAGTAATTGTCTAAAATAACATTATTTTAAATTTTTGTTTTAAATATAACACTAATCATCTAAATTTCCAAAAATATCATAAAATTAATATTAAAATAATTAAAAATATTATTATAATAAAAAAAATTTTAATTTTATATATAATTTATTTGACATAAATATTTATTTTCACATAACAATTTATGTTAATTTACAAATTTTATTTTTAATATGTTACATTTAGAAGATAAAAATAAAAAATAATATTTTAATATATTAATCTTTATAAAATATCTTAAAATAATTATCGAATTAAAATAGAAAAATGATAATTTTAAACCCTATGGGGAACTAATGACATTATAATTAAATCGTATACATGTTCAAAATAGGGTAAGTGTAGGGCAAAGGCAACTCCCGCTTCTGTATTTAATATAGCCACTTGCTTGAATCAAATCTTCATAAATCCAAAGTAGGAGCATATTCATTTTGCACACTCATTTTTTCTCTTTAAATAAAACTCTAAAAGAGTATTATCAATCATAATATTTTTATGGGCAATTCTTTACTCTAGTATTTTTTAAGTTTTTATTCTAAAATAAACATCATTAATTTAAATTTTTATTAATAATATAAATTTAATACTAAAATACATTAATATTTTAGGTAATTGATTAAAATAACATTTTTTTAAGTTTTTGTTACAAATATAACACTAATCATTTAAATTTCTAAAAATAACACAAATTAATACTAAAACAATTTAAAATCTTTTTCTAATAAAAATATTTAAACCCTAAATTAGAAAAAGTGAACCAAACATTATGTTTTAATTTTATATATAGTTTATTTAAGATAAATAATTATTTTACATAATAATTTGTGATATTTTAAGAATTTTAGTTTTAATATATAAGATTTAGAAGATAAATTTATATAGATACTATTTTAGGTTATTACTGCAATATATTTTTTGTTAATAGACAAATCCATAAATTTAAAAATAAATCCAAATATAATGTTTTAACTTTAAATAATTCATATAAAATAAACTAATATTTTTACATATTTATTCTTGCTATTTTTAAATTTTCAATTTTAAAATTTAGATTTAGAAAAAAAACTATAAATACTATTTTAGAATAGTACTTTATTTCTAACAGGTTTTACAATATTAATATGGTAATATAATTTAATTACCACTCATAAAACGATAAAGGTGTTTTAAGTCTTTCATGAATTTTTCAAATAAAAAACTTATTCTCAGGCTCTCTCATGCCTTTTTCGATATTGAAATACCCCATTGGAAATGTTTTTACCATAAATCTTATACAGATTGGATTAATCATATTCAAACATCTGTGTGGTGACATGGTTGGAGTATGCAGTATCTTAATCTATGCATCCAAGTAAAATATACTGTAGTGTTTCTGACAAAATGTATTTATATTTAAACACAAATAAAAATAATAAAAAGATTTATTTTTAATGAGATATTAAAAATATCCAAAAATCTAGTGATATTTTCTATGTCAACAAAAAATTATATTTTTGATCTTTAAAAAATAGTAAAAGTGGTAAAACTTTGATGACATGGATGGATACGATAAAAGTAATATATCCAACACGTTCTTTTGACTTCGTTCCCAGTCAAGCTTAGCTGTCACCTTTTTTATATAATTATCTCATTTTTTGTTATTTTTCCACAAGACTCATCTCTTTTTTTGGGTTAACCAATAACTTCACATTTTAAATATGACCTGTTACTGATATACAAATAAATCACTGAGTCAATGGACTGAAACCAAACAAGCAAAACTTTATTCGTGAAAAATGTTTTTAAGTTTCCACCAAAAGAAGTTGTAACAATTGTGAATGGTTCCATTGACAAAGTCATGCACACGGCTTATTTATTACTTTTATTTTTAATTTACGTGTGTTTTTTCAACGCACATGTTCATTAGTCGAATATAGAAAGAAATATAGTCATCAGAATGAGTATCCTTCAAGAAAACATTTAGCAAATGTCATCATATATTCTTAGTTAATCGTTACTTCTACATGAACAGTGGTGCTCTGATTTTATGGGCTGACTTAAGCCCATTTACACCTCATGGTTCAATGTCAATTGACTGGACCTAATTAGGAAGCAGGGAAATGGTTTTTAATGTACATACTAACTGATATAAGTTTGATTAGTTTAGTTAATATTTGACTAGTAAGTAGTAACTATACTAACTATATATATACATAAATCAAAATGATCATTTTTATAACAAATCAACATGATAATCAATGCTAACATAACGTAAAATGAAAATTTATATATGCTCTAGTTTAATTTTGATTGACCAGAGATAAATTTAAGAAAACATTGATGTCATAATGTTAAAGTAAATAATAATAATGTATATATTTTTAATTAAAATAGGATAATTCTTTAAAATAACATTATTTTAAATTTTTGTTGCATAATTTAACGCCGTTAGTTTTATTTTTCGAACAATTGCACAAATTTTAGTATTACAATATCTTAAAACATATTTTTAATAAGAAAATAAATCTACAATTAGTAAAAAGGAACTCAAAGCTAATGTTTTAATTTTACTTGTAACTAATTTATGATAAAAAAATATTTTACATAAAAATTATGATATTTTAAAAAATTTTAATTTCATCGTGTTAAATTTGATTTTTTTTTTAAAAAATTACTATTTTATAGTATTACACATTAAATTATTATAAACACAATAATAACAAACGGATCTAATAATTAATCCGAGGAAGAAACAAGATCTCGGATGCACATATTTCAGTCTTAATATACACTTATAAACGTCACTGGATTACAGATGCATTTGCATAAGTTTAGTTTATATGAATCATTGTGTTGTAAATTCTGACCGGAAGATGGCAACAACTTTTTTTACAATGAAAAACAGTTTTTAAAACATTTTTCATCAATGGCATAGCTAGTTCATTAGTTCCTTCATTATAACATCAAGTTAACTACCTATGTAATAAGATATTATTGACCAAAAATATAATCGAACACACATTAAATAGTATAGATGGGCATAATCGTAGGCATGTAAAGAAAAGTAGAAGATTAAATACAGAAAGTACATAGCCAGCGTATAATTAAGTGCACATGAACGTTTTAGCTTTAAGAGGATCGATCGCCGAAAGTCACAGATTTTCAGTTTCGATTATGTTGGAAAATATAAAAAAGTCAAACCATACTTTCTTCTTCACCCACTATAATGGCTATTGCTGTAAAAATATATTATAGTTTATAATATGATCACCAATGGATGCGACTCTAAATTGTCTAAAAGCGACAAATTTTTTTGGTGATATCAGCAGACGTTTGCGAATCTCTCAACTGTTTGTATGATTTGGGTTAGCTGGCTAGCTACCTACTTGTAATACAAAACTACATATTAAATTTTGTTATAGTATTTTGGAAAAATAAAACTATTAATGATATTTTTGAAATACAAAAATTTTGTGTTACTTTTGAGAATTATCCTTAGTTTTAACTTATATCTGTATATCAATTTGAAGTCATTTAAGTTCACATAAACATTATAAAATGTCCTCAAAGTCTATAAAATAGAATCAGTTACATAACCAATGTACACAAGAAACGATATATATAAAAAGCAAACGACGTTACACGATGATTTTCTTCGTGAACCTTAACATACTATTCAATATGTTATTTTCTTCTTCTTCATTATCGACCTTAGTATTATGCAATTTACAATTATTTGCTATCACTTTCTCGATGGAAACCCAAGATCCATGTTGCACGACATATTGCATCACTATCACCAATAACTTTGGTTTTATATATGTTACCTAGATTACGAATGTTTAAAATACCGGTACATTATTTGTTATATGTATACTCCTTTGTTGAAAGTGACAAAAAGACATATTTAGAGGTTATAGATAAAAGTTGGTAACAGGTACTTGTTTTAGGTTAACGCTAACGTCTTAAATTTATATTTATATGTAAGTTCGTTGATACTCTACCAACCAAATTAATGGTAGTACCATTGCTTACAACCTAATCCATGAACCATGCCAATCCATTAATAACTTGCAATACAATTTACAACAGTTTTAACAAGACACAATAAAGAAAACAAGTTACAAAAGACAACATAACAAAGGACTCGTGTTTGCAAAGCGAGTACGTGCGAAATTGCTACAAAGTTACAAACAAAAGAAAACAACAACAAAAATTACAAATGAAGAGGTTACTTACCTCACAAAAGAACAATAATTTTCTAAACATCCCCGAAAGTTCCTAAATGTTCTAAAAAGTCCAATTGAAAAAACCATATGTACATCGGAGCTGGCATCTTTGTTAAAATCATTCCAAAGCTCTGCCACAAACATCCAATAAATTTGACAGCTTGCCTTCGCCTTTTTGTTGTTTAATAGCAATATCTCACCTTTCTACTCACTAACACAACACTAAACTACACACAGATACACTCATTATTCTACCTTTTCTCTTTCTATTACCACTCATACAGACAAACTCACCCTCCTCCCGAAAAAAGTGAAATTATGCTGACACTTGTATCTTTCTAAATAAATCTTCAATTTATATTAAAACAAAACAAAACTTATAATAAGAAAACAAAACAAAGACTGACATTCTCATCTGACACAGCATAAGTGAATCTGATGGACTTTGATACTTTATCTGACACTTTTATGGCGTTTTCTTCTTCATCTAGACATTGTTTTGTTGTTCCTTGCCTTTCAAGCAACACAGTCACTTCCCCACCTTATTACAAACAAGAATATTCATTCTTCTTCATTAAAAATGTAGTTTCTTCAATTCGTTTAAGAAGGCTTAATGGAAAACGAACTAGTGATTACATACCTGTATGATTTGTTCAGTTCATGCCACCATATGCATAGAGTGACTTCCAACTCACAATCTAACTCAAAATGTCATTTCTTCGTTTTCTCTGACACGGATAAGATCGATATTCTTCAGGTCACGTAGATGTTGCAGAATCTCATTGAGGAGATGTACACCTTTGCTTCCTTTACTTAATGAACCAACACAATGCCTCAAGAACTCTCTATCTGCCTCTAGAGCTTCTAGTCTCTCGTATAGCTCATCCACTTCTTCTTCCACTGTAACAATCTCACCTTTCTCCGATTCATCAACTCCGTTTTCGTGATGGTTTCCGTTTTCCATCTCTCCATCGACCGCATCAAACAGCGGAAGTAGTCTCTTTGATTTGAGGACTCTGTGCTTCCCGTTTGTCTCTTTACCGTGAAAATGCCCATTTCCATTGATGGTACCATTATTCTCAAACGTTTTAACTTCCTCTTCTTCCACGTCCTCCTCATCATTCAACGCTGTGAGTTTCTCTTCAAGAAACTTTAATCTCCCAAGAATGGAAAGCCTCTCTCCTTCATAATCATCTAAACACTCATCAAGACGAAGCGCAATATCAATAGGCGTATTCTCCATTTCATTCTCTCCGTATTTGCAATCTGAAACTCCCTCCACGTTCTTCTGCTGTAACTCTTCGTTGTTCTCATCTGAATCAACGTTCTTCTGCTGTAACTCGCCATTATTTCTATACGAATCAACAGAGGAATCTCTCATCCTCCTCCTCAACATCTCCATTTTCTCCTTAGCTTCATACTCATCCAATCTCTTTCTGTACACTTCTAGCTCCTTCTCGAGCTCAGCGTTCTCCTTCTCACGTTTCACCATAAGCTCATTCAACAGCTGCAAGGCTTCTTGATCGAACTCAGATTGCTCCTCCATCATTCTTTGGTACTGCAACGCCTCCATCTGCATCGCTGCCTTCTCCTCATGCAACCTGTTAATCATCGCCATTGTTTCATTGGCTGCAATCGCAGACGCACTCCTCTCTTCCTCCAGCTCCTCATACAAGGCGTTAAGAGCTTTTCTCTCTTCTTCTAACTCCAACTTCAGCTTCTCCACAGTAAGTACTCCTTCAGGACATTCGATATTGTCAATAGATTCTGTTCCGGATCCTATTTGGCCTAGGTGAAACATAGCGTTATGTAGACTAGGCAAGCTTTCCATCAAGCCTGGAGTTTCTAGTAGCCGCTCTTCGTTGAGGTTTAAGATCGGCCTCTTGGTTTCAACTGCAACTGTTCTGAACTCCAAAGTATCATCCTCTGTAGAAGAAGTAAGGCATATGTTGAAAATGTTGATCAGAAATCTAGAACAGAGAAGGAAAAAATAAATGCTCGAATTTATAATGACTCAACATACTGCAAGCAGAAACACACTCCTGACTGAAATTTGCCAAAAAATACAAATTTTGTTAAAATGTTTTCAAGATTCGTACGCAATTTCTTAGTTTTTCTGTTTTGTTATGTTAAAAGCAAAATTCTACGACGAGTCAAGCAAATTACCACGATTATCTTCATGGCCGTCGAAATCAGGAATGAGTTTGTGGGATGGGATATCTCCGATTTGCTCGTGATCAGGGATTTCTGTGCCTATAGAAACTTCTGCGTCTGTTTCTTCGTCGTTATGCAATTGAAGTAAATCATCTGTCGTAGAACCTGCAATATTAATACAAAACCTAATTAAATTGAAGAGCAAGCCGGAAAAAATGGGTATAAGTTTGTCGAATTTCAAACAAAACTGCGCAAAGTACCTATATTCGTCCCAGCGTCGTTTGGTTTTGATTCATCCGGCGAAGTAAACGCGGAGATTTCCTCGGAGAATAATCCCCCGTCTCCCGCCGCGAAATCAGGCTCAGCGCCGAAATCGAGAATAAAGTCTCCGTTAACGTCGGAAATCTCTCGAACTTCATCGCTTGGTTTGTAGAATTCGACTGGAATCAAATGGCAGTTCTGGTCGTCAATGTAGAACTCAAGATTTTTCGGGGGCGCGGATTCTACGGGTTTATAATCCGTGGCCTGCGCAGTTTCGGCCTCCAGAGCCAGATCCACTTTGTTTTCTTGTTCCTTTTCTGTTGTAACTTCTTTGTTACAATCGAAATTCGATATATAGCACGAGAATTCCTCATCATCATCATCCTTAGAATTGTTAACTTCTTCTTTTTCTTCTTCTAATTTTCCGGGAGACTGGGGAAAGGTTTCTATGACCGTGTTCTCTTCTTCTTTCCTTTGTTCATTAAGCTTCTTCTCTGTTTCTTCCTCCCTTGTGTAGCTTCTTTCCTGAGAACCGTTAAAATTCACGGATCCTACGTTTTTTTCTTCTAAGACGAAGATCGATCGGGTTCGTTCGATAAAAAGCTGGCCATTGTGAACTTGATTTTCATATCCGATCGGATTCCAGGTATTGCTATAACCTATATCCCCAAAATCCGGCTCGATCTGAGCACAACATGAAGAAGCTGTCTTCTCTACGCTACGATCGACCAAATCCTTGTGAAACTCATCAGAGACCAAGCGAGATTCTCCAAACTCCTTAGATTCAACAGGTTTCACACCTACTCTGGATATCTCGAGAGCGTGATCATCGCAGAGAAGATCTCTGTACGTGGGAGATTTACCAGAGGCGTCGAAGAATCGGTCGAGTCTGGAACAGAAGAGGCAAGGACGCTTGAGACCAAAATAATCGGCGAATCTGAGGATGAAATAAGATAATAGGGAGTTGAGAAGAATGAAGAAGATAAGAGACCACTCGAGAAAAGCGTAAACGAGAATGAGAGTGATTCGGTTGGTTTTGCGATGAATCAAGGTTGCGAATCTGTTGGCCGCCATGGACGACAAAGAAAGAAGCCTCAAGAGTAAACGAGATTGTTGCGATATTTACAGAGAGAGAGAGAAAGAAAATGTGAAAGAGACGAAAGGTGTGGGACGGATTGTAGAAAGCAGAGAAAGACTTGTCAGCTTAAGTAAGTTAGCCGGAGAATCGGACCGACCATAGACTTATTATTTTCTTAGTCCTTTAAGTTGAATTTTAATTTCACTACAACGAGAAAAACCCATTAACCCCAAAAATATATAGATATATCGAAAAGAACATAAGAATCAAGAAATAAATTTTAGGATAAGTAACGGATTAATATCATATTTATTAGTTTTTTATGTACTAATAAACAAGATTACTGCTAAAGATATTTTTGATTATATGGTTAACCAAGTCATTATTAATTTTACACCACGTTTTTGGATTCAATCTCCAGAGAATATTTTTCTTTAAAAATTTTACTGTTTCGAAATTTTAATACGTTGCAGATTAATCCATCTAGCTGTCTTACTTTAGACACTAGATCAGATCATCATTTGCGTCTGTATATTTTCATTAAAAGTAAAAAGTAAACACATTTTAACCTATATATAAGTTATCGTTGTGACAAAAAATATAAAAAATTATGTTTAAGAAAACTGAAACATTAAACTATTTAGTTCTTGTCATAAAAAAAAATCTATCAACACTTTGAAATATAAAGCGAATGGATTAGTGTAGCGGAAACTAAGCTATTGATTTATGATTAAACGTTGCTCGTGACAGAATCATACTGTTGTATTATATTTTAGTTTTGTTTAGCTTTTTCTGCAAAAGAAATAGGTCTAATTAGTAAAAAATATTAAAAAGAACTTACCACGTGGCTTATACGGTCCCACCGCTCTGCCTTTTGCTTTGGAGCGCAAAGAAAAGTGGGACCCTCATGAGTGTAAAGGACCCACACTTTTAAAATCCGGAATTTAATAAATTCAAATAACCAAACTCATGAACCGGATTTCCTTGAACACTTTGTTTTTTTCATTAATCACATTTTTTCATACGAATGAAGTTTTCTGTATATATAAGCTATTTTTCTCGTTGTAGGAAACATTTGATGCATTAGTGTAGAGGAAATTACTCTATTAATTTCTATATAGTATATTATAATGATGGATAAAACAAATATTGCATATTTTGTGGTCGTACAATGAATGGGGAAATCGTTACTGAAAAAAAGGAGTCAAATTATTTACTTTAGTTCACAACTTTACTTCTTTCATTTTTTGACCAAATCAAATAGGCCCATGACGAGATAAAAAGATAGGACAACATACTGTTACAGCTCGAACAAAAGAAGACACAATATATTATTGACTATTGAAATATTATTTACTTTTTATATATAGAAATATTATTTATTATTTCAATCTAAACCACTCATACAAATATTACATAGTAAAAAGTGTAAAAAAATATAAAATACATTTATTTTTTGCATAAAAATTTGCACAGAATCTAATAAATGGAATAAACAAAAAAATCATAACATATTATCAAATGAAATAGAAGGAATATGTTTTTGTTAATTGAATATTTTTGATGTTGAGTTATTCATTCGATTGAATCTAGATATATTTTTGATAAAAAATGTAAGATACATTTTTGATAAAAAAAAATGTAAGATACATTTTTGATAAAAAAAAATGTAAGATACATTTTTGATAAAAAAATGTAAGATACATTTTTGATAAAAAAATGTAAGATACATTTTTGATAAAAACATTTAAGGTATATTTTTGATAAAAAAAATATAAGATGTATTTTTGATTAAAAAAAATGTAAGATACATTTTTGATTAAAAAAATGTAAGATACATTTTTGATAAAAAAATGTAAGATATATTTTTGATAAAAAATGTAAGATATATTTTTGATAAAAAAATTATCATTTAGATCAGAAGAAACTAATATAATAATTTAATATTAAAAGTAAATGAGTTTTGTATCACTTTTATGATTATCTCACCGATGTTCAGTTTGATTTTATATTTTTTGTATAAAAATATTAAATTTATATACGAAAATATTGGGTTATTGACTCGATCCGTTATAGTACATTGATAAAAAATAAATAATAATTTATTTTTATACAAAAATTTAGTGTCATACAACGTTACAAAATCTAGCCAAACACTGAAATTGTAATGAAATATTGAAACTAAAGGTTGGTATCATTATTTTCTATTATACTATTATTTATTACCATTTATGTAATATTTGTAATATATATAGTATGATCCATCTTTCACGTTATCTCGTGTCATTTAAAAAAAAAAGAGTACAAAATTCACATCAAAAGAATTTATTTTAATTAAAACGTATCAATTTTATATAGATTGAGGAGACAGTTCAACATTGTGATGAATGTTAATATATTATTTAATCTGTTCGTTAGCGGAATGGTTCACATTGACATCATATGGACATACAAATTTTGACATTTTCGAAAACACATTACAAATAATTATATATATTTTTTATTCGAGCTTGTGGCTTTGTCAAATATAGTTCGCGTGGTGGCAAAGAAATAATCATCACTAAGTTTATTCAAGTTAATATTCAACGGTCCAATATATTTACATAATATACTATGTCATAATTAGTTAATATTATAGAATTTATTAACATAATATTCAGGAATGAAAAAATATTAGGAACTTATACGTTATGATATTGTGATTTCAATTCCATAAATAATTTTGTGAAATGAGAAGAGGCCATGTGGTGAGAATGTGGCTCATACAGAGTTTTATGACAGGTCACTCCCACATCACAATTTCCCCTAATAATTTACAAAGTATAAAAAAACTAAATAATTTTTCGTTTTTCTTTATTATTTGAAAATATATAAAATGTCCGTGAAGATGTGAACCGTTTCTAAGAAACTATAAAATATAATGGAATTGACATAAATTAATATACTAAAAATACTATTTTTTATAAAAAAATTATTCTAAATTTAACGGTTTAAATTAAAATTTCTAAATTAACATAAATAATTATGTGAAGAATACGTATTTATTCTAAATGAAGTGTACAGACGTTAAAACATTATATTTGAATTTTTTTTTCTAATTTAAGATTTAATTTTTTCTATTCAAATAAAAGTTTAATATATTTTAATTTTAATTTTTTTATTATTAAAAATTTAAATTAATAATATTATTTTTAAAATAAAAATTTAAAAATATTATTTTTGAAAATTGTACATGTTATGAATTAAATCAAAATTAAAAAAAAATTGGAGGAGTACTACTTGGAAAGATATCATATTATAGAATTATTTAATTTGATGATGAAAAACACAAGAAAGAAGAAGCGATCTCAATGATTAACATTCGTCGGCTGAATCAATAGACAATGTTATAAATTTAAAAAGAAAAATTGTGGTGGGGTTTGCAGCCTAAGCTTTTAGGTTAAGCCTTTAGCATGTGATTAACTTTCTACAACAGTAATGTCGTTTCGAAATCCCACAAATTAAGTTAATTATCTCAACACACACTTAGGATTCTGAAATTTTTGAAAACTTAAAATAACTACTCACCTGTCACTTCCATGACAAAAAGTACTGTCGTTAAGATCACACAAAAATCAAATCTAAATACAAATTAATTTTAAGGAAAAAAATGAAAGTATAAATCAAATATATATTAATCAAGAAAATAATATTTTAATATGAGTAGACAGAGTAAAAATGGTGAGAGCGATGATGACGAATGGAGAGCTGTTGCAAGTGGCCCCTCTTTTTATTCCTTGTGAAAAGTAAAACCATTCTATATCTTTAATTAAATTTGCAATAAGTATAATAATATTTAGAGAAAATCACTTTGTACAATACACCCATTTTTATATCATATTTAGGGCTTTCTCCAATCCTGAAATCTGGCAGTTTCGAGAAACCAACTATTCAGATGATCGTGCAGTTCGGTATGAGGAAAAAAATTCAATCGAACGCGAGGTGAATCGAGCCATTTGACAGAATTACATCAGATGAACCCAACACACTCATTAAGGATTCTCTTTATGTGATGAATGAGGATTAGTCATCATAACAGAGATCTCAACGTACGGTTCTTCACAAGTCACAACAAACACTACTTGTTAACCATGTCTGAGAGAAACTAGATCTTTAGAGGAACTTAGGGGTGGATAAAATTTCTAAACTAAACCTAATCAAATTTTTTGAATTGAATTTGAAACAAATTATAAAATAGTTTAAAGTAGTCTGAATAAAACAGAAATTTATACACGAAACTACACAAATATGGAATCCAAATTAACAAAGAAGTCATTAAAAGTTATTTTTTTAAATTACTCATTAAGTATTAAATAGTTATTTTGTGTTTTGCTATATATTTGTTAAATTCGAATCAAATCCAACTAAATTAAATTATAATTTCATTTCAAATGAATTTATTTTAAATAATGATTGTACAAGTACAAAACTATGTTTTGAGAGAAAAACACAAAACACATTTTAGCAAAAAAATAAAGAATCGTTATTTTATAAAAACGCGAAATATTATTTTACAGAAAACATAAATTAAATTTTATGATTAAAACGTAGAATCATGTTTTGTTAGAAAAATTAAATGTTAAAATGTAGTTTTTTTGGTTGAAAAACGAAAAATCAAGTTTTTGAAAAAAAATATAAAAATATGTTCGTAGCAGTAAAAATGGTTGAAAATGCGAAATAATGATTTTGAAGTATAAAATTAATTTGCATACAGATAGAAAAAATCATTGAACTCTTGATATCCTCGAAGAGGATCCATGACTCAGTTGTTTATTTCATTTTCTTGAAATATACTATATACCAAATTAAACGTGGGATCCTCTGATGACACGTGGAATTGATGTGTTTCAGTAATCCAAGCCTGATGAAGCTAATACTCTCTGCCATTGAAACCAACTTCAGAAGATAAGGAAACTTCACAAGCAAAAAAAACCAGAGATGATCCGTTGCTGTTCCTTTGGACCAAATGCTTTGTCTTCTCTCTCCTCGAGGCCTCGCGGCGTCAAAGTTCCTCTCTGTATTACATCTCAGACCAAACCCAACTCGAACACTGATTCTCTTCTTCATGTAAAACACCACTCTTAACTTGGGAAAAATCTCTGCTTCTTGAATACTATGATAGTATTGTCATAATTGCTTCTTTTATTTGTTACAGAATGTCGCCAAGATGAAATCAACGGCTGGTGATTTCCTTGGAGCAAAGAAGACAATCTTGGCAGCTCAACTCGGGTCAGTCCTTGCCACGGTAAGAACGTACGAGACTCTCTATTTGTAATTGAGACTGCGAATGAAATGCACATAATCGAAAAATCTTTAGCTTTTGTTCAGATTGATCTCCCGGCGTTGGCAATAACAGGAGTCAACAACGAACAGGAGTTGAGCAGCGTTGTGCTCGATATCGGGATCATATCCGTTTGGTACTTCCTCGTAATGCCAGTAAGTTCAAGACAAGACACTGTATTTGCAAAGGTTTAAGATGATTCATGTCTTTCAAATTACTTAATGTGGAGGGTTATATACTATGATTATTAGCCAATCATCATGAACTGGCTGAGAGTAAGATGGTACAGAAGGAAGTTCTTCGAGATGTATTTACAGTTCATGTTTGTCTTCTTGTTCTTCCCCGGGTAAGTATCATCACTACACGGTTATCCACAGTGGCCGTTTCCTCTCTCTCTCTAGTTCTTATTAAGTTGATTATTTTGCAGGCTACTGTTATGGGCACCATTTCTGAACTTCAGAAAGTTTCCAAGAGATCCATCTATGAAGTATCCTTGGGACAAACCAAAAGACCCCTCCATTATCAAAAACTATTACCTCAAATACCCATTTGCAAAGCCAGAAGATTACGACTACTAAGCTGGATTCACATGTTTGTTCAATATCTTGGGACTGTATACACTATTGATTCAGATGAACACAATGTAATCACTTGTGCAGGCTCTTTTTTTCTATTTGCTATGTCCCAACAGACCCAATGACTATTTATCTCCAAACATATAATAAAACAGAAATAACTTTATTGTCATAAGGAACCAAAAAAAAACGGAAGAAATAAATCATCTTGAAACAAATTAAACAGTCTAAAAACCTTCTACAAGTTGCGAGCTTTGATCAGATTCCCACATCCCAACTTTGTGTTTATAAAAAACGAAACCCTCATTATTTTCTAGTGAAGCTTTTCAAAATTTTGTATCTTGGAGCATAAAGGCTTTAAGTAATTTCTCTACACCGACGATAAACAGAGTTACCTCTACTTATCGTCCTTAGTTTTTTTGTTTCTCTTCTCTCTTAGTTTGTCAAAGCTCTGGTGATTGCATCGATGTATTGGTGCAGGCCCAATGAGTCGAGGAGGTTCTTCAGCTCGGTTGTAGCCTCCGGGTTGGAAGATAGAACAACTCCAGCAGCGGCTCCTGCAGCAGCTAAAACAACAGCAGCAATGGCTGTACCTTTGAGGCAGCCACTTCCACGGGAGAGTCTTCCCGAGATCACTTTACAGGACTTGTCAGCTTCTTTGTAAAGAGAAGCATTGGCTACTCCCTCAGTGATGGCTTCCTCGTTCTAAAACAACACAGGTCAGATTAGAGGGAAAAAAAAAACAAGTGAGTGGAGGGTGAAATTAGCTAGCTTAGAAAGAGTAGCGGCAATTAATTACTTTTAGCCTGAAGCTCTTCATAGTTCGGTTGAGTGTGGCAGAATCACTCGGTGATGATGATAATTTGAGGGAATGCACTTTCCATTCCTCTACGAGCTTTTTAAGAACAGCAACACTAGCTTCTAGATTCTCTTTATATAGATTGTCCCAGTGTTTGCAGCAATCAATGTTTTCGGTCACTGACCAGATAGCTATTGCGGTAGCTTCCTTTGCTAAAATAGAATTTCCTGCAACAACGGCAACATTAGAACACAATTTAGAGAAGAGAGAGGTAAGCAGAGAACTCAGGGATTCAAGGTTATGTTTGTTACTCATACCTTCTCCAGCTAATTTCAGAGCAAAAGTGAAAATCTGTTGTGTGACTTGTTTCATTGCCTTGCTTCCTGGTGCACCGGCAAGAGCCACTTCCTTCAACAAGGGATATATAGCCTCAAACCTCTCTGTAGCCTGTGTGCACCAAAGGAAAATGCTTGTGTTTCAGCATCAACAAACGCATCAAGATTTTGTTTTTATGCCAATACTACTACTTACCTTTACTCTTGCGGATGAAGCAGGGAATGTAAGCCGCACCAAGATCTCAAATGAAGGAGGTGGAATCAGTCGCTCTCCCTTCCTAACAGCTCCATTTACAAGAATGGTGCGAGCCTTCGGATTCGATAAAATTCTGATAAGAAAATTGCATAAACAAGATCAGATAATTGTCTCACAATAAATATATTCCAAATGAATATCACAAGAAAACTTTTGACCCACTTCTCAACCAACTGCAGGATAAGATCTCTTGACTGCGGGTTGCAGTTCTTATTACCGACTACAGGTAACAAGTTGTGTCCCCATGAATACAAGCCTACGGATATATCACTTTGGGAGGCCTGTCCACATTTTACAGTTTATTAAATTTCAAAATACAGATCACAGAAACACACAAATTTCAACACTCTTTGTCCTAAAAGGAACAAAAAAAAAATCAAACAAACAAACCTGAGCCATCATCCATACAATAACCGGAAGCTTGTCTTGTCCCTGATACTTAGGATTCTCCCTCAGAGTCGGCAACACATTAGTCAAAGCATCAGGTTTCCTACGCAACACCATTGCTAATGCAACAAATATTGCCACCTAAGCGTCAAACGAGTAGAACATGATGGATTTGGTAATGTAAAGGTAACTCGATACCAAAAACTGATGAACAGAACTGAACAAATATTTGAATATCAAATGGAGAAACTTTTCCAATCACCTGAGATTTGGAAGTATGTTGGGCACCCTTCTTCCCACCTTTGGCACCTCCTTGTTGTGCTGTCAAATCTGTGAGAATACAATCAAATGCCCACAATACAAATGCTCCGAGAGCCTCAATTGGCTGTCGGTTGATCCAATCCACTGATGTTTTGTAGACTGGTTCAGGAACATGAGATAACGGAACCTGTTGATTAAAAAGAAATAACCAGCTTCGTGAACCTAATCCCCTAGACTTTGATTTCGAATCTCACCAAAACGTTAAACGAAATAGCTCACGTCGATCAATTTGGACAAAGGTGACTCCTTGAACATTTTCACCCATGGAAATTGCACTGATGATACTCCGGAAAGTGCTCTACCGAAGTAATCAGCAAATCTCATCAGCTGAATCTCTGGCTGAGTCGCATACGATTCCTATTAACAAATGAGTGAATTTTGATTCGTGGATTAGCGATTTAAGATTAGAATTCAAGTGATTAAAAAAAACGGATCGAGCCGAATTTCACATCGCATGCACATACCGATGCTTCGACGAGGAAAGCTGCGAGATTTGAAGGATCGATCTTTGCGGCTGCTTCAGGTAGAGACACCTTGGGCTTCTTCTCCTTCTTGGGTTTCGGCTTCTTAGTTTCCTCCGCCTTCAGATTCTCATTCCTCGCCGCGATCTCATCATCGCTATTATCGATATCATACCCCTCGTCTCCGTAACCGTTAGATCGGCGTTTAGATCCGGCACCGTTGGATTCATCCTCCACATTAGCAGCAGCCATCTTCGCCGCCATGATCCGTCGTCGTCGATCCTCAGCTTGCTCCTCAAGAGAACGAAAGACATTAGCGTCGTTAGCTAGGTTTCCATTG
Organism: Pugionium dolabratum; assembly: GCA_018901945.1. Lineage (NCBI taxonomy): Eukaryota > Viridiplantae > Streptophyta > Magnoliopsida > Brassicales > Brassicaceae > Pugionium > Pugionium dolabratum. The sequence continues at coordinate 1,309,048 of JAEVFF010000101.1, read as the reverse complement.
GGAACAATCTTTCCGGAAACGCCGCCATTTGCCGCCTGATCCGTCGGTTTCTGCTTCCGATTGCGTTTCGGGTACACAACCTTCTTCCATCCATGGTCGACGTGGGAATTATCGTTAGACGTCTCGAAGCCATTGTACTCCACAGATTCGATCGGATCCATTATCTTTTCAAACGTTTCTCTCGCTTTCTTTCCCTTAATTTCTCTATCCGGCGTGAAAAACAGAGACCAAAGTAGACGACGAGATTTGACCGGAGAGAAGAAGAAGGTTATATTTATATACTACGAATAGGGTAGAGAAATATTAAACCAATATCCTTAACTTTTACCAAATTTACATTTATGAACCTTTTGTATTTTTAATTTTAATTCTTAGTGATTCCTTTTTCCCAGAAATCTTACAATTTATTTCCACTTAAGAAAACGTAAAAACAATTAGATTTTCCGGCATTTTTAATATATAGTAGAGATAGTTATCTGATTGGTTTTCTTCCAATTGAAACAATATTGTCGATGATAATTTTCATAACAAAACAGAAACCCAATCTCTTTTTATATTTGGTTATTTCATTGGTAAAGTGATCAAAATGACAATACTTTCCACTAGAATATTCTCCTCGCATGTTTTTAGATTAACAACAAAATTACTATTGGATGAGAATCCAAAGTGTGGATTAAGTTTCCAAAGTCGAATCCTCTTCTTTCGTCACCAAACCATCATAATTTGTTTTTCTATTATTTTTTAAAAGAATGATTTATAGTACAATTTTATATTTGTTCTGTTTATAAATATTATTTTTTATTTATTTTCTGTTAGGTAAAAGTTTCATATCTGCTAAAAACGAATAAAAACAGATATACTTAAAGTGCAACTGAGATCTTTTTTTTTAATAGATTGCATCGAAACAGAAAGATGTATTATTTAATTTCTTATTTATCTTTCAGTTTTCGATAGTTATGTTTTTTCCAAAGAGAATTTACTACATATAAGCCTTTTATGCACTCTTAAAAATTTTAGAGCAATTGACTAAAATAACATTATTTCAAGTTTTTGTTCCAAATATAGCACTAGTCATTTAAATTTCCAAAATAGCACAAATTTAATACTAAAATAATTGAAAACTTATTCCTAATGAAAAAAATTTAAACCCTAAATTGGAAAAAGTGAATCCAAACATTATGTTTTAATTTTATATATATTTTATTTAAAATAAATAATTATTTTTACATAATAATGTATGCTATTTTGAAAATTTTAGTTTTATTGTGTTAAATTCGGAAGATAAACTTAAAATGGTACTATTTTAGGGTATTACTCAAAATTTTATAAGTTAAGGAATCTGGAGAATTTTGAGAGAATCCAAATTCAAAAATCGAAAAATCAGTGGATTAAATTGTTTTTAAAATGGATTGGATTTGTTTTGAATAATATTTTAAAATATTATTTTTAAAAATTTTTGTTTCAAATTTATCACTATAAAATTAAATTTCCAAAATAAAACGAATAACTTATTATGAAAATAGTTATTCAATTTAAATAAATTATGTTTAAATTTAAAATATTATATTCATATTCAATTTTTTAAATTAAGATTTAATTTTTTTATTAATTTTTTTAATATATTTTGAGTTAATTTATGTTATTATTAAAAATTTAAACTAATAATATTAATTTTAGAAAAAATATAAATATTATATTTTAAATAATTTTCCTTTGATTATCATATAATATATAAAAAATTAAAAATGATACCTATGTTGGTGGAGAAATTGTCGATATAAACAAATACATGTATAGTCAACAAAATTAAATGGCTAAGTAACAGACCAAACATGTGATTAATTGTGGAGTATAACAAATTAATTTATATTTAATTTTCAGCAGACGTAACTTGATACATTATTCGAAGTTTCGAACATTCATACAACTCCAACCACAAATCTCGTTTTCACTTCCAATATCAGAATTTCTGCAGCACAAACAATTTTTCAAGAGATTTTTGTTTGGAATATTTATTAGTTATATTTAACTAGTTGACTTGTCTATGATGTGATATGGGATGCAAAACTTTTAATTTTATAGGGAAATGTCTAAAATAGCATCTTTCTAAGTTTTTGTTTCAATAGTTTAAATTTCCAATAATAGTACAAATTTAAGATTAAAATGTATTAAAACTATATTTTAATAGAAAAAAATTAAACCCTAAATTAGAAATAATGAACCCAAATACAATACTTTAAGTTTATGTATAATTTATTTAGAATAAATAAGTATTTTCACATAAGTATTTGTGCTATTTTAAGGTATTACTCTAATTTTATTATATATTTTTACTATTTTATTATTTAGATAAATACACGTAATGCACACAAAATAAATAATTTATAAACGTCATATTAACATTAAACGAAATAGAAAATGTGACATCAATTGCTGTATTAATTGCATTTTCTAGATAATATTAGAATAAAAAAAATAATTATCTTTAGTAAATGCACTTTTAATTAAATGAATCATTGATCATTTTAAGAGTAAACTAATGAAATATTGGTAACTGATTAATTTAAAAGAAAACATCGAAGAATGAATATTTTTTGTATGTTTTAGAAAATTGACACATAATCTTTTAATCATAGAAAATAACACATAAACAAATTTTACTAATTGCATTTTTATTTAATATTAAAAAGATAATAGTCACCATTTTTAATAAGTTAAAGAATATTTATACCAGATTTGACAAATATAATCTTTTTAATAAATTCAAAGAATTTTAGATGTGTTTTTAAATTTTTGTTTCCGTTATCCGATTTGATTTGTACTAGTAATCAAATTTTTAGTATTTATATCTATTTTTTTTATTACTGGTTCACAATGGACCGATCCAATAACCCAACATTTTTATGCGAAAATTTAACACCCTACTACAAGAAAAGGTGAAGTCGAACTTCACATATCTGCGATAGACGTAAAAGTACTGCAACCACTATATCACTTACTTTTCTCTAGTATTTGTATCTAATTTAAAAAATAAATATTCAAATGGCTGACGATCATAACTATGATATAACACCAAATATCTCTAGAATTAATGTCACGATTTATATATCTACATTGTAGAAGTTGAAAACATATTTTCTCTTTAATTAAAAGTTGAAAACATATTTCTCTCTTTATTGAAAGTTCGAAATTTAATTAGACATAACTCTAGTTCTTGTCGTAAACCAAATAATTCATCTACTTAGTGGAAATTTGTTTCGAACTTTCAATTAGCGAGGAAATATGTTTTCCACTTCTCTAGCGTGGATATACAAACCGTGACATTATTTATATGAATATTTTGTATTATACGATAGTTCGGAAGAGAAAATAGATCGTCAGCCTTATATATATGTATATATATATATATATATATTTCTTAGCTATATATATTCATTTTTGAAAATTTTAAGCACAAAATTTTTATATATTCTTTTCAATCAACTTTTTCATAAATCAAAATAATCGAAAATCGAACAAACCGATCCATTTGATCCGAAAAAACTGAAAACCTACACCTACGACAAATACAAGTATATGTTAAGAGGAATCACGTTTTTCCAGACGGTTGACGGTGTCTGTGCCTTGTGATTGGGAGGTTCTTGTCAGCTGATTCTTATTGTCTTAAAGACCTTTTTGTAAAGTTCGTTTATGTCTATGCGAATCATATGTAACATGTGAATAGCTTATGACAAGGAGAATTCTTATGACACTCGGTCTTTGCATATGTTCGTCGTTTGTTGAGCTGATTTGAAGGATAAAACAAGGACATAGGTTTCTCACAGGGCTTTGCAATGTTTCATGGGAGAAAGAGAGGAGGCACAATGTCAAATACAGGCCCGTAGGTTTAGTCATCCGGCCCATTAAACTTCTAATAATGATTTTTTTCTTACAACAAATAAATTGATGTACACGTGATTTTAAAACTCTCATCTGCTCATCGTTATCGTATAGACGAACATCGCGTCGTTTTATTCTGATGCAAGTATCTCGAAATCTCCGTGTTGGATCGGGAGAAGGTGGAAACACGTGGAGGGACGAAATAAAACAGCGTGTCGTTTTCGTGATAAGAAGAAAAGTGAAGCACGGCAAGACTGAAACGGCACGAGGGTGGCAGAGAGAGTACACGTTGGTACGGAATCTTTTGTGTATTATTATCATTCATTTGTACAATCTCTTTTTCTACTTCTCTGTCGCAAATTTTTATTTTTGTTTCCTTTTTAAATCAAATAAAATTTCATCACTTTTATTCATTTTGTACCACTTGAACACTACACGACGACAATAACATACCAAAGAATATATACGACAAAGTATTCGACGTCACGAACATATCACTCTAATCAGCTCTGTTTTTTGTTTTCAAGAAATTATTGTGAAATAATTCAATGAAAACGTGTTAAAATATTATAGATTATACCCAAAAGGTCCACAATTTGCACGTAAAAATTAATAGAAATTGAAATTTTTATTTCTGATGAAAAAGAAAAGGCATTGGAATCAAACAATACGCAAAAGAAAAAAAGGAAAACCAAAGAAACATAATCATAACAAATATTGGTCTTGATTTGTTGAAAAAGAAAAATAAGCTTCAATGGCTGGATACTTTCAGACTAAAGGACTTGTTGATCCAAGCCTTCAACAAGCTCCCTCCTTTTCTTGCTCCATTAATGGTGGAGTTGGATCTTCCATTAACTCCTTCCACATTCTTCTCCTCTGGTTTCCTACACAGAGTAAAGTTCCTTGCACCAAGCGATCCAATTGTGTTCCATTGGCTTAAAGCTGTGTCACGCAATACCAAAAATTCAAAAAAACAACAGTTCAGTAAATCAATTCTCACATAACTCAATTCCGATTAAACAACAAATCGAATGTCAAAGAAGAAAGAAAGAATCTGGGGAAATTGATTCGTTACCTTCAGGTCCAACCATGGGACAATAGAGAAGAAAATCATTAAAATCGGATCCGAGAAGTGGAAGACGACCTTCACGAGCGTAGCATTTAAGAGCAGTATCGATGACGGAAGCTACAAGATCTTCCTCATACGCTACGAAACGGATCGGACCGGCGCTACCCAGAACCGTAACGCTGATAAGGATTCTGTTTCCCTTAGCGATCTGGTTCTTCTTCTGCTTGTTGTAAAGCATCATCTTCGTAATTTTCAAGAGACAAACAAAGAAAACACAATAGATCCCAGATGTAACAGATCAAAAGAACCCTTTGAATCAATCAATTTATGTAACAATCGGGAAACTGGGATCGAAATTAGGGTTCTTTGATGGAATTCAATTCACGGGTCGAGGCCGATGCAGCGAAAGTACCAGCCTTCTTTGCAGGATCCGAAAGCGAAAACAAAGGACGCCGAGAGAGGAAGGAAGAAGCTCGCCCTTTGGATTGGAAGGGAGAGCATAAACTTACCACCGTTCGGACTAGTTTCCACCATTCACAAACGATTCCACAGAAAAAAAAAATTAAGGACGGTATCGAAATCGAGGAAGGAAGATGGAGAAGACGAATGTGATTGTTGAGCTGAGAGGCGAAGGGGGTATTTAAATAGGGCAGTTAGGGTTAGGGTTTTTTTCGGAAATTGCGAATTGGGGATTTTCCGATATTCTGTTACCTTTTTGGTGCTTTTCGAAACTTTTCCTTTCCTTTTTGTTGTTGACGTGTTTCACTTGTACCGTGCATCTTCCGAGTAAATCAATACCAGAGTATAAAACAAAGGTAATTTTTATTTTTGTTTTAAAAATAATATCATTAATTAAATTACAAAAATGAATTCAAATTATTAAATTTATGTATAATTTATTTTAATCAATAAATATTGTATATTATGTTAGATTTGAAACAAAATTTTTAAAATATGTTATTTTAGATATTATTCTAAAAAATAAATAAAAACAGAAATAAAAATAAGAGTTGATTCAATGCATTCGCACATTAATCTTTTTTAAAAAAAATATAGATATTGGCAAAATGATATGTTTCATTTAATTGAATCAAATTATATTTTCAAAAATATCTACAAATTGATTTTCTTACTCCTATTTAGTTAATGCTTTAGTATTTAATTTTTTTAATAAATTTATAACTTTTTTCAATATAAATATCTATATTTTAGTTTCTTATTTTCTATAATTTTGTATTATACATTTATAATAGATTATTTTGTTTGTAGTTTAAAATTTTGACGGAAAAAAAGATCTAACTATTGATATTTTATACTTTTTAATGTTATCAATATCAAAGAGTAATGTTTAATGCGTTTACATTTGTGCTTAATAAAAATGAGAACTTTTCATTTACGTTGCCTTTTACGTTTATATTTTGTAAGTCATTCAAACTGAACTGTTTTATTACATTGACATAAATGTATTATAGATATGAAATAGACATGCATGGATGTTACAAACACGAGTTCTAGAGTATTTCACTAAAACTAAACACACAAAGTACTTAACAACATATAAACAAACACATGACACAAACAAGTAAATCGAAATCTACATGGGGACGAAGATGAAATTGATTGCTAATGAGATTCTTAATACATATAAACTTCTTTTTGGGTAAAAATGAAGTTATAAATGGTAAACGGCCGTTCTCGAAATTGAGCAACATGGCGTGGCAATAGCAAAAGAGTATATAACGTGTCATGCTTGGGACCATTGTCCTGATTCTTCTTGCTGCTTTTAGGTTCCACCGATCGATCGAAACCTCCCCATATCAAACTTGAGAAAGTTACACGTTTCTTCTACTTTAGAACTTCAAAAAATATATATTTTAAAAGATGATTTTCACCTTATGGTGATATTATATTTCAGAGTAATATAAAGAAAGAAATTCGATGTCAGTTGTATCAACATCTATCTTTTAATTGTCCTGTGATAATTCTTAGATAGACGCAAACCGAACATGGTTAAATAGAACTTTCGACAACCATAATTTGGTATGTGGCATGTATCTATAATTAGTTGCCACTAAGCATGTTTCATGTTTCTTTTTCTTTATTATATGTTATTTTGTTTTCTGGATGCGTTGAAAATTTAAAATCTTTATCATGTTTCAGGGAAATTCAATGTTGACTTTTAGTTGAGTTAGGTGGATTTAATCAAATCGTATAAAGCAAAAATGATATAACTTAATAGTCCCTAAATGCAATCAATCAAATTAATAAACTTTTTAGGTTAATCGAATCTAATAAATTACAAATGTCCGTGACAAACGCGTTAATTTGAAGAAAAGAAAAACAAAGATATGATTAACTAGGAACGGCGAAAGAACAAATCTCTATGAAGATGTCGAATCTTTTGCATCGAGATCTTGTCTTATGAACAGTATTAATAAAGTTTCTTATATAACATGGTTAAATTATTTGTGTAGGTAAATGGAATTAATATGAAAACAGAATCAGGTGCAGAGAGCATCATATGGGCCATGATATTGAATGGTGCAGAGCCAAATTAAGAGATATGACTAAAGATAGTGAGATATAGAAATTACATGACTGAAGGATAGGACCAAAACCAACGAAGCATAGATAATGATTCCATAAGTTTCAGACAGCTATTAAACTCATTTCCATGCTTTATGGATCTCTCGGATCTATCTATATTATAAAGATCACCTAACTTCTTCTCATCTTCTTCTCTTCCATGTCCTATCATGAGCCGCTCAATGTCCCACTAAAGTTATCCGATTGACATCTTGTGTATATATGAGTTGTAGCTATCTGACATAAATATGTTGTTCGCTTGTGTTACCTACGTTTTTTAAAATGCGATTTTTAATTAACAATTTCAAGTATTGTGTTTCTATGTTGTCCATTGTAATCTTCTCAAGTGAAAAATATGTTGTCTTTACTCTTTATATATGCATGTAATTAAGTAAAGTAGTTTGGATTTGGTTGTAAAATTTATTTTTAAATTAAAATTTCATGTTAATTATATTGTTTTGGTTTATATAAAACATTTTGTTTCAGCATGAATGTAAAACTAGATTTATACCCACGTGGATAAAAATATTCGTAAATTATATAATATTGTTTATTAGTAAATATAAATATGATATTTATATAATTTTAACTTTAATTTAAAATTATTTTTAAAATTAACTTTTGTATATGTAAATTAAAAAAAGAAAAATAATTGATTTTTTACGATTTTAATAGTATTTTTGGTTAGTTTAACAAAATATATTGATTGTTTAAATAAATTAATAATAATAATATATATATTATAATTATTATATTAAATTAAACTTATTTATATATTTATTTAAAAATGATATGATATGTAATCATGACATTTCTATTAATAACACGTATTTTATTAAAATATTTTTAAATAATATATTAACAATCTTATATGGTCATGTGTGGTTAACAACTAATAGCAACAACGATCAATTATTAATATTGTTTTTTTTGTTTAGCTATCGATTGGTCATTTAATCTTATAAATTTAAGTATCTAAAAAATTGATGTTACTAATCTTTGTGAATTATTACTGCATTTGATCGCGGTGATAGCTCTGTCAAATGAACATTTATATTAAAAAAATCATGTTCAATCATCACACTACAACAATCTAACAATATAATCACAAAAATTTTATAACTATATTTAAAATTCTGTAACAAATTTAAGATTGCTACTAAATTTGTTAGCAAAAATACTGATTACGAATAAATTGGTAACTTTTTGTTATAGTGTGTCATACACCAATTGGCCAAATTTTGAATTTCTCTTAGTCAAAGATAAGGAGTGGGCATATAGTATATTCGAAAGCAATATCAACCATAGAAAAAAAAACTAAATAACAGTTCATTTACAAATTGAAGAGCATATTGGAAAATTATATCAACCATAGAAAAATAATAATAATAAAAGTGACAGCATATGAATTTATTTGAAACATACGATTAGGAAGAATAAAACAAAACAAAAAAATGGTTTCACATTAATTATTGTCCAGCTAACTTTGTGTCTGTTCAATTAGCCACTAGCCAGATTCTCCCAGTTTCTTCATGTCCATTGATTTTCAACAAATCATACTTCAACTCTTTAAGATTCAAAAGGTCCTTTCATTTCAACATGTCACACGTTATTTTGGTCATAAATCATACCATTGCTCCACATATTATATAATATCTTAAATCTCCATATGTCAGTCGCATCTAAAATTCGTCACCAGCAATTTCTCAGTTCACCAATTTCAGTCGTTCTCAATTATGGATGCCGACTAAACGATTGGATTGGATTAAAATACAGAAATGTTAAAACAGAGACAATGAAGATGTGATTTACTTTCTGTTCATGGAAAGACGAGTTTTTCTTTGTCTCATCAGATTTTAATTTATAAAAAGGGCTCTGCTCTGGTCTTTGTTGTACATGGCGAATAACCCAACCTTTATGTATAGTGTATCTGTTTCTACTATTGAAAAGATAAATGCAAACCCTGAATTTCTTGAACCTCTTCAAATGTCTCTTTGTTTATTGTAAACATGAGAATTAGCTCATCCACATCAAATTTCAAAACATTTGAGCCTTTTTGGGACGTAATAGATGAAATACATGTTTATAGTATCTACCCAAAAAAAATATTTTTTTGTTGCACCAAAACAGGAAAAGTGTTAACTTTTATTCTTTGTCATCAAAGAGAAAGGAAGATATTATTACCAAAAGATTTTCGTGAGAATAACGCTTACATGGTCTTAAAAAAATTCTGGAAAAGAAACCTTTTTAATTACTATTTTTAGTTGATCTTTAATGCTTCTCACTCTTTCGTCCGTTGATTAAGCGTTGAATTTAAGCCGGTGATATATTATTTAAGGGAATAAGAAAAGTAGAAGCGTGGGAGTCTAAAGACATCGATCTTGGTGTGTTTTGTCTTTTAAATTCAGAAGAAAAATATAAGAAAAGAAAAACAGAGGAAGAGTTTGAAGATGGAGGAATTGGCTGGCCTTCTGAGAATTCGAGTGAAGAAAGGGATCAATCTCGCACGTCGAGACTCTTTAAGCAGCGACCCTTTTGTCGTCATAACCATGGGAACACAGGTTCTCTTCTTTCCGATTCTCATCAGATTTGGTCTTCTCTTCTTGGGTTTCTTTATTTTGATTATGTTTCTGTCTCTGTTTATTGAAATCTATTTCTATAATTTACTTTTTTTGTTAGATGAAAGATCGAAGAATCAACCTGTATTATTATCTGATCTTTGATAAAGAGAAAGAGATAGAGAAATTGGGTTTGATCTTAAGATTTTATGTTGCATGCACTTTAATCGAACTTTGAAATTCGTTGAATTTGCACCAGAAGCTGAAGGGTCGTACTGTGGAAAATAACTGCAACCCAGAGTGGAACGAGGAATTGACACTTGCGATCAAACATCCCAATGAACCTGTGAATCTGGTGAGTACGACTCGATATCGATTTTCATATATTTCCAATTTGCCCCATGTCGTTTAGAGCCATCTCTTGTGACATTCTTTTAACAGTTTTGTTTTTTTTATGTGCACAGGTAGTGTATGATAAAGATACATTCACATCGCACGACAAGATGGGAGATGCACAAATAGACATCAAACCATTCCTAGAGATTCATAAACTTGGTTTGCAAGAACTTCCAGATGGAACAGTCGTCAATAGAGTTTTGCCCACCAGAGACAATTGCTTGTCTGAAGAGAGCAGAATCATCTCCAATAATGGTAAGATTGTCCAAGACATGATTCTTGTGCTCAGAAATGTCGAATGTGGCGAGGTCGAGATTCAGCTTGAATGGATTGAAATTCCAGGTGGTAGAGGACTCTGAAACCAAATTCAGTATCTTGAAACGCTCTCTGTAATAAAAATTTGGACAAAATTGCAATAAGAAAATCAGAGTAAGTGCTCTGTTTTGTAATGGAAATATTTGGTTTTTTAGATTTTAACCGAAACCGTTTTGGTTTCCCGCTCCTCTGTACATAAAAGGGAATATGCCGTTGTTGTTATGCAGATAACGTCGAGAAGAAGAAAAATAAATTCTAATAACCTTGGAAGTTTGCTTGCGGATATTTATTTTTGGTTTGTTTTTTCTGCAGGGATATTTAAACGTAAGGTTATGGTTTCATCTAGTTACGAATCTTATCTCCAAATCTCAATTTTGAAACACACTTCTAATGGAAAAAATCACGCATAGATACAAATAAGATTGTAAATAAAATCTAAGTTTATGTTTGCAGATACTTGTTTTTTTTCATTTGTTGAATCTCTGCAATCAAGTTTGAAACTTGGAATTCTGTTTCTAATTTACTTCAAATTTTCCAAACGGATAAAAGCTATGGCGTCGAGCTCAACATCATCTTTAATGGTTTCGGAAACTGTAATAACCAAAACTGCTCTGTTTCTCTCCACACGGGGAATAGTCAAACGGAGTTTCTTAACATTCACACAAGTTTCTCCTTCCGTTAAACCACTCAGGACAAGATCGTCAAATGCTTCTAAATTCGAAGTAACCAATAGTCTCGACGAGGACATGGACCAGATTCGACGGTTACAAAACGGTTCTGACGTGAGAGGAGTCGCATTGGAAGGAGAGAAAGGCCGAACGGTTGATTTAACGCCTGCAGCCGTTGAGGCCATCGCAGAGAGCTTCGGAGAATGGGTTGCAGAAAAGGAGAGTAGCCCAAACGGCCTCATTAAGGTTTCTCTCGGACGAGACCCACGTGTTTCCGGAGGGAAGCTAAGTACGGCCGTGTTCGCCGGTTTAGCTCGTGCAGGCTGTTTAGCCTTTGACATGGGTTTAGCTACTACTCCTGCTTGCTTCATGAGCACGTTACTCTCTCCATTCGAATACGACGCTTCTATTATGGTAGCTACCTCAAGCTTTGTGGACTTCTAACTAAAGACAAATTTAACTTGAAAGTCTTGAATTGATTCATGCCTCTTATATGTTATTGTCCGTTGTTGTTTTTAAGATGACGGCATCTCATTTACCGTATACAAGAAACGGACTCAAGTTCTTTACCAAGAGAGGAGGATTGACGTCTCCTGAAGTGGAGAAAATTTGCGATTTAGCTGCCCGAAAGTACGCAAATAGGCAGACTAAAGTCTCTACATTGATCAGAACTCGACCAGAGCAAGTCGATTTCATGAGTGCTTACTCTAAGCACCTTAGAGAAATCATTAAAGAGAGAATCAATCACCCTGAACACTACGACATTCCTCTCAAAGGATTTCAGGCAAGAGTCTAGTTTTATACTTTATAGCAATTCTCAAAAATATTTTTATGGTATTTTAAGATATTTCTCTAAAATGTATTTCTTTAGATCTCTATCTTAAGTACTTCTATACAAGTTACAGACAACTAATTTGGTTGGTGTGTGTTAGATAGTAGTGAATGCGGGTAATGGTTCAGGAGGGTTCTTTACGTGGGACGTTCTAGACAAGTTAGGAGTCGATACATTCGGTTCCCTTTATCTTAACCCGGATGGAATGTTCCCGAATCATATTCCTAATCCGGAAGATAAAACCGCAATGTCACGCACCCGAGCGGCGGTTCTTGAGAACTCAGCGGATCTTGGGGTTGTATTTGACACGGATGTTGACAGGAGCGGCGTGGTAGATAACAAAGGAAATCCAATCAACGGAGATAAACTCATTGCGCTTATGTCAACGATTGTGCTTAAAGAACATCCAGGTGGGATTAACACTAATGATGTTTTTGTTAGTACTTATTTGATTAATTACTATATAAAGAATGGTTTACAGGAAGTACAATAGTGACAGACGCAAGAACGAGTATGGGACTAACTAGGTTTATAACGGAGAGAGGAGGGAAACATTGTTTGTACAGAGTAGGGTATAGAAACGTGATCGACAAGGGAGTAGAGCTTAATAGAGATGGTATCGAGACTCATCTCATGATGGAAACTTCAGGACATGGTGCTGTTAAGGAGAATCACTTCTTGGACGATGGTTAGTTCTATTGAGTTAGGTCACGATTGTTTGTTTGCGTTTAAGTTTTCATAATGCAAACGTAAACACAAGGAAACAATCCTGATCAAAGTCTCTCTGTCTTTTGTTCCTTTTTGGTTAATGAGTGACATATGTTCATCACTTCTTGTTATGTTCTTTTTTGATACTTGGGACACATTTTAGGTGCATACATGGTTGTGAAAATCATAATTGAAATGGTGAGAATGAGACTTGAGGGATCAAAGGAAGGTATTGGTAGTTTGATCGAAGATCTCGAGGAGCCATTGGAAGCACTTGAGCTGCGGATGAATATTTTGTCAGAGCCAAGAGATGCCAAAGCTAAAGGCATTGAAGCCATAGAGACATTTAGACAATATATCGAGGTAAAATTAGCTTTATTTAATATCCGACTGGTTTAAATTGTGACTGTAGACTTCAAACATTATAATCATGGAAAAAATAATATGGTTATTAGGATGGAAAACTGAAAGGGTGGGAACTTGACTCGTGTGGAGATTGTTGGGTGAGTGAAGGTTGTTTAGTGGATACAAATGATCATCCATCTGCCATTGATGCTCACATGTACAGGTAAATTACTTTGTTTATAGATTCTATATATCATATGATAAAACCCTAAACTCGAATTAATTATAAAAAAATTCAGAGCAAAAGTTAGGGATGAAGAGAGTGGAGAAGAGTATGGGTGGGTGCACATGAGACAGAGTATTCACAATCCTAACATTGCTCTTAATTTGCAATCAATGTTTCCTGGTGGATGTCTCTACATGACAAGACTCTTCAGAGACCAGTAACTTTTATTTAATTCTAATTCATTAATAAGTCTAATTCCAGAATTTTTGAAGATATTTATATAAATTTTAATGTGTGCATGATTCAGGTTTCTGGAAGCTAGTGGGATGGCCAGATTCCTCGATATAAGTGACTTCGACAATTACATCGCAAGTCAATCTTGATGGCCTATCACCTATGTAACTAAACCGCACTATGAATGGCTACTTATTGTGTGTATCGATTTGACTCAGAGCCAATTATGTAGATTATATGTAAAGATCTCAAAGAGTAAAATAAAAACAGATGTGAGTTGTATTAATCATGAAGTTATTTTACTAAAACAATTTGATGTGAAATATTGTTCACATAAAATAAATGGGATATTTGCAAAATTGACCTAAAATTTGTTTTCAATTGCAAGTTTGACTGAGAGAAGTCTGCTTTGGCGAGAATAAACGTCGCAAACTTCTCGGAGAAGTCTGCTTTGGTGAGAAAAACAGTTTATTCCAGCTGAAGCAGACTTCTCTGAGAAGTCTCAGATGTTTATTCCGATCAAAGCAGACTTCTCCGAGAAGTCTACTTTAGTGAGAAAATTTAGTATGTGTACAATGATCTAATCAAATTCATTAATTTTTTACCGCAAATAATGGTCCAAATCGTTGTTGTTTGTGGGGAGTGGACTATTACAGAGACTTGAAATTTTTTTGTGGATAATATAGGAGGAGGAAAAATGTTTGTAATTGAGGATGATGATTACTTTGTTGATGAAGATGAGAATAAAGTTTACTCGAATGCTGAGGATTACATTCTTTAAGGTAAAGTAAAAGATGAATAAATTCAGTTTTAGTGTTGAGTATCTCAGAAAATTAAGTTACGAGTAAGGACAAAATACAAAGTCTGCTGAGAAGTCTGCAAAGAAGCCTGCCGAGAAGTCTGCAAAGAAGTCTGCGAGATTTATACAACAAAGTTTGCCGATATAAGTGTGTAGTTTCTGAAACATGTAACCAATCAATTCAATTAATTTGAAGGCACAATGTTATCGATGTTGTGTTACAAAAACATCTAACACTATCTTGTTAACTTAGTATTTTGATGGAATTGTTTATACATATCTTTAGATTTTGCAAATCGATTTATTGTTTTTCATTTAGTTCTTGTTCTTTCTTGTTATTAGGAAGTATGCATTAAGTATCTTAAATATGCACTAAGTCCTTAACTATGTATAAAAGTGTTTATGAAAATTTATACTAATATTTGTGTTTTTAATGGTTGTCATTTTGTAATTTTATAAGTATAATTTGACTTGAGCTGATTGAAAGGTGATTGACATACAACTAATAGTTTATTATAATTCTGAAAAAGTTGATTGAAAACTGACTGACAAGGTAGAGTGATGGGAGCTAGTGATAGACACAATAAAGTTGACAAAAACTCATTTAAAATATGACCAAAAATACAAACGAAGTCTGCAATTATTAATGAAGTCTGCAAGTGAAGTCTGCATTTGTAATGAAAACGTGTTGTGAAGTCTGCAACTGAAGTCTGCAACTAACTGCTGAAGTCTGCAACCTGTAATGAAGTCTGCAACACGAAAATCTATTGATTCAAAAACCAAAGTCAAATTCAAAACGTAAGAAAAAAACTCAAAAGCATCCACAAAAACTGTAAAACCACCATAAATTTCAAGGGGAATTTCAAACATCTATTGAAAATCTTAAAAAAACCATCTAAAATTTTAAAAACCATTAAAAATCACTTTAAAAACTACTAAAACAACAATATTACTTTTTGTGAATCTTTTTCCAGATCTACAACAAAAGAAAATGAGAAATAAGATAAGAATATAAGAACTCTGCAACTGAAGTCTGCAAATGAAGTTTGCAACTGAAGTCTGCAACTGAAGTTTGCAATTGAAATCTGCAAACCTGTAATGAAGTCTGCAACACGAAAATTTATTAATTCAAAAATCAGTGTCAAATTCAAAACGTAAGAAGAAAACTCAAAAACAACAACAAAAAACTGTAAAACCACCATAAATCTCAAACATCTATTGAAAATCTTAAAATAACCATATAAAATTTTAAAAACTATTAAAAATCACTTTAAAAATCTAGTAAAAAACAAAATTAGTTTTTGTAAATCTTTTTTTCTAGATCTACAACAATAGAAAATGAAAAATAAGATAAGAATATAGGAAAAGAATTAAGAAAACAACAAAAAACAACAAAATCTCCAAAACCATGAAAAACGTAACAACTAGTAAAAATAACAAACTTACATCTTTAGATTTCGTGACTTCCTTTTTTAGATCTACAACAATACAAGATGAGAAATGAGATAAGAATATAGGAAAAAACTTAAGAAAACAACAAAAACAACAAAAATCACAAAAAGTACGAAAAACTTAAAAACTAATAAAAGCAACAAGCTTACGTTTTTAGATCTCTTCACTTGTTTTTCCAGATCTACAACCCTACAAGACGAGAAAGAGTGTTATAAAAATAACAAAAGATATAAACAATAAAAATATTCTAAAATCACAAACCCAAAACCATATAAACAAAAAAAACTTACCTTTTTCATATCTCATGATTTTTTTCCAGATCTACAAAATAAGAAGATGACAAAGAACATGAGAAGAGAAGAAGAAAAGAAAAGAGGGGAGGTAAAACGAGAAGAAGAGAAAATTTACCTTGTAGTCATTTTTGGAGGACGGAGGCTCCCACGTTTTTTTTTTGGAAATGAAATTATGATAAAATTTTAAGGTTACCTTCTTTATATATGGAGAGTTAAATTTGGTTAGGTTAAAAACTATCAATTTCCGGTTTGCGCAGACTTCTCAAAGTCTTCGAAGTTTATTTCGGCTGAAGTAGACTTCTCAGAGAAGTCTGCTTTAATAGGAATAAATCTCGAAGACTTCTCGAGAAGTCTGTTTTGGTGAAAAAAACAGTTTATTCCGGCTGAAGCAGACTTCAAGAAGTCTGCTTCGTATTTTTACATTACCCTAAACTCTAAATTAAAAAAAACTGATTTAGTTACATTTAATTTCCGGTTTGTGCAGACTTCTCGAGAAATCTGCTTTGTTAAATCTACGACAACATCTTGAGAAGTCTGCGTAACCCTAAACCCTAAATAATAAGATTCACTAAATGTGCAAAAGTTTTGTTAAAAATTGGATGAATATGTTGAAGATAGTTAAGTAAATGCAAAACTCAAACAATTTTCTTTTAAAAATTTGTAAATCTAAATTTTCAAATTTATCATATGATATTTCAAATTCTAGCATGAATTCTCTACACAAACATCAACTATTAACCCACAACACATAACAACAAAAACTAGCAAATATTTTATACCATTAGATCGAATCCAATCTCCTTATTTTTGAATTTATTATAACTTTTACGTGCTTTTGATATGTATATAAATTATGTTAATAGCAATTTTAATTTTTTTAAATATTTCAAAATTTTTATTTGATTTAGGTAGTTTATTTACAAAGCAGACTTCACGAAGTCTGCGAAGTTTATTCCGACCAAAGCAGACTTCTTGGAGAAGTCTGCTTTGGTCGGAATAAACCTCGCAGACTTCGTGAAGTCTGCTTCAGCTGGAATAAACTGTTTTTCTCACCAAAACAGTCTTCTCCGAGAAGTCTGCGAGGTTTATTCCGATCAAAACAGACTTCTCGGAGAAGTCTGCTTTGATCGGAATAAACTTCGCAGACTGCGAGAAGTCTGCTTCATCCGGAATAAACTATTTTTCCTACCAAGGCAGACTTCTCGGAGAAGTCTGCTTTTATAACAAAAAAACACGCAGGGACTGAATCGTAATTGACATTTCGACATTGTTTTTAGACAAAAGGAGTGTTCAGTAATTTCTCCACCCTCATAGGTTAGTTGTGCAAAAATGTTTTCATGTGGGTTAGACTTATATTTGGAGTCAAATTTTAGGTTATTTTTAGCAATTCCCCCTATATCTAATGAATCAATTTTATGAAAACAATAAAATTATAGCTATTATAGTTCACAATAAAATTATAGTTATAACTGTATTAATAACTAAAATTAAGTTCACAGTAAAATTATAGATATTAAATTGAAGTTTCTGTCAAAATTAGAATAATTGTCACATGTCACCTATATATAATACTCCCATTAGAATTTCGAGACTATGTTATAACTCAAAATTTAACTATCAATAGTTATAAAATCAAAATTATTTAAAATAATATCAAATTAATACCATCCATAAAATGAACAAAAAATAAAAAGAATTCGTAAGAATATGAAGTTTGATTGATAATTTAATATAATTTAATATTATTCGGTTATTTGGTGGACATGTAGGGCTAAAGTAATTAAGATTATGGCTCATTGCAAGTTGATCCATAAAAACATGTAAATTATTTTAACAACTAGGAAATTGGAAGCATCTAGAATGCATATATATAGAAGTATTATAAAAAAACCATATAATCACATTTTTGTGTGCGAGAAAGAATCTAGAGTTTTGCAAAACGGTGAATAAACGTGTATGACTGTCTTTGTACAATTGAGAGTAGATAGATTAGGTATTTGCCAGTTGCGACTCATTTGTGATGTCGTGTAAAACTGATTAAACAAATTGTAAAAATCTTGTTTAACTGATTTCTACTAAAGTGTATTTGTGTTTGCAAAAGTTTTTCTATGTTCAACTGATTCTATATTCTAATTTTTTCAATTAATATCAGAGTGGATCACAACCGATTAATCTAAAGTCTATTAACAGGTTGAGATCATGTGAAAGAACGTGGAGACACCTAAGAATCTTATTGGTGTTCAAAAACTACTTGTCTTTGATGAAAAAAACTTTTGGAAAGTGCGTATAAGACAATACATCCGGAAAATCGATGAATATGCCTAGAAAGTCATGGAGATGGGTTGGGAAGAACCAACCATCCTCAATCAAGAAGGAGAAAAGGTGCCTAAATCAAAAGAAAGATGGGCCGAAGCAAACAATAATGCATCAAAAATCAATTCAAAGGCATTCACTAGAATTTTATGTGCAATAGACCTTGAAAAATTCAACATGGTTCAAAGATATGCAACTCCTAAGGATGCATGGGACATTCGCATGAATTCCAATGAATGTACGTCCACTATCATGAAAAGAACGAGGCTGGATCACTTAGTTTCACAATTTGAGAATCCTCATATGAGTAGTGATGAGTCGATATCGAGATTTGGATGTAAGTCGTTGTTTTGGGAAAAGTTTACAAAAACAAAATTATGGTAAAAAATTATTGAGGTGTTTAACCTAAAAGTTTGGATCTGATAAGGTTATACTCAATATGACCATGAACATCGATGATATGAACTTCTTACAATTATTGGGCATACTAAAGGCTAAAGAAATGAAAGTTGCAACATATCAACCTAAAGTGGGAAAGGGATTGACTTTACTGCCGATCAAGAAGAGGATTCGATAAGTTTGAAGAGAACATGAACCAACATATTGAGAGTCTGAGCTTGACGGCTATGAGTTTCAAGAAAGTTTTGAAAATGATTGAAAGAAGACAAACTAAGCCATTCGAAAACCCAAATAGGTCAGAAAAAAATGAAAAAAGTGTTAAATTTGTCGAAGCCATGATTTATAATGTCAGAATGTGAGGAATATGCAATTGTTTAAGGATAAAGCGATGCTGGAAGAAAGTATTAACATATTAGAACTAGAAAACAACAACAAACAAACGGCCATGAGGCATAAGTTGTGCAAGTAGTGAAAATTGTGGAAGAGGAACTATATGAGCTACAAAAAAATTCAAAGTCTAGAGATAAACAAGATTTATGAATTATTGATTCATGAAAAGGACGTGGGCAGAGCTTTGGAGCATGACCTGATAGAGAATTATAAAAAGATTCAAATGATGAATAAAGACAATAAGTCATTAGATCAAATCTTGGCCATGGAAAAACCTGCAAAATAGAATTGGATTTGGGTTACACATGATATGAAAATGGTGTTGTTGGTACTCAGGCTCAATACAAGAATCTTAAGAATTTTTGTTCAAAGTGTCAATACTTAGAGAGAGAAGTTTGAACATGGAAAATGGTTTGTCATCAAAGCTCTAAATATTTTTGGAACAAGTGATGTAGGGAGTAGTTATACAAACAAACACAATGGATGTTACTATTGTGGAAAGATGGGACACATCAGACAAAATTGTAGGACTTTCTACAACTATATCAGAATTTTTTTTGGCACACAATGAATGCTACCAAGAACCTAAAAAATATCTCAGGGTGTGAATTGACAAATGAGTCATGTACCGTAAGTCACCAGCTAGATTAAACATGAAACCTATGTGCAATATGTGTGCATCATAACAGAATGGACAGGATGAAAAGGAACTTGATGGAAGAGTGGCTTATATTTCAGCATATGGTCAAGATTGCACTATGTGGTATTTTGATAGTGGTTGTTCACGACATATGACTGAAGATCCAAAACGCCTAAGAACATGTGTTGAAATTAGAACTACTAAAGTTACTTTTGGAGATAAAATTAAGGGAAAAATAATTGGTGTTGGTGAACTTGATGCAGAACACAACTTTTTTTGAGGATTTTTTACTATGTTGAAGGTCTAAAAGCCAATTTATTCAGCATAAATCAGTTGTGTGACGAAGGTTGTAGAGTAAAATTCACCAAATCATATTGTCGAGCAATAGATAAGAAAAGAGTGTACCAAAATATATGGAATTAGGTCAACTAACAACTGTCACGTGTGGAAAGTTTCAAAATCGTCTCTATCAGTTAATTAAATCTCAATTGGATTTGTGGTATAAGAAACTTAGGTATATGATGAGCTTCAAAGAATAGTAATTTGTGGGATTTCCAATATGAAAAGTAACACATATACCACTCGTAAAGTTTTTTTTCAAGATAAATAGATAAAAATGCAATACAAGAATAACAAAGATCTATGATATATATGGAAGTTTAGAACAAATAAGTTGTAGGAGCGATTGGATATAAGATTGAATACCGAATATTCAATTAATGTGTATTCTTGATCTACTATTTACAAATGGATGAAATGACATGGAGTTTTCTAAAAAAGCATGACTTAGGGTTTTGTCCCTCTAAGGTCATGAATTATAATCAATTCGTAAATTTGATAACTTGAAATCAAATCTGTTTCAACTCCAGTTACTAGGAAATTATGTGACACATGTATGGTTTGTTTCTAAAATACTCAATTGTTGCACATCAAAAGGTATCAAGATTATTGATGCCTTTCCCGCGAACATGTTCCAAAATTGTTTAATAATGCCATACCAAAATTTGGAGGAGATTTTATGACCAATATCAATCTTCTTCTTCATATTTAACAAGATCAATATTATTTTTCTTTAACATGCTAACCATTTGTGGCAATGAATAATATAGGATTTTTCTTGTTATGAAGTTTTGAAAACGTGACTATGCTATTTGTCATTGAAATTGTTCACCAATTTTTTAATATGTTATTTGGGAGAATTGATAAAAATAATTCAAAACTTTCCTGCAAATGCAAAATTAACCTACATGAAAAAAATTGTGCAAAACTAATTTATAAGAGTAAAGAAATTACAAAATATTCATTTTGACTAGAAAATAATGTAGAAATATCAATTACGTTTCAATACGTGTGAAGTTTGCGTGCTTTTTTGTGATCAGAGCAGATTTCTCAATAAGTTTGATTCGGTAAGCAGAAATAAACCAGACTTCTATGAAATACTAATTTGTTTATGCTTACCGAAACAGATTTCTTGATAAATTTGCTTTGCTAATAAATTACCTAAATCAAATAAAAATCATGAAATATGTAAAAAAAAATTTTAAAATTGTTATTAACACAATTTTTATATAGGGAAAATCGCATAAAAACCTCGTTTTTGGCAGCCACTAACACTTTAAACATCAAGATTTTGTGACTTATATTTTAAAGACTCAAAAATATTATTGGTACAGTATTAACCTTAAACTGTCACTTTCAATAACAGTCCGTTATAAATCTGTAATGGATTTTATAACGCCGTTTAGTTTGAAATAATACCGTTTAAGTGTAGATAACACCGTTTAACCCTGATTTCAGTTGCCATAACTCTGTTTTCCACAAAGGAGTTAGAGAAAACAAAACCAAAATTGCGAAAAGAAACCCGAAATCAATTTGGGATTTAGGGTTTTTCGAAAAATCAATAACAAACGAAATTCAAATTTGGGAAAAGGAACATCGCATCGAGATGAGGTAAAATCAGTTTTGAACTTAGAATCGAAGTTATTTTCGACTGTAATTTTTAGGGTTTGCGATTTTCTAGGGTTCTAGTGTTCGATTTTGGATATATTCGGTTGGATGTTGTTCTTTTGTCTTTGATTTTTTGTTGTTGGGGTTTGACATAGTGTTCTAGGGTTCGATTTGGGTTCGATTTGGGTATTTCGTGTTTGATTTTTCGTTGTTGGGGTTCGACATAGTGTTCTAGGGTTCAATTTGGGTATTTCGTGTTTGATTTTTTGTTGTTGGGGATCGACATAGTGTTCTAGGGTTCAATTTAGGTTCGATTTGGGTATTTCGTGTTCTAAGGTTCGATTTTGTGCATTTCGTGTTCTAGGGTTCGATTTGGGTTCGATTTCTAAGGTCCGATATCGAGTTTATGGGTTTGATTTTGCTGAGTCAGTTCGATATTGTGTGATAGGAGCTGATTCAGGAGCTGGTACTCTCACTGCTTCTGTCACTAGATCTCTTTTCAATAATTTCATGAGTTTTTCAGATTGTTAATGAAAAAGAGTACAAATTTGGTGTTTATTTTGCGTTTTTCAGTGTGTTTAGTTTTTTTGGTCTCTGTAGTTTCTCGAAATTTTCGTTTGGTCTCGGTAGTTTCTCAAAATTGAGATGAACTTGACAGGTTTTACAGAAAACTTGTTTACAGAAAACTTGAGATGAAATCATATTTTCAATTTTCAAACTTGTTTTTTAACGTTTGATATATATTTCAGTGATGTTTCACTCTAATTTTAAATATTTAAACCGTAAATAATAATACATACCACCTAACCCGATGATTTTAAGAAACGAATGTGAAGTTACAAACTCACATCAATCCAATATCTCTAACAATTTTATTTGCCACTTAATTTTTCACGTAAAGTTTCATCTTAGGAAAACTTTGCTTAGGTTTTCAACCATAATTAATCACCTAACCAGGTTCTTGCTTAAACTAATAAAAAGGCTAGCCATGATTATCTGTATTTTGGTGCATCATTTAGAATATATTAAAATTTAATTTGGGTTCGATTTCTAAGGTCTGATTTCGAGTTTATGGGTTCGATTTTGCTGAGTCGGTTCGATATTGTGTGATAGGAGCTGGATATGATTTTCCATACAACATGTTTTCTGTAAATGCGGTCTGTAATTTATCTGTTGTATTTTAATTGTGGGATACATTTTGATGGATTTTTTTATACTTTTTTTTTGTGGACAGTGTTGATGGTATGGTGAAACTCATAATCTACTACGGTGGATTTATGAAAAAAGAAGGCGAAGTCTACAAATATTTAGAAGAATTGGGTCTGAAAAGAGTACAATGGAAGTTGTCGGACATTCGATGGACGAAATTCGAAGAGTTTTTGGCGGATGGGAAATTTTGTGCACCAATATGTTTTCTTTGGTACAAACAAGTAACAGAAAGCATGGCCAACATTGAATATGCATTGGAGCCTTTGGATGAATTGCCAGAGTTATGTGTTCTTGCTGAACTAGCTGGGGAGTTGGAGATATTCTGTGAACATGATTGCTCAGAACAGAGTCCTAGTCCTCTTGAATTTGGTTATTTTCTGAAAAGCAATCAACAAGAGGATGAAGGAGAAAGAGATTGTGATGTCGGCTATGATGGAGAATATGAAGCTGAACACGTATCTGAGGAGGAAAGAGAAGCTGATCTTGAAGGTGATAATGTGGATAGTGGAGATGAGAGTGATGTTGATAGGCCGAGAGAAGATATTGAAGGTGATCAATCTAAAGATGAAACACCTGCAGCAGAAGGCTTGAATCAAAATGATTGTGACGTAGGTGATGATGTTGTTTTAGAAGAGGATGATACAAATGATGTAAGATTTAGATCATTATACGAGGAAACTGCAAAAACAAGTGCAGAAGTGAGGCCTAATATGGGTAATGAAGAAAAAACAGAAGAAGATAGGTAGGCAGAAGAAAGTGAGGAAGAGAATGGTGTTGGTGGTGATACATACTATCCGAATACACCGTTAGAGTCTGAAGAAGAATGGGATCAATGGGCAGTTAAGAAAACTCCAAAGATGGGGATAAGTTTCACGGAGATTTTGACAAGGAACCATACATTTGGTTGTTTCAAAAATTCAACAGTGGATTGGAGTTCAAGGATCAGTTGCTTCGATACTCTCTTAACACACAACATGATGTGAACATGGCAAAGTCAGAAGCAAACTGGATAGCTGCTATTTGTTGCACGGAGAATTGTCCTTGGAGAGTATTTTGTTCAGTTGAGGTTCCAATCAACAAATGGATGGTCAAGGTGTGTCATAACAACCACAATCATGGGAAATCAAGTCGGGTTTCTATGTTGAAACAAGGTGTAATCGCTGGCTTGTTTAGAGAGGAGCTTAGACGTAATGTTGGCTTACAAGCATCAGAAATTAAAGATGCCATAAAAGCCCGGTATAACATTGTTGTGCCAATTTCCAAGTGCTATAGAGGAAGACGTATTGCATTGAACACAATACTTGAAGCTCAAACTAATCAATTCGCAAAGTTATGGGACTACGAAGCTGAACTGCGGCGATCAAACCCCGGTGTAACTACTGAACTGAACACTCTCTCTGTAAATGGCATAGACCAATTTGACTGTTTTTATATATGTTTCGAGGAAATTCGCAAGCTTGGTTGACGAGTTGTAGGCCTGTTATTGGCTTAGATGGTTGTTTCTTGAAGTGGGAGCTAACTGGTGATGTACTTTCAGCAGTTGGTAGAGATGCAGATAACCGTATGTACCCAATTGCATGGGCTGTGGTGCGAGGTGAAAATAAAGATACGTGGACATGGTTCATAAGGAAAATAAAAGCGGACCTCAATTTGTCCATGGGTGAGAACTTAACTCTTATTTCATACAAGCAAAAGGTATGTTATGTGTTTTTAATTATATGTTTCAATAGTAAGTTAACTTACTATATTTGTTTCTAAGCAGTTGTTTGTTTCTACAGGGCTTGTGTCTTGCAATTCAGGCTGAACTTCCTTTCACAGAACACCGAAAATGTGCGCGACACATATATGCCAACTGGAGGAAGCTGTTTACATGGTCAGAGTACAAGATTTTGTTTTGGGGAGTGGCATACAACTATAACCAAGGAGAGTACGAGAAAAAATGAAGCTGTTACAAGACTATGATATTGCTGTATATGCGGATTTGCTGGAACGAGAACCAGATAAGTGGTCCCGAGCATTTTCTCTATAGACTCACACTGCTCAGACGTGCATAACAATCTCTCCAAAAATTTCAATAGGATAATCAAAATAGCGAGAACAAAACCCGTGATTAGCTTGCTGGAAGATATCACACAACAGGCGATGAGAAGAATAACACGTAGATATGTGAAAGCAATGAAGTGTGACACAGTACTAACACCAGTGACGATGGGAATCTTGGAGAAGGCAAGGATTGATAAGAAGTACTGCACAACTATACGGACCAGCACGAATTTGTATGAAGTATGTTATTGGCTTAGATGGCTGTTTCTTGAAGTGGGAGCTAACTGGTGATGTACTTTCAGCAGTTGGTAGAGATGCAGATAACCGTATGTACCAATTGCATGGGCTGTGGTGCAAGGTGAAAATAAAGATATGTGGACATGGTTCATATGGAAAATAAAAGCGGACCTCAATTTGTCCATGGGTGAGAACTTAACTCTTATTTCATACAAGCAAAAGGTATGTTATGTGTTTTTAATTATATGTTTCAATAGTAAGTTAACTTACTATATTTGTTTCTAAGCAGTTGTTTGTTTCTACAGGGCTTGTGTCTTGCAATTCAGGCTGAACTTCCTTTCGTAGAACACCGACAATATGCACGACACATATATGCCAACTGGAGGAAGTTGTTTACACGGTCAAAGTACAAGATTTTGTTTTGGGGAGTGGCATACAGCTATAACCAAGGAGAGTACGAGGAAAAAATGAAGCTGTTACAAGACTATGATGTTGCTACATATGCGGATTTGCTGGAACGAGAACCAGATAAGTGGTCCTAAGCATTTTTCTCTATAGACTCACACTACTCAGACGTGCATAACAATCTCTCCAAAAGTTTTAATAGGACAATCAAAATAGCGAGAACAAAACCCGTGATTAGCTTGCTGGAAGATATCAGACGACAGGCGATGAGAAGAATAACACGTAGATATGTGAAAGCAATGAAGTGTGACACACTACTAACACTAGTGACGATGGGAATCTTGGAGAAGGCAAGGATTGATAAGAAGTACTGCACAACTATACGGAGCAGCACGAATTTGTATGAAGTGGTTGAGTTTGACAATGGCTACACGGTTAACTTAGCTACAAGACAGTGTGCTTGTCGCCGATGGGATCTCACATGTACGAAACACTATTGTTTGTTTGAATTGGTTGAGTTACTCACATGTTTTTTGTTGTTAGTGTTTCTTCCAAAGGTATACCATGCAAGCATGCAGTGTGTGTCCTTGATGAAAACAAAGAAGACCCTGTGAAATAAACAGCTACATGTTACCACACAAGTGTTATGAAGAGTACATATGCTGAGAACATCAAACCAGTGAATGGCGAGAAATTGTGGAAGAAAATAGACAAACCTGCCATTAGGATTCCTGAGTTTCGAGAACCACGTGGTAGACCAAAATCCCGGGACAGGAGGAAAGAACTATTCGAGGATTTGAAAAACAAAGGAAAAGCTACGCGTCAAGGTAGAATTCCACATTGTAGTAAATGTGGTCAAGCTGGACACATCAAACGAAGCTGTAAGAATGAAGAAGCTGTTGTTTATGGTCCAAAGAACAGACGTGGCAGGCCACGGAAACTACCTACTGTGGTAAATCTTATTGTTATTACATATGTTTCAGTGTTGTATATGGTATGATTATTTGTGATTTCTGTTGTGTAGGTACCAACTCGCCCAACAGTTCCAAGAACAAAGTGGAAGACTCCTTCTGTTATTTCCAGTTCACAACCTACGCGAGCTGGTGAATCAAGTTCCACCTATCCACTTGTTTCCAGTGCTCCAGAACCGTCAACCTCCACCTACCAAGCAAAGAAGGCTAAGCGTGGATGCCCACTTAAGATAACTAAACCCAGAAACATACCTAGGGGTGTTGGCACTTTTTGGAGTTCTTTTATGGATCGAGTATTCGATGTATTTCCTGGCCGAGAGTATGATAAAGGTGCAGAATCATCACAGCCACCACAATGAATTGTCATTACTGTTACTCAGTTATTCAATGACTTTTTGTGTAGTGTGATTGAATGTTTTCACATCCTCACAATAACTTATCACTACTACAGGATTGAATGTATTTTGTTTGGGCGTTTGGTTGTGTTTTGAACTTGTATTTTTAACTTCTGTTTTGAACTTCAATGATAGTTTTTGACTTCAACTTCTGTTTGGAACTTCTATTATGCTTATTATACTATTTTGAAGAAAGAATGATATAGATAAACATGAAAAGACCATTGTACATTCCTACAATTCCCAATACAACTCCAACCACTACAACACTCGAATAAATCAGAACATTATACAACACACGACTTCTCTCGTTTATTACCAACACTTCTCGCTTGAGTGCTTCACATTCTAATTTCAATTCATCAATTATTGAATTCGGCGTTACCACATTATCACTGCTTAACATTCTTACCGTTTCTCTTAAAGTTTTAATCTCTTCTCTTTGATCATTCATGACATCTCTTGCCTCCAACAATGCAATGTGTTGCCATCCATGCGGTTTCTCCAAATCATACCAACGATAAAAATTGCAAGACTCGTAACCTTGACCAATTTTACGCCTTCTACAAGTGTAAAATCTTTGCCCGGGATTGTCATTAGTCCAAGATTTCAAGATTCTTGCTGCTCGATTGCAATTACACAACACATTCCCACTTTTGTTTTCTATTGTTGAAGAACTTTCACTGTGAGACATCTTCACCAAAAAAATCGATAATTTCATTGTCAAATAAACACACTAAATATGGCAGACAATATAAATTCATCTCTAAATTCATCCTCCTCTCTAAATCAATGAATTTTGCAACTTCGAATCTCAAACTCCTAAACTCATGAGAACAACTTCAAAACCAAGAAATTAATCCTCCCAAACAACTTTGAAACCCATAAACCCTAAAACTCTGAAATCCTATGAGACATTCAAACCCGAAACCCAGAAATTCAACAAGAACAAGAAAATCCAAAATCATAAACATCAAAAGAAACCCAAGATCGAAACGAGCCCCTTTAAATCGCAAGCAAATTTGGACGTATTAACATCATTTTCACCAATCTTACCTCGTTCTATCTTCAATCTTACCTCCTTCTTTCTTCAATTTCGGACCAGTTCACTCTTCCTTCAATTTTCCTCCTTTCTCACAAACCCTAATGCCCTTCGACAACTCTCCCATTTTAGATAATTAAAACCAACGTGTTAACTTAAAATAAACGGGGTTAAATCGTTTTTAACGGAGCACAAATCGGTTTTAACGGATGTTAAATCATTTTTAACGCCAGTTTATGTTCTATTAGATTTATTTAACGGAGAGTAATCAGATATAAATTTCAATGTTAAAATTGATAAAAATTTAACTTCACATTTTTATAGTGAAGTGATAAATTATCAAGGTTTAAAGTGTTAGTGGCTGCCAAATTCGAGTTATGCATTTACTTACATATGTTTACCATCTCCATCCATTTTTAACAAAAAAAAAATTCATATTTAGTGAAGATTATTATTTAGGGTTTAGGGTTACGTAGACTTCTCGAGAAATCTGTCGTAGATTTAACAAAGTAGACTTCCCGAGACTTCTGCACAAACCGAAAATTATATTTAACTAAACCGATTTCGTTCAATTTAGAGTTTAGAACTGTGCAGACTTATCGAGAAGTCTGTACAAACCAAAATTTAACCAATCGGGAATTTCACCAAACCAGAATTCCAATTTAACCTTACCGAAGTTTAGGAAGCAGACTTCTCGGAAAGTCTATTTTCGAACGAAAATACAAATGAGACTTTTCGAGAAATTTACTTTGCATATTCGCTTCAGTTAAATTAAAGTTTCACCAAAATGGAATTTTAATTTAACCTTATCGATATGTACAAAGCAGACTTCTTGGGAAGTCTGCTTTGTGTTTTCAAAGGTTCTATATGAAATACAAAGGAGACTTCTCTAGAAGTCTGCACAAACCGAAAATTGAAAAAATCATAACTTAAATTTAACATAACCAAATTCACAGTTTTTAACCTAGCCAAATTTTATTTTCCGTATATAAAGAAGGTAACACTAAAAGTTTACCATAATTTCATTTTCAAAAAAAAGGGGAGCCTCCATCCTCTAAAAAATGAGTACAAGGTATATCGTTTTTCTTCTCTTTTTACCTCCCCTCTTTTCTTTTCTTCTTTTGTTCTCATGTTCTTTCTCATTTTGTTATTTTGTAGATTTGTAAAAAAACCATTAGATATGAAAAAGGTAAGTTTTTTTGTTTAGATGGTTTTGTCTTTGTGGTTTGGAATATTTTTATTGTTTAAATCTTTTGTTATTTTTTTCACATTCTTTCTCATTTTTTATTATTGTAGATCTTAAAACTAAAATCAAAAGATCTAAAAACGTAAGTTTGTTGTTTTAGTAGTTTTTAAGTTTTTCGTGGTTTTGGAGATTTTTGTTGTTTTCGTTGTTTTTCTAATCTTTTTCCTACCTATCTATTTCTCATATTTTCTTGTTGTAGATCTGGAAAAGAAAGTTAACAGATTTAAAAAAGTAAATTTGTTGTTTTAGTGGTTTTTTGTGATTTTTAATGGTTTTTATAATTTTAGATGATTTTTTAAAATTTTCAATAGATGTTTGAGGTTTATGGTAGTTTTACCATTTTTGTTGTTTTTGAGTTTTTTTTGCAGGTTTTGAGTTTGATATTGGTTTTTTAATAAATTATTTTTCGTGTTGCAGACTTCATTACAAGCTGCAGACTTCAGTTGCATACTTCATAACACGTTGTAGATTTCAAATACAGACTTTATTATAAGTTATAGACTTTATTTGCAAACTTCATTATTTCTTATTTTCTCTTGTTATAGATTTAGAAAAGTAAGCCAAGAGATATAAAAAAATTAAAAAATTTAGCGGTTTTTAGTTTTTGTGGTTCTAAAGATTTTTTTGTTTTTTAATATTTTTTCTCATTTTCTTTTTTATCTTCTTATGTTTTGTATATTCTTTTGTTTTAAAATTGAAAAAGGAAGTTAAAAGATCTAAAAATATACTTTTGTTGTTTTTAGTTGTTTTTTGAGATTTTTTTATGGTTTTTAAAGGTTTTGATGGTGGTTTTAAGATTTTCAATGGTTGTTTTAAAAATGTTAACTGTTGTTTTGAGATTTATAGTTGTTATTTTTGAGTTTTTAGCAGTTTTAAATTATTTTTGAATTGATGGTTTTACGAGATCTAAACGGGCAGACTTTATTACAAGCTGTAGATTTCAGATGCAATTTTCATTATAAGTTGCCGATTTCACT
Source organism: Pugionium dolabratum (assembly GCA_018901945.1). NCBI lineage: Eukaryota > Viridiplantae > Streptophyta > Magnoliopsida > Brassicales > Brassicaceae > Pugionium > Pugionium dolabratum. The sequence continues at coordinate 1,278,474 of JAEVFF010000101.1, read as the reverse complement.
TGCGTACTTCATTACTAATTATAGACTTTTGTGTTTTTTTTCTATTTAAATTAGCTTTTGTAGATTTTATTGTAGCTATCACTACCTCCCATCACTCCACATTACCAATCAATTTTCAATCAACTCTTGCACACTTACAATAAGCTTTTAGTTGTATATCAATCATCTTTCAATTAGTTCATATCAAATCATGTGGAACTTCAGTTAGTTATTACAGACTTCAATCACCTTTATGCAGATTTTAATCAACTTTCAGTAGACTTCAAGCAGCATTGTGCAAAATTCAATAAATTATTTTGTATTTTAAGTAACTTTTGGAAATGAAAATAATATAAATATTTTTGTATTTTCTATATTTTATTATCTATTTTGATATTTTTTCTAATTAGTATTTTGTTACTTATAAAATTACAAAATGATAACTAATAAAAACAAAAATATTACTATAAAAATTCATAAGCACTTTCATATACACTTAAAAACTTAGTGCATACTTCTTAATAACAAGAGAGACAAAGAGAACTGAATGAAAAATAATAAATCTATGATCTGTAAAATCTAAAGATGTGTCCTAACAATTCCATTATGTGCAATACAATTAATGAATTTTACTAGATCATCGTAGACATATTATCTACTTTTTATTTCATTTACAAAGCCGACTTTTCGAGAAGTTTTCTTTGTATTTTACTTACAAATCAGACTTCTCCTAAGTCTGTTTCATATTTCATTGACAAATTAGACTTCTCAAAAAGTTTCCTTTGTCAAGAAAAAAACCAATTTGATGACCAAAAAAAGAAAATTTGCAATTGACCAAGTGTTTTTCCAAAATAGACTTCTCGATAAGTTTGTTTTGTCGGAAAAAACCGCTTTGATGACAAAAAAGGAATAATTTGCAATTGACCAAATGTTTTTCAGATTTCTCGAGAAGTCTGTTTTCTTGGAAGAAACCACTTTGATAACAAAAAAGAAAAATTTATAATTGACCAAGTGTTTTTTCAAATTACACTTCTCGATAAGTCTCATTTGTCAGAAAAAACTATTTTGATGACAAAAAAATATTTGTAATTGACCAAGTGTTTTTTCCAAAACACACTTCTCGAAAAGTCTGATAAAAACCACTTTGGTGACATAAAAGTTAATTTTTTTTGAATTTTTCCAAAGTAAACTTATGGAGAATACTACTTCGTTTGGAATAAATTTTCCATACTTTTCGAAAAGTTTGCTTTTTCTAAAATAAATTTCGTAGATTTTTCGAAAATTCCGTTTTAGTCATAAAAAGGTTAGTTTTCTACAATTGACCATGAACTTTTTCCAAAGAAAACTTCTCGGCAAGTTTGCTTTGTCCGGAATAAATTTTGCCGATTTCTCGAGAAGTCTTATTTGTTGACAAAAAGCTTAGTTTTTTGTAATTGACCATGATTTTTTTCAAAACAGATTTCTCGAAAAATTTTGTTTTGTCCGGAATAACTTTTGCAGACTTCTCGAGAAGTCTGCTTTGGTGACGAAAATGTTAGTTTTCTGCAATTGACCATAAATTTTTTCAAACCAGATTTCTCGAGAAGTCCACTTTGTGTGAAATAAATTTTGTAGAGTTCTCAAGAAGTCTGTTTTAGTGACACAAAAGGTTATGTTTCTACAATTGACCATGATTTTTTTCCAAAACACACTTCTAATGATAAAAAAAATTTAGTTTTCTACAATTGATCATGAATTTTATTAACAATTTAATCAAATATTTGTTGAAAATCAACAATTTAATCAAATATTTGTTAAAAATTAACAAGTATCAATATTAAATGACTTGAATTGCATAAACAATTAAATATATACAATTTAAAAGAATAAAATCATAAATATTTTTTCAAGATTTTATTAAACGACTTAAAACGCATAAACAATCAAATATATGCAATTTGAAAAAAATAAAGTAAAATAAAATGTCACATGTGCATAATACAATGCCACATATCATATAATTTATATAATTTATGAAAAAATCCAAAAGATCAAACTTATAAATATTTCAAAAATTCTGAAAAGTTTCAAAAAACTCCAGTAATGTTTTTAAAAACCTTAAATTGTAAAAACAATTCAAATACAAAAATATAAATAATATTACGATATAAATAATGAATGAGGATAAAATATAAATATATATATCAGATTAGATATTTTATACTATTTATATATATATAAGACTAGATATTTTATACCATTTTAGTATATAATATTTAGTATTATAAATTTAAATTTATTTTTAATTTATTTAATTAACTATATTTATTGAAATTTATACATGAATAATCATAAATATATTAGTTTGTGATAGATTTAGTTCTTTTGCAACTGGACTGTGCCCATCTTGACTGATTATTTTTGTGAATTAAAAATTTCACCATAATTTCACCATACATTTTTTCGATATAATATATGTGATACTTATTCTTTTGATTTGTTTAAGTGATGATTTATACATATTCATGTGTGTGAAAGCTACTAGTACCACGTGAACTCCTGTTCACATTTTTCGAGCTTTTTAATTAACGTCTGATTAGAGTTGCGTCAAATTTATTGTTCGAATAAAATTTTGACAAATGATTCCGAAGAATTCATTGGTCACGTCTCCGTCGATTGTTTTGACGGATAACTAGATTTTAATTAAAACGATAAATTTATATAGATTTTGATTTTGATTTTGATTTGTGTTTGGTTTTAACTAACAAAAAAAATCAATTAAACTCCTCAACAAAAGTTTTATACTTTGTTTGTTTGAGAAGTTTATGGGCCTCTCTTATTTCGGTTGAATAACAATTATCCAGACTTATTTTCTATGTTTATTCAAAGTTGAAAGTGAAATGCAAAGGCTAGAATTCGTCACCTCTGGATTTTGGATACGAGACAAGAAAACACATAATATGTGCTATTTGTCTTAGTGTTTTCTTAATTCTATACACATTATTATATAGTAATAAAAACAAATTTTTAAAGTTGTTGGAACTCAGTGTTAGGGAAATGGTTATCGATCAATTTCCTATGAGTTTTCTAACGAAAACGTTAAAACCGAAGTTCGTTTGAATGAGAAATGAATATATAAAGTGGATTTTTTTGATAATCATAAAATTAACAAATGTAATTTGTCCCACATTAGAAGTTAGAGCTGAAATCTCTCTTGTATATCAAGCGGATAATCAATAACAAAACTCAAAACTTTGTATGCATGTTGGTGTATTAGTGGAATAAGATAACCAAACTCGAGTTTCGAGTTTTCAGAGTTTAACAAATGAAACAATGGTCGGTAATTTTTATTGTGGTTTGGCTTAAACCTCATTTGTTATTTGTTGACAAAGTCAAATTCAACATCTCTTTTATTGAGTTAAGTTACACTTACAATCAAATTAATTTGGTTTATTATTTTGTAACATAAAACTCATATGACTTTTAGTGAAAAATCAATTTTCATTAAAAATGGAATAACCTCTTTATAAGCTCATATAGTGAGCATTAAGAAAATAATGAGAAAAATGAAAAAAGAAAGGAAAAGAAATCTTTGGCTTTCTCATTCTAAAATTATAAAAAAAATACACATAAAAAATCTATCACATGTTGATTCTGATAGTACAACATAGAAAAGCGTTCGTTAGATTCTGTTTTTGGGTTGTGCAGGACATAATAGTTACTGTTGTATCTTTGATTTGGAAAGCCATGCAACCGTCACAATACGGGGTATTTTCAGAATGGGAAAATCGCATAAAAAATCTCGAATATGGCAACCACTTACACTTTAAACCTCAAGATTTTTTCACTTACATTTTAAATATTCAAACATTTATTTGGTACAGTATTAACCTTAAATTGTCACTTTGGATAACATTCTGTTATAAATCGGAAACGGACTTCATAACGCCGTTTAGTTTAAAATAACGCCGTTTAAGTGAAAATAAAGCCGTTTAACCCCGTTTTAGTTGGCATAACTCCGTTATTTCACAAAGGGTTTGCGATTTTGCTAGGTTTTGGTGTTCGATTTTGAGTATTTGGTTGGATGTTGTTCATTTGTGTTTGATTTTTCGTTGTTTGGGTTCAACGTAGTGTTGTAGGGTTCGATTTAGGGTATTTTCGCTTGGGTCTTGTGATTTCGTTTTCGATTTTTCGTTTTTGGGGTTCGACATAGTGTTCTAGGGTTTGATTTGGGTATTTCCGATTGGGTGTTGTGATTTCGTGTTCGATTTTTCGATGTTGGGGTTCGGCGTAGTTTCTAAGGTCTGATTTTGGGTATTTGAGGTTCGATTGTGTGATTTTGTGTTGGATTATGGTTGTTAGGGTTCGGTTTTGTGTCTTTTGGATACGATTTTGTGTATTTTTGGTTGTAGGATTCGATTTTTCACTTAAACGGCGTTATTCGGGTCGATAAACGGCGGAAGTGAGATTCGTGTCGGGTGTGAGACATGGATATTCAAGGATCCGTCGGTGGAAAATGAGTTCGAGAAGAAGCGGGTCGGTTCTGTACCAGCTTCGAGTTCGGTTATGGGTTTTTGGGCTGAGACCGTGGTTGGATAAGTAAGGGCAGAGATCGTCGGCAATCGGGTAGCGATTGCAAGTGGAGAGAAGATCAAGATTGAATTGAGAAGGGAGTGTACGGATGTAGATCCAACGGTCGGTGCATTCTGAATCGACTTTTGAGACTTGCTGCGAAAGCGTAGGTTCGATGAAGAAGAAGAAGAAGATGATCCATGTTATGACAGTGGATTTGGAAGTCATAGTTATGGAGGTTATTGGAATGTGTGGTAGTTTGTTTCTTTCTTTTTCTCCTTTGTTAATGGTAGGAATAGTTTCAGGTAATTGCAAACAAGTCTTGATGTTTACATGAATTCGTTAACTTAGCCCTCCGTTTTTAATGGATGGCAAATCGTTTTTAACAGATGTTAAATGACTTTTAACATCAGTTTATGTTCTGTTAGATCTATTTAACGGAGAGTAATCGGGTATAAATTTCACTGTTAAAAATGATAAAAACTTAACTTTAGATGTTTATAGTGTAAGTGACAAAATCTTGAGGTTAAAAGTGTTAGTGGCTGCCAATGTCGATGTTTTTTATGTGATTTTCCCTTAAGGAAAGAGTGTCTCGCCTCTACAAATCCAGTCTTTCCAAAATTCTTGTATCGGTACTTTATATTTTATTATATGTAATTTTATTCACAAATATTCAGTTGTCCATATTGTAGATATCGCGTTCTTACAATCTTAATTCTAAAAATTTTGTTATGTTTATTAGACTAACGAAAACTGATAATTTTGTGAAATGTTTATGTAATAAGAACAGGAATTTGGATGTACGATAATTTTTCGTTCACTCTCAATATACTTTTTTAGGTTTGTAATTGTGCAAAAAAAAGTATCAATAAAATAAAACGTTAACAATAATGTTTTACCATTATTGGGTCGATACCCCAAATTGGGAGCGGTCTATCATTAATGGCTTTGTTTGCAATATGGATAAAATTTTGATGTTTATCTTAATGTCCGAATCCTATTGATTTAGAGATAATATTGACCGTGAGTCTTGTGAGTCGACACACCAATTTCGTAGTAGTAGTGGTGTGCCACATTTGACTATATCAATAATGTTTAGAACGATACCTTTTAAAATCATCACTTAGTTTGAAAGCAAAATGTTTAAAAGAAGTTTAGTGAAAAATATCACAAGTGTGATATGGCAAAAAGTTGATTCATGTCTAGCAAAATTGGTATATATTTTAATAGATATATACATTTACTAAGACGCAAGAATATGACTTTTAAAAAAAATTAAAGCAAACAAAAAAAAGTTGGAAAATAAAACCCAACTTGAGAAAACTATGAAAATAGTTATATGTGATAAATAAAATATTTTTGATGAAAAATAATATATTATTTTGAATAAATAATATTATTTATCAAAAAAAATTTCATGATCACTCGAATCAAATGAAGTTGTGAGATATAAAAAATCTCAAACTCATAAAAAATGATGAATGCAAAATTGCATTACTCTGAGTTATCTAAAAAATATGGGTGAAACGTTGCTTACCACATAAAGTTATTTACAAGATGTCATATGAACTTTGGAAGGTAAAGTACATTCGTACAAATACCTAAAAGTGTGGAGGTGTCTACAAAAATTGTAGTACAACCTTCTAAATAGTCACAATCTAACCAAAAATGTAGATTGTTTATATTGGTTAGTCATTTATTTAAGAAAAAAAATACCATTATACAATTGATCTCAAATGGTGTAATCTCAATACATTATGCCTAATTGAATGACAACCTATAAAGAGGAATGGGTTTAAAGCCTATGATTTAAGATGAAGCTTGATGGTAACCCTACCTACGTGACTGGAAATCCCAAAATGTAGGTTCAAAGTGATAACTAAGTCGAACGTAATCTGAAAGAGCACTGTGAGACCTACATTTCTATACAGTTCCTAGGATTATGTACCGTTCTTTCTGTATGTGTATAGGATAAGCGTTGCTTTTAATGATTTGAGACCAAAGCTTTGAGATATAATTGGAGTATTACAGGATGCTCTTTAAAACAAAGCTAATGGTGAATCACCTTGTGAGTGTGAAATGGGGCCATTTTTAGGAAAATGAAGGAAAGACTATATTCTCCAAATTCACTAATGATTAACCAGGCATGTTCACAGCCAAAAAATGAACACAATAGAGAACCTAATTCTATGAGAAAAGAAACTGTGTTATAGTTATTGTCTCGTTTTACATAAAAGCCCGAAGGGTTAAAACATCATGTTCACCTTCTGGTCGAGTAAATCCGATAGCTATTAACAATGATTGGTTCAAGCCTGAAATATGCTACCAACTCATATATAGTGGATTTTTTGTTTGTCCTCTCGAAAGTCCTTCTGTCTAGTCTTATCGAGTGTTGTTTAGATAGTTAGTTTCGTTAAGTCTATCGACGTCACATGTTTAGAGTCATTTCTATTCATGTGGGGGATTGTTGGAATTCGATTTTATGAAAGTGGTTGTCGATCACTTTCCGGTGAGTTTTCTAACAAAGACGTTAAAACCAAACTTCGTTTGAATGAGAAACGAGTATTTAAAATGGGTTGATTGATAAGCATAAAATAAACAAATGTAAAATGTCCCACATTAGAAGTTAGAAGTGAAATCTCTCTTGTATATCAAGTAGAGAATCAATAACAAAACTCAAAACTTTGGATACAATTTGGTGTATTAGTAGAAGGAGATAACCGAAATCGAGTTTACAGTTTCAAAAATTAGCAAATGAATCAATGGTCGGTATAATTTTTATTGTGGTTTGATTCAAACTTTATTTTTTATATGTTGAGTGAGTCAAATTTAACATCTATTTTATTGAGTTAAGTTACAACTTACAACTAAATTAATTTAGTTTATTGTTTTGTAACATAAAAATCATAATGATTTCTAGTGGAGAATCAATTCTCATTAAAAATGGAGTAACCTCACTATAAGCTCATAAGGTGAGCATTAAGAGATGAAAAGGAGAAAAAGAGGAAAAAAAGAAACCTTTGGTTTTCTCATTCTAAAAGTGTAGAAAATACACATAAAAAATCTCTTACATGTTGAATATGAGAGTACAACATATAAAAGCGTTCGTTAGATTCTGTTCTTGGGTTGTGCAAAACAGAATAGTTGAAGTTGTATTTTGGAATTCGGAACGCCATGCAACTATCACACTATGGGGTATTTTCAGAATTAAGGAAAGAGTGTCTCGATTCTGCAAATCTAATATTTCCAAAATTCTTATATCAGTACTTTACATTTTATTATATGTAATTTTATTCACAATTATTCAGTTGATTACATTGTAAAAATTGCAATATTACAAAAGTGAATATATTAAAAGCTGATTAGGTGAACCTGATTTTTTTATTTAAATAAAAATATTAGTTTGTACCAAACACTTTTCAATATAACCTTTAGGTCATACCTCATTGATTTGTCCAATTGACTATTTCCATATGTTTGCGTCCATGTGAAATCATGTGTATATTTTGAATATTTTAATTAAATTTTTATTAGAATTACGTCAAATTAGACTGAACTATTATTTTTGATGCGAAATGCAAGTAATGCAATTCTAAATGCAGTTATGATAGACTTTGCGACATAATAAATCGAAATTCAATTTGCACAAAAAGTGTAGATCAAAGAATCACACAGTAGTTGCAAAACAACTATTGATTTTTCTAAGATAGTAGATTAGATATTACACAATAAAATTATTAAATATTGATTGAAAGATATTACACACTAATAATCAGTTCAAAAAGAGAATCACTTTCAATATTAAGAAAAAGCTGTTTTTATTTGAAATATTGAATGATCATTTTTACAAAAAAAACTCCTACTTATAGTGTTAAAAGACGTAATAGGAGGAATCTACAACAAATGGTTAAATATACATAGAAACACTTGACCAAAGGCCTTAACTAAAGTAACTCTTACTTTTGACTATAAATATAGATACTTTCCCTCCACTACAAGAAAATTGTCAAAATGCGACAGCAATTTGCGACCACATACATAGTCGCAAAAATTGCGACCATATTTGCCACGATTTTGCGACCACTTTGTGACTACATCTCCGTAGTCACAAAGTGGTCGCAAAAGTATGACCAAAACCTATAGTCGCATATTGGTCGCAATACGCAACTATTTAGAGACTGAAATGCGACTCTTTTGCGACTGATCTGTGTAGTCGCTAATCAGTCACAAAATAGCGACTGATTAGCGACTACATGTGGAAAACAACTTGTTAGTCGCATATTGGTCGCTAAAAATGATACCAATTTGCATCTACATTTTGTAGTGGCTATTCAGTCACAAAGTGGTGGCAAAGTGACAACATAAAAAACATGTGCGTGTTAGGTATAACGACATTTAAGCGACTACACTGTTGTAGTCGCAAAGTAGTGGCAAAGCAGTGACAAAGTAGTGGCAACATGTTGTATATATATGCCCCATCCCATTCTTTCATTTGTAGAATCGAAGGAAAAAAATCTTAAAACATGTGGGAAAATTATAATAATTCGAGAGATTAGATGCACAAAAGGATTGATAATGAAACAAAAAATATATTGGCGCAATTTACACAAGGCATGGAGCAGTTTATGAATTTTGCAAGTAGTCAACCAATAGCTCCAAATAGCGGAGGTAAGTTTTTCTATCCTTGTATTAATTGCAAAAATGATAAATTTATTCCGGGACGGAATATATGGAGTCATCTATATAGTCGAAGATTTATACCAAATTATTATATTTAGTATAAACATGGAGAAGAGCTAAATGTTCAGTTAGGGACGAGTACTAGTCGGGGTGATGTCCAAAGAAATCAGGGAGGTACGCGTGGTTGTACTAGTGATGAAATAGTTGGTGAATCCGGTAATAGATATGTTGAAATGGTGACAGATGCATTTCGTGAGACAACGACTAATGATCATCAGTACTATAATCAGAACGAAGAAAAATATAATTATAATGAAGAAGAACGACCTAATGAAGAATCACAAAAATTTTACAACATGTTAGAAGCTGCGAAAAATCCATTGTATGATGGTTGTCATGAAGGGCACTCACAGTTATCTTTAGCTGCTCGGTTCATGAACATCATGTCTGATTTTAATTTACCAGAAAAATGTATGGATTCTTGGGCGGAGCTGTTTACAAAATATTTTCCCGAGGAGAATCAGGCAACGGGTTCATATTATGAAACCAAAAAATTGATGCGAAATTTAGGCCTCCCATTACACAATTGTATGATCTTCTGGAATGAAGATGAGAAATGGGAAAAATATAAATTTTGCGATTCCCGCAGGTATAAGCCAAGCGAGGGCATGACAATAATACCATTTAGTCGTATGTGGTATTTACCTATAGGTGATAGACTTAAAAGAATGTATCAAAGGGAGAAAACCACAGAGACAATGAGGTGGCACGGAGAGCATGGAGCAGAAGAAGGAGAAATGAGTCATCCATCTGATGCTCTAGGGTGGAAAAATTTTCAATATCTACATCCTAGATTTGCTGCTGAATCTCGAAACATTTATCTTGGCTTATGTATTGATGGGTTCAATACATTTGGGATGTCTCGTAATCATTCATTATGGCTGGTGATTATCACTCCATATAACTTTCCACCGGACATATGTATGAAGAAAAAGTATTTGTTTCTAACAATTCTGAATTCGGGGCCAAATCATCCGTGTGCTAGTCTGAATATATTCCTACGACCTTTGTTTGATGAGTTGAAAGAATTATGGTCTACGGGAGTTGATGCATACGATGTATCATTGAACCAAAATTTCAATCTAAAAGTCGTGTTTCTATGGACGATAAGCGATTTTCCCGCTTATGAAATGTTGTCAGGATGGACAACGCATGGAAGACTGGCTTATCCAATTTGTATGGATGATACGAAGGAATTTCAATTACCAAATGGGAGAAAGACGTGTTGGTTTGATTGTCATAAAAGGTTTCTTCCTAATGGTCACCCATTACCGAAAAATAAAACAATTTTTTTAAAAGGAAAGCACGCTTTGAATGACTATCCTCCACAATCATTAACAGAGTATACGAGCGAATAAAACCTGTCAATCCTCTAACAACATCTGACTGAGGAGGAAACGGTCATGAAAGTAAAGAAGAAGGTTACGGTAGCTGGCATAATTGGTACAAAGAAAGCATATTTTGGGAGTTGTCGTACTGGACAGATCTTAACCTTCGATATAATCTTGATGTGATGCATATAGAGAAGAATTTTTTTTGATAACATCATTAATACTGTTATGAATGTGAAAGAGAAATCAAAAGATACAGTTAAATCAAGGTTGGATATTGCAAAGTTTTGCTCTCGAAAAAAATTGCACGTGAATGGTCGGGGTAATGCTCCATTCCTTATATTTCGATTGACACAAAAAGTGAAAGAACGGTTATTGGAATGTATCAAAAATGATGTCAAATTTCCAGACGGCTATGCAGCAGATTTAGCAAATTGTGTGAATATGGATGGACTAAAGTTCTCGAGCATGAAAACCCATGACTGCCATATTTTTATGGAAAGGCTTCTCCCTTTTATATTTGCAGAATTTTTACCACGGAACGTTCATCTAGCATTATCAGGTAAATATATATAGTAATAAATATATTTTATATTGGAAGTACGTAAATTAATAATAATTGCATGTAGTAATTAATTGTCGATGGTAATATATATGGGGATTGGAGGATTTTTCCGTGATTTATGCTCCAGATCATTACAACAAAAACTTGTCCGAATTCTGAAGGAAAACATAGTCATAATTTTGTGCAATTTGGAAAAGATATTTCTGGCTTCATTTTTCGACGTTATGGAGCATCTTCCTGTACATCTACCATCTAAGTTGAACTGGGTGGACCTGTGCAATATAGGTGGATGTATCCATTTGAAAAGTTCTTAAAAAACTGAAAAGCAAGTCGAAGAACAAACGATATGTTACAAGGTCGATTGTTGAATCATATGTGAATGATAAGATATCTTACTTCTCGAAACATTATTTTGCTGCCTACATACGCACGAAAAACAAGTAACATAAATTAATTCTTATGTTTATTATTTAATTATTTTATTATGAATGGCAAATTTTTGTGCTGATATATCGTGTAATTAATATAATATATATACAAGTCTACAAGATTCGATGAAGGTGACGTTCTTGTATATCCGGATCCCGGAGTAACGGATATATTTACGCACATGGGTCGTCCAAGTGGTAAATTTAAAGAAATATGGCTCTCCGAAAAAGAATATAAATATGCATATGCATATGTTTTACGAAATTGTGAATATTTTCGGCCACTAAAGAGGTATATGAAAACAATTAATTGCATTTATTACATTTCAGTTCATTGTATCAAACAATATATATTAATTTTTCATATTTACTTTTGTAGCTTGTTTGAAGATCACATTCGATATACGTATCCATATCTTTCGGAAGATGACATTTCATCGAAAAGAGAGGAAGAGTTGCACATATGGGTTAGAGATTATGTATGTTTAATATTTGACATGTATATTATATTTAATTTATTAATTTTGAAATACTAGCTTTATTTTGAATATATATATATATATGATCATAGGTCAATTCATACATTTCCACAGATTCACGTGTCTTTCCTATATGGACTCAAGAATTAGTTCAAGGGCCGATGAATAAAGCATCAACTTGGCCGATGTATTTTACAACAGGTTATATGTTCTACACGAAGAAACATGGACATAGGAGAAAGACATGTAACTACGGTACATGAAGATGAAGCTGATTTCTACGGGATTTTAACTGATATCATTCAACTTGAGTATGTCGGCTTTCTAAACTTAAAGATCACGCTTTTTAAATGCGAATGGTATGATTCTATGTTTTCGAAAGATACTCGGAAGTCGGAAAATGGCGTCGTTGATGTCTTATCATCGGGGAAATACTACAAATACGAACTATTTATTCTCGGTACGTATACGTAAATAATTAACTATATAATCAATTTTGTTAAAAATATATAACTAATTTATATTTCATTACTTATGATGTATCAACTTCTAGAGCAGATCAAGTTTGTTATATTCCTTATCCGCACACTAAATCATCCTCAAAACAAATATGGCTCATTGTTTTGAAAGTTAAATCCTAGATCTAACATTTTGGGGAAATACAAAACAAAGATGAGATTGGCCTGTTACAACAAGAAAATGATGAAGATGTAATGGTTGTTCAAGAGATAGAAGTAGATCGGTTAGTCGATTGAGTTAATCATATGGAAGAAATTGATTTCGATGTCGGAGATGCGGAACTAGAAAATGAATTACAATGTAATATTTCATCTTCAGATGATGATGAGGACGAAAAAATGTAATAAATATAGTTACCGTTTTATGTATTTTTGACATTTGATTCTTATATAATTCAATTTATTCCCAAAAACCATATAATTAAGGTTTTATGACACAAATTGTGACTAATTTGCCACTATTTTGCCACTGCATTGACAATGTGGTGGTATTTCAGTCATAAAAATTATACGTGGTTGCAAATTAGTAGCAAATTTGCGACTGATTTACAACCACAAACTCAAAATTTGATGTGAAGTCGCAAATCAGTCGCAAAATAACGACTGATTTGCGACACATATGGTAAATTCATATTTTCCCTAATTATTTTCCATATTTACAACTTTTATTTCCATTTTATGTGACTAATAATCATTATAAATGACCACATATATTGAAAACCATATTTGTAATGATTTAAATTTTAGAGAACATTTGAAATGTATATAAGAGTTATAAGGTTAAGTAAATTTGTTAAGTGTTTTAGGTAAATGATTTGAAAATTTGGTAAATGATATTGTTTTCTTAGTAATTGAAATTTGTATAACTTCTAATCAAGTAATCAATTTTATATAATTCAATTTATTCATCAAAATCAAAATATTTAAGGTTTTGGGTATTATTTGTGACTGATTTGCCACCACTTTGCCACTGCATTGACAATGTGGTGGCATTTCAGTCACAAAAATGACATGTGGTTGCAAATCAGTCGTAAATTTGCCACTGATTTGCGACCACGTGTAATTTATTCGAATAATTTAATGATGGTCGCAAATCAGTCGCAAATTTGTGACTGATTTATGACCAACAATTAATTTGGTGGGAGTTTGAAAGTTTTCGGTTCCGACCAAATTAATTGGTGGTCGCAAATCAGTCACAAATTTGTGACTGATTTGCGACCACGTCATTAAATTCTAATTTTGCCACCGATTTGCGACCACATACATGGTCGCAAAAAATCTATAAGTAGTCGATGGTTTTCCCTCATTTTTCACACTTCAAAAAAATCCTCACTTTCCTATAACCTCTCTAAACATTCCAAACGCTCTCAAATCAAAAAAATCCAATAAAAATGGCAAGTAGCGGTATGTCGATGAGAGGTCGTGGAAGAAGATCTATCCTATCGTCTTCTGGCCGTGGTACCTCTTCGGCCTCCTCGAACCCCTCATCCTCCGCTAATTGACCGGCATCCCACCTCTCTCCCCAATATACGTTTACCCTTCATTCTGTTCCTGAAACCCAAACTCTTTCACGGTTTCAGGAATCAGAAAAACATTAGGAGTAAGAAATTCCCGAATGCGAAATGGGAATGGAGGAACAAACTATCACTCTTAATAGTTTGTTACAAACTCTGGGACGCGATCAATATTTGACAGTGTTGTCTCCACTACTGGCACCAAATTCAACGTGGTAATGTAGATTTTTTTTATTTTTTTATTTATAATTAATTATTAAAAATTTATTAATATATTAATATGAAATTTAAATTTTTGTGTATAATAAAAATATTAGGTTTGACCACTATAACGGGGCTATTACCCGTCAAATTTCAAAAATTTTGAAAAATAAATTTGACGGCCCCTATTACAGTTGGATGGTCGTACCTGCTGAGAGACAGGAAAAATATTTTGTCGAGTTTGCAGTAATTCAATGTTTTTAATTTTATTTATTTTATAATATTTAAATACATATTAGTATTATATAATTTAATTTAAAATAATCGTATAACTAGGATCATGTGATCATCCCGGTGGTACGAAAAGAGTTCGAGGCAGTTTGCGTAAGACGGATGAAAGGGATGGTGAGCACGGTTCATACAACCGGCAAACATCCCCAATGGATTTTCCCAAGTCTGTTTAAATTATGACAGACTATTGGGGAACAGAAACGTCTAACGAGATGAGTAGCAAATCCTCTAATAACTACAACTCCACTCGAGATGGTATTGGCCCGCACAAACATTTGTCGGGCCAAAAATCCTACATTCAGCTCCAAGAGGAAATGGTAAGTAATTTTAATGATTTAAATTTAATTAAAAATTTTATTATTATTGAAATAAAATTTATTTCAATTTATGTGAAGTAACATAATTTGAGACGACTTGTCTCAATAGGTGAGGTATTTATAAAGATTCACAATAGACCGGATGGTTCGTATGTAGATTTGAGAGCAAAACAAATCTGTGAAGCATACAAATGTAACATCCAAAAGAACATAGCGATCGTGGAGGTCGATCCAACGAAACGTGTGATGGTATTTCCCGTCTAATTGAACTGACTACAGAAGAGAATAATGAGATCTTCATTCAGGTAAAAAAAATTTTTTAAATTTTTTTATATTAAATTATTTATATTTATTTTATTTATTTAATTTAATATTTTATTTTCATTTTCATTATTTTGTAGTATTTTGTTGCGGATGACCGAGCCCGTCTTTACGGACTCGGTAGCCTGAAGCGCATCCACTTGTCGGGTAGGCGTAGTGGTTGCAATCAACTACCGCCGACTACGTAATTCTTCAAGAACAAAACGTGTTTATTGTACAATAAAACGCACAAATTTTGAAAGCAAATTTGAAAATTCAAGAGCATCATAAAGAAAACCAAAAGAAGATCTCCAACTTGGAGATGCTCCTCGGGTATTTTCAACGAATGGATCCTGCATTCGCTTACTATATGCGAGATAACGATTGCACAGCGGAACCATCGATGGCTCTGACTCCGACCCCGTTCTCGCCTTCAGATTTTCAATTTTCACCGCCGGAGAATTAGTTGTAATTTTTTTTTTGTAAATTAAATTTGAATGAATAAAAATTTGAATGAATAAAAATTATATTTTTAATTTTTAATTTCTTTGTATTCAATATTTTATATTAATTACTTAATATATTTTATATTTAATATTATAATATTATAATATTTATTATTAATTACTAAATAATATTAATAATAATTAATGGTTTCAAAAAATAATAATTTATTAAAATATTCAGAAATTAAAATTAAAAATTATTATTAAAACTTAATAATTTTGAAAATTAATTTTGAAAAATATTATTGAAAATGTTATTAAAAATTAATTAAAAACTAATTAAAAATTAATTAAAAATTAATTAAAAATTAATTAAAAATTAATTAAAAATTAATTAAAAATTAATTAAAAATTAATTAAAATTAATTAAAAATTAATTAAAAATTAATTAAAAATTAATTAAAAATTAATTAAAAATTAACTAAAAATTAATTAATATTAATGATATTAATAATATTATTATAAATTAATTAAAAATTGTCGTATTAAAAATTAATAATATTAATAATTAAAAATTAATTAAAAAATATTAATAATAGTATTAACAAATATTATTAAAATTAATTTTTAAAACTATTATTAAAAATAATAATAAAAATTAATTATAAAAAATAATTATTTTTAATATTAATTTCAAAATATTAAAATTATTTCAAAATAATTTTTAATTAATTTTTATTTATTTTTTGAATCTAATTTTGTTGTATTCGCAAATCAATCACAAATTAGTCTTAGTTTTTTGGGACCGATTTGCGATTACAAAATTTTTTTGATTATTTTATAACCAGTCGCAAATCAGTCGCAATTTTTTGCCACTGATTTGCGACTGCGTATTAACTGTGTTCACAAATCAGTCACAAAATTTTGTGACTGATTTGCGAGTACATGAATCTTAGCTGTCACTAATCAGTGGCAAAAAATTGCCACTGATTTACGATTGGTATGTTTCATGTAGTCGCAAATCAGTCACAAAATTTTGTGACTGATTTGTGAGTACGGGTTTTGCAACCACATAAGTAGTCGCAAAATAGTCACCACCGTCTGGTCGCAAATAAATCGCAAATTGAACCACTATTACCGTGGTCGCAAATAAGTCGCAAATTTGCGATTGATTTGCGACTACATATTTTTGCGACTATGATTTTGCGATGACTTTTTGTGGTCGCAAAGTAGTCGCAATTTTGAGTTTTGCGACCACTTTGCGACCACTTTCCGTGGTCGCAAAATAGATGTTTTCTTGTAGTGCTCGCCTCTTTGATGACTCCAATTTGGATCAGTTTGAAGTGGACTCTTTTTTATTTTAAAAAACAAATTGGGTTGGTTGTAGTGTGATTCATTTGTCTTATTAGAAATCTTACCAAGAAAACTAAGTTGGAATAAACTTGGATAAGGAAAAAAATACACATGGATCACATACTCATTTGTATGTTGTCTTGGGCTTGTACTAAATTCATAGTGCTTTCAGACACTTAGGTTGTTGATTGCCTCTTTAAGTTTCTTGGGCTTGGCTCGGGTTAATGGTCAGATGTTATTGCAAGAGCTTTTTCATGTTCCACTGGTCATTCCTAGCCATAAGCTTCTTTTTTTTTGCTTTCCATGCTCGTATCAACCCCTTCCTCTTGAAAAGAATTTGACCTCAAATCTAATTCATCTGCAATGAAACGCACAAGATCAGAAACATTGAAGCTTTAACTCACATTATACTTACCTTAAAGATCAATTTTATAGGAGTTTTTGTTGATCTTCTCAACTATCATAAAAGGTCCATCAATTTTGGACATAAGTTTGGATTTCCTTTCAACTGAAAATCTTTCTTTCCTCAAGTGAACCCACACGAAGTCTTCCACCTCAAATACAATTTCACCTCTTCCTTTGTTGGTCTTTATTGCATATTGTTGGTTTCTGACCTCAATATTCTTACTTGCATTCTCATGGATCTGTTTAACAATCTCAGCCTTTTCTCCATCAATACTAGCTCTTTCACTTAATGGCAAATGCATTAGATCCAAAGGAGATAAACGATTGAAACAGTAAACAATATGAAAAGGAGAATACTTAAAAGCAAATTGGACAGAATGGTTATATGCAAATTCAACATGTGGTAAACATTCTTCCCATGTTCTTAGATTTTGTTTGATTAATGCACGCAATAAAGAAGACAAAGTTGTATTAACTAGTTCAGTTTGACCGTCCGTTTGTGGGTAACATGTTGTAGAGAATAGCAACTTAGTTCCTAACTTAGACTAAAGAGTTTTCCAAAAATAACTCAAGAATTTAGTGTCTCTATCAGAAACAATGGTCCTAGACATTCCATGCAAGCGAACTACCTATTTAAAAAACAGATTGGATATATGCAATGCATCATCAGTCCTGTGACATGCTATAAAATGAGTTATCTTAGAGAATCTATCCAACCACAAAGTCTATTAATATATCAATCCATGGATGAGTGGGAATGGGTAAAGGAGTGTATAAATTGTGGGGGTTAAACCTTAGTCTTAGCATGTTTACATTTGGCACACTTTGCACAGATTCTTTCTACTTCTCTCTTTATGTGTGGCCAATGGAAAAGATATTGCATTACCTTAAGAGTTTTGGCAAATCCAAAATGCCCCCATCAATCCTCCTCCATGGGCTTTTAAACTAATAAGCCTCGAATAGAACAATTAGGCACATATAATCTATTATCATAAAATAGGAATCCTTAATGCCTATAGTATTTGCCTGAAACAAATTTTCTGCTAGTAATGTGTATGTCTTTAAATTCGGGGTCAGTTTCGTATAGATATTTAAGTTGTTCAAAGCTTAACAACTTAGCATCAAGAATAGAGATTGAGGTATACCTCCGTGACAATGCATTTGCTACAATATTTCCTTTACCTTGTTTGTATTTGATGACATACATAAATGTTTCTATGAACTCTATCCACCGTACATGCCTTTTGTTCAGCTTCTGTTGGCTCTTTAAGTGTTTGAGTGACTCATGATCAGTGTGAACCAGGAACTCCTTAAGCCACAAGTAATGTTTCCAAGTTTGCAAAGCACGGACCGAGGTATACAATTCTTTGTCGTAGGTTGGATAGTTGATGGTGGCTCCTCCAGGATTCTCACTGAAATAGGCTAAAAGTTTCTTACCCTGCATCAAAATAGCTCCAATATCTATACTTGAAGCATCACATTCTATCTTGTAATGTGATGAATATAGAAGATGTGCATGTGTAAGCTTTTCTTATCCTGCATCAAAACAGCTCCAATACCTATACCTGAAGCATTACATTATAAGGTTTTTAAAAAACCAAATAAAAAACCAGATAAAAAACCAGATTGCTCTACAATCAACACACATGCGCCATCTGCCATCTTTCTTTGGCACAAGTAGAACTGGCACAACAATAGGACTCATGCTCTCCCTGATGTTACCCTTCTCCATTATCTCATTAACTTGCCTTTGCAGCTCCTTATTCTCAACAAGATGGGTTCTATGGGCTGTTCTATTTGATAATGAGGTTCCATGTACAAAATCAATATGATGTTCAATGCCTCTAATGGATGGCAGCCCCTTTGGATTGTATTATGGAAATACATCTTTTTAATCCTGCAAAATACAAGTCACTTCACTCGGTAATACCGGTGCAAGGTTAGTTAAGCTCATAAGAGTTTTTTTATTGATAAATAAAACAACAGGTTGTTGTGAGAAGAGAGTCTACTTATATAACTCCACCAGTTCTCACAAAAAAACTCGAGTGGTTCTTGTTATTTTTCTTACAGCCTCTTTCACTTTTGGTGTTTATGGTTTCTTTTGAATTTCAAGCTTTTTTCTTTTGCTACAACACAAGCTGATCTTGGTACACCTCCCTGTGATTTCATAGGAACAAGTATGATTTTTTATCTTTGTGTTCAAACGAGTGATGGTTGGTGTAGCTTTCATGAATGACCTTCCAATCAAACTGTACTACAAAAAAAAACATTTTCCAGACGGCCAGATTCATAGGAAAACCGTCTGTAATACATTTTACCATTCACTTTATGACGAAAATGGTCCGTCACGACTATTTCGTACGAAACTAAATTCTGTCGGGAAGGTATCGGGAATTTCTGATGGCTTGGCGATAAAACTGGTCATCGGAAACTTCCGACGGATATTCGATGGTCTGTTGCCGTCGGAAAACTCCGACGGATATTCAATGGAACACATCTGTCAGCAATTCCCGACGAATTTGCGTTGGAATGATTTCTGAGGAATGTTGCCGTCGTGAATTTGAACCGATTATATTTCCCGACGGTTTTTACGCATCGGGATGTAGGCGACACGTTTCTGACGGAAATTGCTGTCAGAAGTTACTGACGATAGCATCCGTCGGAAATAACCAATTAACTGGAAAAAAACAAAAAATTTATTTTTTAAAAAATTTTCATTAAATTTTTTTAAAATATATTTAAATTTATTTTAAACTTATTTTTAAAATATATTTTTACAAAAATTAATATAATTAATATTTATATTAATTAACATTTTTAAATTTAATTAATATTTATACTAAATTTAATTAATATTTTTAAAAATAATATTCATTATAAATATAATAATTAAACAATTGTTTTAAAATAGAAATTACAACGGAGGGGGAAGAGGAGAAGTAGGAGAAAAAAAATCATCAGACAAGTTGTTTCTCATCATTTCTACAATACTTTTGAGATTATTCATCTATATTTTCATAGCCGCCATTTCTTCTTTCAGCTGTTCATTCTCCTCGTTTCTAACTGTAGATGTTGCGCAATCGGTATCTGCAACTCTCCCGAGTCCTGAATGACGACCCTTAGAAAATGGTAATTCCTGTAAAAACAAAAAATATTATTAGAAAATTATTATAATAAATAACTTAAATATAAAAAAAATCAAACTTAAATCAAGAATGAGACAGTTAACCTCAGAACGAGACAATTCAGCGACCGAAGATAAAAAACCAACTTGATACTGCTGGGTTAAAATATCACTTTTTTGCTTTTTCGATGATCTCACTAACGAGACCATTTTGGATACGAGTAGTCTTTTTGTTCGTGTGGACGGCCTCGAGAAGTTGCAAGTGATCTGGAGGCACTCCAATTTCTTGTGCCTAAAAGTAAAAAAAATTCTAAATTAATAATTAAAAATTTTTCAAATAATAATAAATAAAATTAATATAAAAATTAATTTACCAATTGATCGGCTCGTCTAAAAAAAACTAGTCCATCCGGCATTGTGAATATAAATGCCTTTGCCTCTTTGGTCGCTCTTCCGGTTTCCCGAATTAGTTCTCGAGATGACCTCAGCGCTGGAAGATTCCTAATAACGAATAAAGTCGTTCTAAACCGACTCATTCAACCCTCTTGGTTTATCTTTTCCCTTTTTCCATTTTTGTTTCCACTCGTTCATGTGGCGGGAAAATTGCACTGCAACCTCTTTTTTGAAATCTTCTTCCTCCAGTTTTGTGTTCATGGGAACCCATGTAAATTTTTGCTGCGAAATTTACTTATATATTACCAAAAATATTATTAAAAACTATTTAAAACAATTATATATTTAAAATTTAAATAACGTACCGCAAACGTCCTGAACCAAATCTGATCTTCCTCGTACGGAATATCTCTAAATTTGGTATATGATTTGTTCAAAAGAGAATGAAGCATCTTTAATATAGATGTGCTTATTCCGTTGTTTGAAATACAAACCTACAAATTTTTATTAGAATAGCGTTATAATAATTATTTTAAATATAATTATAGAATATCGTAAAAATAATTATTTTAAATATAATTATAGAAAATTTAATTTACCATATCGAATTTCCTTGATGTTTCGGATCAAGAAAAGTAAGAAGTTCACGACCAGGCTGCTGAACCATTCTTCAATTGTCATTGGTCGGAAAGGATCATTTGCATATTCTGGAACTTGAGTTGTAAGCATCTCGGAGTAGACGACTCACCACGTCTTTGGTAATCTTGATATGACCTATAATTGTGACATTTTATCAATCTATCTATATTTACTATTTTACCATTTTTTTTTGAAATATTTATTTTTATTTAAACTAAAATTAATTAAAATAATAAAAACTTACACTTAAACTTTAAATAATAAATATAAACCTATAATTTTTAATGTTTATGATATTTTTATAAAAAGTAATTTGTATTGCTAAAATTGTTATTAAAATATTGTCTATATTTCGATTCAAAAAACTTTGGATATATTTGGTGGATACAATATGAAATCTTGTATATTTTGTATATTTATAATATTAGTGCAGTGTCGATCAAATGTACTTACGATAAATAAATACAATTCTATCTTTTTTTTTTGAACTGCTAATTCTGTCTATTTTTTTATCAAATTGAAATAATGTAGATGAAGATAAACAAAACAAAAGTAAACACTCCAAACTAAAGCCCTTTTTTTTCTTCGAGTTTCAAAAAAGAAAAATGTTTCATAAGATTCGCAGACAAATACAAACACTGAAATGTATGATTTGATAAACCAAAAGTTAACATCGCAGGCAAATATCTTATGATCGAAGCAATAACTAATGGTTAAATCTGGAGATTGTTTTAATCACAGGTGAATATGGAGGGAGTTATGGATAGATCAGAGGATTTAAATGTTCAAATTTGCAACTTCTGTGATTCAATTTTTGGTATATATAAAATATATTACTGTATGGCTGTGATTTAGAGAGTTTTTATATTATCGTTAAACCCAGAAACGCATTCAGATCGATAATTCGTTTTGTAATTATACATACACAAACACTTCTGATAGATCAACACACACACATTGAAATCTAAAACACAAAAAGTCACAACAACACCATTTCAAAGTCACATCAACACCACTCCTATTGCAAAATCTAACAATTGTATAAAAACTTACACGATTTCGACGATTTCTGGCGACGTAAGGTGGGAGGCGAAGAGGTAAAGAAGAGAAGGAGAAAAACGCGAGAGAGAAGAAGGAGAAACGGCCGTAGGTTATATTATATATTTCCGACAGCAATTTCCGTCGAGAATCTGTCAGTATTCCGTCGGAAATCCGTCGGAAAGTTAATAAATATTTTTGCGAAATCCCGCGTTGGGAATTATGTTTCCACGTAAAATTTTACGCTGTCGGAAATCCGTCGGTATTCCAATGGATGACATAAAATCCATGCATGTTCGACAAGTAGTCTGACCACGTTTCAATGGTCGGTTGTCCAACGGCTTTCCGACGGAGTTACCAAATCCATCGAAAATCCGTCGGTTACGTATATCAATATTTCGAAAAAATATTTATATTAAGAATTTCTGACGGCTGTCCGAAGGAGTTACCAAATTCGTCAGAAATCCGTCGGTTACGTAACGTATGTAAATGAAGTATGGAAAAAAATATTAAATCTGAATCTGAATTTATAAAATATAATTTATATATAATTATATTATGGAAAAAAGTATTATTATTACAAATTTAATATAAATATGATGAACATTCTGAATTAACTGAATTTTGGTCGTCAAACTCGCCAGTCTCTTCTTCTGAATCTTGATACACGTTGTAATCTGCATTCATGGTGTCATCAACAACAAGGTTAACTTCAAGAGAAGTGTCTATTGAACCTAAGTTACCAATTGTGCTTTGTTGCATAGACTCTTGTTTGGTAATACCACACACCATTACTCTAAGATGTATTGAGGTCACTGTAATCCAAGGATATTGCTTGTTCCTTACATAAGTACTGCTCGCATCAAGATGTTATGTTGGTTGGAAACATCGAATGTTTCGATACCATTTTCCCACAATATTTTTAACTCATGAATTAGTGGTTGAAACAAAATATCAAGCGATCGCTTAGGATGCTCTGTGCCGGGGATGAGAATTGTTAGAAACAAAAACTCTAATTTCATGCACAAAGAAAGAGGCAAATTATAAGGTGTAACGATAACTGGCCACAATGAGTATTGCCTCCCATGCTTCCCAAAAGGGTTAAATCCATCTGTAGATAATCCGAGGTATACGTTTCTAGGCTCATATGCAAAAGTAGGATAAATCTGTTGAAAATGTTTCCACGCTTCTGCATCCGAGGGATGCACAATATCTCCATTCGAATTATGTTATGCATGCCATCTCATAGGTTTTGCCGTGTGTTCAGATTGATATAACCTCTTTAACCTCTCTGTTAATGGCAAATACCACATCCGTTTATGTGGAATAGGTACTCTGCCGCTTGTCTCTTGAAATCGAGGTTTATGACAAAATCGGCACTTCATGTGGTTTTCATCATTTCTCCAATAGATCATGCAGTTTTCGATACATACATCGATTATTTGATATGGTAATCCAAGACCAGCTACAAGTTTTTGAACCTCGTAATATGAAGCAGGTGCAATATTATCTTCAGGTAATATATCTCTAACAAAATCAGCTATTGCATTCACACAATCTTCAGCCAAGTTGAAATCCGTCTTTATCTTCATCAACCTGCTTGCAGCAGATAAAGGTGATAATCCATCTCTACATCCTTTATACAAAGGCTCCTTGGATGCATCTAACATATCAAAAACTTTCTGGGCTTCCAAATTAGGTTCCTCTATTCTGCTAATATCTTCAATGTACGATGCTCTTTGTTCACGAAATGCATCATTCACCATCTGAATAGTACCTCCGTTTATATCAACTTCTCATGCCGGTTCCTCTACACTAACATTAGTACTATCTCTCCTTTTTGAAGTACTACCATAATATTGCATTGTTGCATCAGTTTCTCCATGTGAATACCAAATTTTGTAACCCAATAAATCCATTCCTATACAAATGATTACGTACTTCTCTAACGGAGGTTAATCTATGATTTCGACATTTAATACACGGACAATACACTTTACCGTATTCCGATGTCATGCTATTATTTGATGCAAATGCCATGAACTCTTCAACACCTTGCGCAAATTCATCAGTCAATTCCCCCGTTGTTGAATCATATCGAGATTTATCCATCCACGATCGAAAATACTCATAAGAACCCAAAGAACACATTTTCTTAAAATTTTTTGTTCTGATGAAATTGTGAAAGACCAAAGCGTATTTATAGTGAAAATTAGATATTATCACGAATTTTTAACAGATTATTATGAATTTTTAACACATAATTATGATTTTTTAACAGATTATTCTTAAGAATGTTCTCTTTTCCGACGGATTTCCGACGGTTTCCGACCACAACTGGATAATCATAAATTTTGAATAGATTTTTTCTTCCTTTGCCGACGGATTTCCGACGGTTTCCGACCACCGCCGGATAATCACAAATTTTTAATAGATTATTCTTAGGTTTCTGACGGATACCCGATAGATTCCGACAAAGGTCGGATATTTCCGACGGTGGTCCGATGATGGTTGCCGACGGATAGTAAAAATATACATGTCATCGGGAAGTTGTCAGAAAAAATCCTGACGGTCATAGTTATGTTGGTAATTTACGACGGTTTCAAGAGGTTATCCCGACGACGGAGCACTCGTCAGAAAATCGATGATTTACCGTCAAGTTTTACCATCGATTTCCCGACGGTGGTGCAAGCGTTGGAAATTACCAACAGATCCCCGACGACTCTAGTTCCCTCGGTAGTCCATCGCAAATCCATCGCAAGATCGTTGGAAAATTCCGACGGTTTTATTCCCGTCGGAAATGTTAATGTTTTCTTGTAGTGCTGACATGGTCTTCCAAGCATAATGTGGCAAGCCTCCATTGGTAAAACATCACAAAAAATTTCATCTTGGTATTTTCCAATGGTTATTGGTAGTTTGACTTGGTTGCTTACTTTCATTTGCCACACTTATTAAGCCATTGCAGCTTATAAGGCTTTGGATGCTTGAAAACTTCCATACCTAACCTTTTTACCATAGTTTCACTAGCCAGATTAGTGTAGCTGCCTCCATCAATAATGATGTTGCAAACCTCTCCTTAGACATGACATCTTAAGTGAAACAGGTTCTTTCTTTGCTCATGTTCTTTGGTTTTATTTAGTATGCTTAGGGTTGTTCTTGTTACCAATAATTTTCCTACCATAGAAGGTTCAAGATGCTCTTCTGAAGAAGCAAAAAAGACTTTTTCTTTCTCTAATTCTATTTCACCATTATCCAACAAAATCATGATCATTTTGTTGGTGCATTCATTCGCATAGTACCTTCTTCCTTGGCATTTGAAACATTTCACATCTCTTGCTCTAGTAGATGTAGTAGCTTCAAATTTGCCCATGATATCTTGAATGGTTGTTGAATGTTTAGAATCAACATTAGCAATCTACTTTCCTTCCCTTTGGTAGCTAGGCGTATTGTTAGTTGCTCCATAGCTTAGCCTAGTATAACTTTTTTTAGCTGTTGTTTCATCAGTATAGTTTTGTGCAATATCTCCCCTAGCTCCATATAATGTTTCAGCTCTATTCTATCTTTAATGTCACGGTTAATTCCTCCTAAAAGTCTTGCCACATTAGCTTCTCTATCTTCTGAAATGTTTGTTTTGATCATGAGAGTTTCCAACTATTGGTAATAGTCCTCAACACTTCGGCTTCCTTGATTGAACCTCTTAAGCTATTGGTGAAGTTCAAGGTGGTAATGGTTAGGTACCATTCTTTTCCTCATTATGGATTTCATCTCAGCCCATGTTTCTACTGGATATCTCATACTGCCATGGCTATAATAGGGTTCTGTTTCTTTATTTTTGCCATTTCTCAATGGGTTCCTAGTTCTCTTTGGACCTTCTTATGGGTTACTACTGTTCTGAACATCATCAAGCCAAGTGAAATGTCTTCTTCATTTCTGCTACTAGAACTTCTATTAAAAAGTTTGGTGCTTTTGAAGTTTAATTTCCTCCTGACATGGTTACAAATACACTTAACAAATATGTTAAAAGTACATGTTGTATATAAATGAGTTTATTTACGCTACACAGATTTGTCAAGCTAAACCTATTTCCACTAAAACTTTCATGGTTTTTCATGGTCAATAACAAATATGTTAAAAGTACACGTTGTGTTTTGTTAAAGAGTTTTGATGAAAATCGATTTCCTATGTTCAAACTCGATTTTCTTTGTTCAAAATCGATTTTCTCTGTTCAAAATCGATTTTCTCTGTCTTCAAAATTGATTTTCTATGTCCAAGATGAAGCATTGTGTTCTATTGAAAAACATGGATTTGTGAATGAAACATTTTGTTTTGTTGAAAAACATGGATTTGTGAATGAAGCATGGTGTTCTGTCCAAAAACATGGATGAAGCATCGTGTGTTGGGTTGTGTTCAAAATAATTTTTTCTATGTTTAGAATATTGTGTATTGGTCAATATTCTGAAAAAAAGTAATCTGGAAAGAAAGGTGGCAATAGTCTCAAAAATAGTATCAAAAGAAGTAGTTTCAAAAGATGACAATCATTCTCAAAAGAACTAGTCTCAAAAGATAAGGACACATGGGTTATAAATCCACCACTTAGCTACATTGTCTACAATCACAAACTACCACAACATCTACTAAATCCTATCCAATCCTAAGTCTAATTCTCCTTCATTCCATATTAAAAATTTGAGAAACACCCTCCATTGCAGAAATTTGTGAAACCTGAAAAACTTCTACAGCTTGGAAACCTTCTAAACCTTGAGATAGAGCCTGAAATAGAGAGAATACATTCTAAGAATAGAAAAAAAGCAATGTAAACAACAAACAAAAGAACCAACAACTCTAAAGAACCAAAAAAAATATAACCACCTTTCTTGCCTTCTTTGGTGCAATTTGTGAAGATGATGCACCTCCATTATTCCTCTTTCCACAACCGAGAGCATTGTGTACAGCTTCTCCGCATTTTGAGCAATGCATTATGCATCCAGCTCTGCTAAAATTTTCTTTCTTTTTATTGGGTTTTGAAGGAGACCCATTTTTCCCTTTGATCCTCTTGAATGTTTTCTTCCTCTATTTTGTTGTTGCTTCTGTTTTTTGTTCAATTTGTTTCCTTCTTCCGGCCAAGAGATTTGGCATGGGTGGAGCAGTAAGTACAATAAACGTATGCCTCATCCAAAAATGTGGTCCTCTCAAAGGAATTATGGCTGTTGTGTACGCTTCTCTCCAGCGAAATGTCAGAAAAAACCAGATATATATTCATCAACATCTAACCTTAAATCACGTAAAGCCCCAAATGCATGTACACACTATATCCCGGTTATCTCCCACTTGTAGCATGAACATGTTTTCCTTCTCAAATTAACCGTGTAAGAGTTTCCATACAACATCACTTCTTGCAAACTGTGTGTCCCCAAAAATGTTGTGCATTTTGAAGCATCAGCTTTTTGCAATTCCAAAATATCAGAAACGTAAGGTTTGAACTTACATTAATGTCTGTTTGCTTTTTTGCTTCTTTTGGATATACGCACCATCGCTTGTCTTCTAATAGTCTCTAGCATTGTAACCAAATATTTATCCCTCGGATTGACTATGGTTGCGTTAAACGATTCTGTGAAGTAGTTATCAACGTCTTCACAACAATTTCCTAGTGCAAAAAAAGCCCAAAACCACGTCTTCGGTTCTTCTTCCAAAATATCATTATATAAGTTCTTACTACAACTTCTAATCTTATCAAAATTGTCTTCATATTTTTTGGACTGTAACTCTAACACAAGCTCCAAATTAGTGGTTTCAAAAGGACAATCTTACCATGTTGTTTTTTGAAGTTTACGTAGATGTGTTTGACACACCATCTATGTTCAATGATGGGTGTCTCTTGCCTAGCTGGATGAATGAACCCCTACAATAAACATAAAAATAACATTTTTTTTTAATCAAAAAACCAATATCAAACAGCCGACTAAATAAAATTCTTTAATAAATTATGCATACTTTTTTACTACAAGAAAACTGCCAAAATGCAACTGTATTTTGCGACCACAGTCGTGGTCGAAAATTTGCAATTACATTTGCCACGGATATGCGACCAATTTGAGACTACGGTGCAGTAGTCGCACATTAGTCGCAATTTTGGGACTAAAAACTATATTCACAAATCCGTCGCAATACGCAACCATTTTGCGACTAATATGCGGCTAATATGAGATTATGTTTTTCAGTCGCTAATCAGTCGTAAATTAGCGACTGATTAGCGACTGTATGTGGAAGAATCACATGTTGGTCGCATATTAGTTGCATATTGATCGCATATTGGTCACAAATATGCGACCAATTTGCAACCACTTTGGGAGTGGCTCTTCAATCACAAAGTGATGGCAAAGCCATAACATAAAAAACATGTGTAAGGTAGATATACCGACATATAAGCGACCACGCCATTGTGGTCGCAAAATAGTGACAAAGTAGTGGCAAAATCTTATATATATATATATATGCTCCGATATCCCATTTTCTCATTTGTAGAATCAAAAAAAAAACTTAAAACATATGGGGAAATTATAATAATTCGAGAGATTAGATGTACAAAATGATTGATAATCAAAAAAGAAATATATAGGCGGAATTTACACAAGGCATGGAACAGTTTATAAATTTTGCAAGTGGCGGAGATAAGTTTTTTTGTCCTTGTATTAATTGCAAATATGATAAATTTCTTCCGGGTCGCAAAATATGGAATTATCTATATAGTCGAGGATTTATGTCAAACTATCATATTTGGTATAAACATAGAGAAGAGCTGAATGTTCAGTTAGGGACGAGTAGTCGGGGTGATGTCCAAAGAAATCAGGGAGGTACATATGGTACTAATGAAGAAACAGTATGGACATCCGGTAATAGATATGTTGAAATGGTGACGGATTCATTTCGTGAGACTACAACTGATGAGTACTATAATCAGAACGAGGAAGAATTTAATAATGTAAAAGAACCAAATTTAGAAGCACAAAAGTTTTACAACATGTTAGAAGCTGCGAAGAATCTATTGTGTGATGGTTGTCATGAAGGGCACTCACAATTATCTTTATCTGCTCAATTCATGAACATTAAGTCTGATTTTAATTTACCAGAAAAATACATGGATTCTTGGGCAGAACTGTTTACCAAATATTTGCCGGAGAGAATCAGGCCACAAGTTCATATTATGAAACCAAAAAAATGATGCAAAATTTAGGGCTCCCGTTTTATACAATTGACGTGTGTGTTCACAATTTTATGATCTTTTGAAAAAAGATGAGAAACGGGAAAAATATAAATTTTGCGATTCCCCCCGATATAAGCCAAGCGAGGGTAGGACGAGAATACCTTTCAGTCGTATGTGGTATTTACCAATAGGCGACAGATTTAAGAAAATGTATCAAAGCAAGAAAACCGCAGAGGCAATGAGGTAGCACGCAGATCATGAAACAGAAGACGGAGAAATGAGTCATACATCTGATGCTACGAAGTGGAAAATTTTTCAATATCTACATCCAAGATTTGTTGTTGAAACTCGAAACGTTTATCTTGGCTTATGTACTGATGGGTTCAATCTATTTGGGATGTCTTGTAATCATTCGTTATGGCCACTAATTATCACTTCATATAACTTGCCACCTGATATGTTTATGAAGAAAGAGTACTTGTTTCTAACAATTCTGAATTCGGGGCCAAATCATCCCCACGCTAATCTGGATATATTCCTCCCACCTTTGATTGATGAGCTGAAAGAATTGTGTTCTACGGGAGTTGAGACATACGATGTGTCGTTGAATCAAAATTTCAATCTAAAAGTCGTGTTACGATGGATTATAAGCGATTTTCCAGCTTATGGAATGTTGTCAGGATGGACAACGCATGGTAGACTATCTTGTCCAATTTGTATAGATGATACGAAGGTATTTCAATTACCAAATGGTAGAAAGACGTGTTGGTTTGATTGTCACAAAGGTTTCTTCCTAAGGGTCATCCGTTACGAAAAAATAAAACAAATTTTTTAAAGGGCAAGCACCATTTAAATGACTATCCTCCACAATCATTGACAGGCGAACAAGTTTTATACGAGTGAATAAAAATTGTCAATCCTTTAAGAACATCTCACTGCGGTGGAAACGTTCATGAAAATAAAGAAGAAGGTTATGGAAGCTGGCATATTTTGCACAAATAAAGCATATTTTGGGAGTTCTCGTACCAACGGCATAATTTTGATGTGATGCATATAGAGAAGAATTTATTCGATAACATCATTAATACTGTTATGAATGTTAAAGATACAGTTAAATTAAGGTTGGATATTGCGAAGTTTTGCTCTCGAAAAGAGTTGCACGTGTATGGTCGGGGTAATGCTCCATTCCCTATATTTATATTAACACAAAAAGATAAAGAACGCTTATTGGAATGTATTAAAAATGATGTCAAATTTCTGGACGGCTACACGGTAGATTTAGTAAATTATGTGGATATGGATGGACTAAAGTTTTCTGGCATGAAAAGCCATGACTGCAATGTTTTTATGGAGAGGCTTCTCTCTTTTATATTTGCAGAACTTTTACCACAAAACGTTCATCTAGCATTACCAAGTATATAATATCAAACATATTTTATATTTTAGGTACGTGAAACAATAATAATTACATGTAGTAATTACTATATTGTAATGTAGGGATTGGAAGATTTTTCCGAGATATATGCTCCAGATCATTGCAACAAAGCCGTGTCCGAATTCTAAAGGAAAGCATAGTCATAATTTTGTTCAATTTGAAGAAGATCTTTTCACCTGCATTTTTCGACGTCATGGAGCACCTACCTATACATCTCCCATACGATGCTGAATTGGGTGTACCTGTACAATATAGGTGGATGTTGAAGAATATTGAGATTATAGAGGAGAAATGTGAAGAATTGAATCTGAAAACTCAAAGAGAAGTATGAGAAAATGAGAAATGACTTAGACTTATGGAGAAGAATCTCCTAAGAGTATATTATACATTGAGTCTTTACAGCCCTTTTATAGAGGATTTACAATGTGAACACAAAAGAAAACGAATTCAAACTTGTGGATGAGTTTGAATAGAGGAGGAGCCTGTCAACAACCAATGAGAAGAGAGGAGACAGCAGGCATGACTGTTTGGTGTGGTTACCAAGACTGTGTGCAGCAGGCATGACTGTTTTGGTGTGGTTACCAAGACTGTGTGCAGCAGGCATGACTGTTTGGTGTGGTTGCCAAGACTGTGTGCAGCATGGATGCAGCATGTCCTTTTCACCTTGATTCTTCTCCCAAGGTAGCTATTTAACCATTTTAACCATGTGGTTAATAATAACTCCCTCCTTTTTCATTTCCTTTGTTATTCAAACTGAATTTTCGTGCTCACACTTGCCTTGTAGGTCAAGATAGGTCTTATTTGATTTTCCTATGTCAATACTCCCCCTCAAGCTAAAGACTTTGGAATCACCCTAAAGTCTTAAGCTTGGGAACCCAAGGCAACACCTCATTAAAAACCTTATTAAGGAAAACCACTTGGGACAAAACCTTAATAAGGGAAAAAGAGTGTGTTGCTCTTGGATTAGGAGACCTTTGATCATGGGTGTGATAAATCAACAAGCCCAAGTTTGCTAAAGATGTTCTTGCAAACTTTGAGACTTGCTGCCTTTGTGAAGATGTCAGCTAGTTGGTCTTCACTCCTTGTATAACATGGCAGAATGGTTCCATCTTGAACTTTCTCCCTAACCTTATGGCAGTCGATCTCTATGTGCTTGGTCCTCTCGTGAAACACTGAGTTTGAAGCTATGTGAATGGCTGCCTGATTATCACAATGGAAGGTAATTGGCCCTGGTTGTGCAATACCAAAATCCTTCAAGAGTGCTTTGAGCCAAGTTACTTCATTTGTCAGCTTCCTCATAGCCCTATATTCTGCTTCAGCACTAGAACATGATACCACCTTCTGCTTCTTAGTCTTCCAAGTGACTAAGTTCCCACCAACGAAGGTGCAATACCCAGTGGTTGATTTCCTATCCACCCTATCACCAGCCCAATCCGCATCACAATACCCGACAATCTCAGTGTTCCCATTCTTGCCCATCCATATACCTTGACCAGGAGATCCTTTGATGTATCTAAGGATCCTTTCTACCATGCTCCAATGATATACAGTAGGCTTTTGCATATGTTGACTTACTTGATTCACAGCAAAACACAAGTCTGGTCGTGTGAGGGTGAGGTAGATCAGCTTCCCAACTAGTCTCCTATACTGAGAAACATCCTTAAATAACTCATCAGCTTTCTCCCCCTTTCCGTTGACCTTGTAGCCATCTTCAAGAGGAGTTTTGGCCGGTTTAGCCCCAAGCTTTCCCGTGTCTGTCAACAGATCAAGAGCATACTTTCTTTGGGATAGAAAGAGCCCTTCTTGAGACCGACACACTTCAATACCCAAGAAGTACTTCAACTCTCCAAGATCCTTGATGTCAAATGATCTGTTTAAGAAGGCCTTTGTGGACTGAATTCCTTCCTTATCATCTCCTGTGATGATAAGGTCATCCACATAAACCAAGACCGCCACGATTCCTTTGGAGTTTTGACGAGTGAACAAAGTATGATCTGAATGGGATTTCCTAAACCCATTATCAGTAAGTGTGGAGCTTAATTTGTGATACCAGGCCCTTGGTGACTGCTTCAACCCATATATTGCCTTCCTAAGTCTTAGAACCTGTCCCTCTTTGCAAAGATCTTCAAGGCCTGGTGGTGGAGTCATATACACTTCCTCTTCAAGTTCTCCTTGTAGGAATGCGTTCTTGACATCCATTTGCCATAAGTCCCAAGTCAGATTCGTAGCTAGTGAAAGAACAACCCTTACAGTGTGTAGCTTAGCCACCGGTGCAAATGTATCAGTATAGTCCTCTCCATATGTCTGAGTGAAACCTCTTGAAACTAGACGTGCCTTGTACCTTTCTATGTCCCCATTGCTCTTATACTTGATGGTGAACACCCACTTGGAACTCACAGCCTTCTTGCCTTTGGGAAGTTCTTGTATATCCCATGTATGATTCCTTTCCATAGCTCCCTTCTCATCTCTTACTGCATCTAACCATTCTTTCTTGCTCTCAGCTTCTTCATAAGTCCTTGGAATCTGACTTTGTTCAATCTTTCCAAGGAATGCTTGATGACTAGATGGCAGAGGTCAAGGGAACAAACAGCTTGTATGGGATGAGCCACGGCCTGGTTGTTGTAGAATACCCTAGTGTTCCTAAGTCTAGTACTCCTCCTTAAATGCTGAACAGGTGGTGCAGCCTCCTCTACAACCGTTTCCTCTTCCATTTGGTGAATAGGTTCCTCTATACCCACTTCCAAGTCGTCTTGTTCTTGATTTTGGGCCATAGCTTCTTCTTGGATTGGAGTTGGTTCTTGAGTTACCACCCCTTGTTCATTCTCTTGGGTATCTTGTGAACTACTTAAGGTTCTTGTTTCTTCGTGTCTTGAATCCTTTGGCAGATCATTTCCCAAATGATTCAAGAGAAACCTCAAACTCGTAGCCAAATCAGAAGGTGACCTTGAGAGATCCTTCAATCCTTCCCAATCTTTCTGATCATAATAGCTTCGTTCTTCTATGAACTTGACATCTCTAGACACATATGTCCTGTTGTTGCTCGGATCATAGCACTTATAACCCTTTTGTGTTGTCGAATATCCAAGGAACATACACTTGATGCTCTTTGCCTCCAACTTGTTTCTTAGATCACCTGGAACATACACAAAGCACACACACCCAAATACACGTAAATGATCAATGGAAGGTTTAGTTTTATTGAGTACCTCAAATGGGGATATATCTTGCAAGACTTTGGTTGGAATCCGATTGATGAGGTAGCAAGCAACCAAGACTGCATCTCCCCAAAAACTTTTAGGAACATTGGTATGAAACATCATGGATCTTGCTACTTCCATTAAGTGTCGGTTCTTCCTTTCAGCAACTCCATTTTGTTGTGGTGTGTGTGGACAGCTAGTTTGATGTAGTATTCCATGTTTGTTTAGATGAGCTTTGAATCTTTGACTTGTGTATTCCCCTCCATTATCTGATCTTAACACTTTGATCTTGGCATTGAATTGATTAGTAACATAATTATGAAAGTTTATAAATGCCTCATAAACCCTATCTTTAGATGGAAGTAATGTAACCCATGTATATTTCGATTTCTCATCTATAAAGGTCACAAAGTATTTATTCCTATCTCTAGACATGCAAGGTGAGGTCCAAACATCGGAATGTACTAAATCAAAGCAATGCTCATAAATTGTAGACGATTTAGGGAAAACAACACGACAATGTTTGCCAAGGATACAAGCCTCACAAACTGAGTGATCATAAGCGACATTAGGAATTATTAAGCTTAAAGCACGAGCATGAGGATGTCCTAATCTAGCATGCCATAAGACATCTTTATTAGCAAAAACACAGGATTTGAAAGCTAAGGAATCCAAATTGCTTGGAGGGTCTTCAAGAACATAGAGCTCATCTTGAGTTACACCACCTCCAAGTATCTTACCACTCTTAATATCCTGAAAGTAAACATTGTTAGGCCCAAATGTAACATTGCAATTGAGGTCTTTAGTAGCCTTTTTGACAGAAACTAGATTAGACTTAAATTTAGGTACAAAGAATGCATTAGTTTCTTTGTCAAATAGTCTTAATTTTCCGGTTCCTTCAATTGGAATACCCTTACCATCAGCTATAGTTACTTGTCCTAGACATGGTTCAATGTTCTTTAACAACCTAGCATTGCTAATCATATGGTGAGAAGCACCTGAATCCACTACCAACTTATGATCTGGTTTATCAAGCGATTTATGGGAGTAGAGTGTGATACCGGAGAGTTTTGAGGCATAGGCCTTGATGAGATCCTCCAAGTCACTCTTCTTAACATACTCCATGGATACATTCATAGCTAGCTCCCCTCCTTGGTTGGATGAACTTGCCGGTTCAGTCGCAACCATTTGAGAGATGTTAGCCTTTGAATCCTTGAACCGGTTTGGCTTGAGATGAGGATGAAGTATCCAGCACTTGTCCTTGATGTGGCCATTCCTCTTACAATGCTCACACATCACACTCTTCCTATCCTCTTGCTTAAACACGCTTTTGTTGGCCATGACTAGTTCTCCTTTACCACCAAACAAACCAATGTTGCCTTGCTCCTTTTGAATCCGTGAGCACACCTCTTCGAAATCAGGGAGTTTTGGCTCTCTCAGGATGGACTTAATCACATCCTTCAAGGCTGGATTTAGGTTGAGAAGGAGCCCAAATATCTTGTCTTGTTCCTTCCTTTCATTAAGCACCTTTGGATCCATAGAACTTGGTCTCAACATGTCAAGCTCGGACCAGGTTGACTGGAACTTGCCCAGGAATTTTGTGAACTCCATATCCTCTTGGTGTAGATCATTGAGAGCCTTCTTAACCTCATACACACGGCTGAGGTTTGAAACATCCCCATACACCCTCTTGAGAGTGTCCAAAGAGACTTGGCAGTTTCACAATGTGAATAAGCTTCAAGAATGGATGGGTCCAATGAATTTTGGAGGAATCCAAGGACTGATTGATCTTCTTGGAACCACCTAGCTTCTTCTTTTCTTGTTGCCTCATCCTTCTTCTCCTTTGGATCATCTATAGATGGAGTATTATCCTCCAAGATGTGATTCAAAAGTCCTTTGCCACAAATGGCTGTCTTGATGGTTCTTGACCATAATGTGTAGTTCAAGCCTTTGAGAACTACTGCTATCACCGTAGGTTTCAGGCTGGAACTATTTTGAACTGTATCCTCCATTGTTAGGCTTTGAAGAGCTCAAAGGAAGCAGCTTTTATGGTTGAATGAAACCGTGAGTTTTTAGTCTAAAGACTGAGAGATTTGAGTAGAAAAGATAAGAGAATGATCTTATGCTCTGATACCATGTAAGAATATTGAGATTATAGAGGAGAAATGTGAAAAATTGAATCTGAAAACTCAAAGAGAAGTATGAGAAAATGAGAAATGACTTAGACTTATGGAGAAGAATCTCCTAAGAGTTTATTATACATTGAGTCTTTACAGCCCTTTTATAGAGGATTTACAATGTGAACACAAAAGAAAACGAATTCAAACTTGGGGATGAGTTTGAATAGAGGAGGAGCCTGTCAACAACCAATGAGAAGAGAGGAGACAGCATGGGCATGACTGTTTGGTGTGGTTTCCAAGACTGTGTGCAGCATGGGCATGACTGTTTGGTGTGGTTGCCAAGACTGTGTGCAGCATGGGCATGACTGTTTGGGGTGGTTGCCAAGACTGTGTGCAGCATGGGCATGACTTTTCCACCTTGATTCTTCTCCCAAGGTAGCTATTTAACCATTTCAACCATGTGGTTAATAATAACCCATCTTTTTCATTTCCCTTGTTATTCAAACTGAATTTTCGTGCTCACACTTGCCTTGTAGGTCAAGATAGGTCTTATTTGATTTTCCTATGTCAATATAACGTGGGAATTGGATTCATGTCATTCGGAGCTCTAAATCAAATTTTACGGACGATTTAGTGGATACATGTCAAATTGATTAGCCAGTTCTACTAATCATTCAAAGCTGATCATTGGTGCTCATTGAGTAAATGCTTATAAGTGAAACATAATGCATGGCATCACGCAGTTTTGGATAGATTGGATTAATTGGAGGCTTTTGTCGTGTCTATTTGAGTCTCAAATTTTGTCATAGTATTTTGAGCTAGCATAATGTGGGTGTTGGATTCAAGTCAATTTGAGCTCTAAATCAAAAGTTACGGATGATTTAGGGCGGACATGTCAAGTTGATTGGCCAGTTCAAATGATCATTCTATGTTGATCATTGGGGCTCATTGAGTAGAGGGTTATAAGTGAAGCATAATGCATGACACCACGCAGTTTGGAATATATTGGATTGCTTGTAGGCTTTGTCGTATCTATTTGAGTCTGAAATTTTATCATGTTATAGAACATTGAGCTAGCATAATGTCGGCGTTGGGTTCATGTCATTTTGAGGTAAATTAAAAGTTATGGACGATTTAGTGCAGACATGTCAAGTTGAATTGTCAATTCAAATGATCATTCTAAGCTGATCACTCAATGAGTAAAGGCTTATAAGTGAAGCATAATGCATGACACCACGCAGTTTGGAATATATTGGATTACTTGTAGGCTTTTTCGTATCTATTTGAGTCTAAAATTTTGCCACAATATAAAAATAGCATAACATGGGCATTCGATTAGTGTCATTCTGAGCTCTAAATCAAAAGTTACGGACGATTTATTTCATACATGTAATGTTGATTGGCTAGTTCAACTGATCATTCTAAGATGATCATTGGTGCTCATTGAGTAACGGCTTATAAGTGAAGCATAATGCATGGCATCACGCAGTTTGTTATAGATTTGATTACTTGGAGGCTTTGTCGTATCTATTTGTGTCTGAAACTTTGTCATAATATAGAAAATTTAGCTAGCATAATGTTGGCGTTGGATTCATGTTATTATGAGCTCTAAATCAATAGTTACGAACGATTTAGTGCGAACATGACAAGTTAATTGGTCAGTTCAAGTGATCATTATAACCTGATCATTGGGGCTCATTGAGTAGATGGTTATAAGTGAAGCATAATGCATGACACCACACAGTTTGGAATAGATTGGATTACTTGGAGGCTTTGTCGTATCTATTTGAGTGTGAAATTTTGTCATAGTATAGAAAATTGACCTAGCATAATGTGGGCGTTGGGTTCATGTCATTCTGAGCTCTAAATTAAAGTTATGGACGATTTAGTGCAGACATGTCAAGTTGAATTGTCAATTCAAATAATCATTCTAAGCTCATCATTGGTGCTCATTGAGAAAAGGCTTATACGTAAAGCATAATGCATGACACCACGAAGTTTGGAATATATTGGATTACCTGTAGGCTTTTTCGAATCTATTTGAGTCTAAAATTTTACCAAAATATAAAAAATGGAGCTAGCATAACGTGGGTATTGTACTAATGTCACTCTGAGCTCTAAATCAAAAGTTACGGACGATTTATTTCATACATGTAAAGTTGATTGGCTAGTTCAACTGATCATTCTAAGATGATCATTGGTGCTCAATGAGTAAAGGCTTATAAGTGAAGCATAATGCATGACACCACGCAGTTTGGAATATATTGGATTACTTGTAGGCTTTTTCGTATCTATTTGAGTCTAAAATTTTGCCACAATATAAAAAATTGAGCTAGCATAACATGGGCATTCGATTTGTGTCATTCTGAGCTCTAAATCAAAAGTTACGGACGATTTATTTCATACATGTAATGTTGATTGGCTAGTTCAACTGATCATTCTAAGATGATCATTGGTGCTCATTGAGTAACGGCTTATAAGTGAAGCATAATGCATGGCATCACGCAGTTTGTTATAGATTTGATTACTTGGAGGCTTTGTCGTATCTATTTGTGTCTGAAACTTTGTCATAATATAGAAAATTTAGCTAGCATAATGTTGGCGTTGGATTCATGTTATTATGAGCTCTAAATCAATAGTTACGAACGATTTAGTGCGAACATGACAAGTTAATTGGTCAGTTCAAGTGATCATTATAACCTGATCATTGGGGCTCATTGAGTAGATGGTTATAAGTGAAGCATAATGCATGACACCACACAGTTTGGAATAGATTGGATTACTTGGAGGCTTTGTCGTATCTATTTGAGTGTGAAATTTTGTCATAGTATAGAAAATTGACCTAGCATAATGTGGGCGTTGGGTTCATGTCATTCTGAGCTCTAAATTAAAGTTATGGACGATTTAGTGCAGACATGTCAAGTTGAATTGTCAATTCAAATAATCATTCTAAGCTCATCATTGGTGCTCATTGAGAAAAGGCTTATACGTAAAGCATAATGCATGACACCACGAAGTTTGGAATATATTGGATTACCTGTAGACTTTTTCGAATCTATTTGAGTCTAAAATTTTACCAAAATATAAAAAATGGAGCTAGCATAACGTGGGCATTGGACTAATGTCACTCTGAGCTCTAAATCAAAAGTTACGGACGATTTATTTCATACATGTAAAGTTGATTGGCTAGTTCAACTGATCATTCTACGATGATCATTGGTGCTCATTGAGTAAAGGCTTATAAGTGAAGCATAATGCATGGCATCACGCAGTTTGTGATAGATTTGATTACTTGGAGGCTTCGTCGTATCTATTTGTGTCTGAAACTTTGTCATAATACAGAAAATTTATCTAGCATAACGTTGGCGTTGGATTCATGTTACTCTGAGCTCTAAATCAATAGTTACGAACGATTTAGAGCGAACATGACAAGTTAATTGGTCAGTTCAAATGATCATTCTAACCTGATCAATGGGGCTCATTGAGTAGAGGGTTATAAGTGAAGCATAATACATGACACGATGCAGTTTGGAATAGATTGGATTACTTGGAGGCTTTGTCGTATCTATTTGAGTCTGAAATTTGTCATAGTATAGAAAATTGAGCTAGCATAATGTGGGCGTTGGATTCATGTCATTCTGAGCTCTAAATTAAAAGTTATGGACGATTTAGTGCAGACATGTCAAGTTGAATTATCAATTCAAATGATCATTCTAAACTCATCATTGGTGCTCATTGAGTAAAGGCTTATAAGTGAAGCATAATGCATGACACCACGCAGTTTGGAATATATTGGATTACCTGTAGGCTTTTTCATATCTATTTAAGTCTGAAATTTTGCCACAATATAAAAAATTGAGCTAGCATGACGTGGGCATTGGATTAATGTAATTCTGAGCTCTAAATCAAAAAGTTACGGACAATTTATTTCATACATGTAAAGTTGATTGGCTAGTTCAACTGATCATTCTAAGATGATCATTGGTGCTCATTGAGTAAAGGCTTATAGGTGAAGCATAATGCATGGCATCACGCAGTTTGTGATAGATTTGATTACTTGGAGGCTTTGTCGTACCTACTTGAGTCTGAAATTTTGTCATAGTATAGAAAATTGAGCGAGCATAATGTGGGCATTGGGTTCATGTCATTCTGAGCTCTAAATAAAAAGTTATGAACAATTTAGTGCGGACATGTCAAGTGAATTGTCAATTCAAATGATCATTCTAAGCTGATCATTGCTGCTCAATCAGTAAAGGCTTATAAGTGAAGCATAATGCATGACATCAGAAGGTTCGTGATAGATTAGATTACTTGAATGCTTTTTCTTATCTATTTGAGTCTGAAATTTTGTCACAATATAAAATATTCAGCTAGCATAACATGGGCATTGGATTAATGTCATTCTGAGCTCTAAATCAAAAGTTAAGGATGATTTAGTGCATACATGTAAACTTTATTGGCTAGTTCAACTGATCATTCTAAGATGATCATTGGTGCTCATTGAGTAAAGGCTTATAAGTGAAGAATAATGTGCATGGCATCACGTAGTCTAGGATATATTTGATTACGTGGAGGCTTTGTCGTATCTATTTGAGTATGAAACTTTGTCATCGTATAGAAAATTAATGTAGCATAACGTGGCTGTTGGATTCATGTCATTTTGAACCCTAAATCAAAACTTACGGACGATTTTGTGCGGACATGTCAAGTTAATTGGTCAGGTCCAATGACCATTCTAAGCTGATCATTGGTGCTCATTGAGTAAAGGCTTATAAGTGAAGCACAATGCATGGCACCACGCAATTTGGGATAGATTGGATTACTTGGCGGCTTTGTCGTATCTATTTGAATCTGAAATTTTGTCATAATATAGAAAATTTAGCTAGAATAACGTGGGCATTTGATTCATGTCATTCTAAGCTCTAAAGCAAAAGTTACGGACGATTTAGTGCGGACATGTCATGTTGATTGGCCAGTTCTACTAATCGTTCTATGCTGATCATTGGTGCTCATTGAGTAAAGGCTTACAAGTGAAGCACAATGCATGGCATCACGCATTTTGGGAAAGATTGGATTACTTGGAGGCTTTGTCGTATCTATTTGAATCTAAAATTTTGTCATAGTATATAAAATTAAGCTAGTATAACGTGGGCGGTTGATTCGTGTCAATTGGAGCTCTAAATCAAAACATACAGACAATTTAGGGCGGACATGTCAAGTATATTGGCCAGTTCAAATGATCTTTCTAAGTTGATCATTTGGGCTCATTGAGTAGAGGGTTATAAGTGAAGCATAATGCATGAAATCACGCATTTTGGGATTGATTGGATACTTGGAGGCTTTGTCGTATCTATTTGAGTCTAAAATTGTGTCATAGTATAGAAAATTGAGCTAGCATAATGTGGGCGTTGGATTCATGTCGTTTTGAGCCCTAAATCAAAAATACGGACGATTTTGTGCGGAAATGTCATGTTGATTGGTCAATTGAAATGATCATTCTAAGCTCATCATTGGTGTTCATTGAGTAAATGTTTATATGTGAAGAATAATGCATGACATCAGGCAGTTTGTGATAGATTAGATGACTTGGAGGCTTTTTCTTATCAATTCGAGTATGAAATTTTGTCACAATATAAATATTTAAGCTAACATTACCTAGGCATTGGATTAATGTTATTCTGAGCTCTAAATCAAAAGTTATGAACGATTTAGTGCAGATATGTAAAGTTGATTGGCCAATTCAACTAATCATTCTAAGCTGATCATTGGTGCTCATTGATTAAAGGTTTATAAGTGAACTATAATGCATGGCATCACGCATTTTGGGATAGATTTGATTACTTGGAGGCTTTGTCATATGTATTGGTGTCTGAAACTTTTACATAGTATAGTAAGTTGCGCTAGCATAACGTGGGTGTTATATTCATGTTATTCTGAGCTCTAAATCAAAAGTTACCATTGATTTAGTGCAGACATGTCAAGTTATTTGGTCAGTTCAAAAGATCATTCTAACCTGATCATTGGTGCTCATTGACTAAAGGCTTATAAGTGAAGCATAATGCATGGCATCAAGCAGTTTGGGATATATTGAATTACTTCGAGGCTTTGTCGTGTCTATTTGAGTCTGAAATTTTGACACAATATAGAAAAGTGAGCTAGCATACATAGGCATTGGATTTATGTCATTCTAAGCTCTAAATCAAAAGTTACGGATGATAGTGCGGACATGTCAAGTTGATTGGCTTGTTCTGCTAATAATTCTAAGCTGATCATTGGTGCTCATGGAGTAAAGGCTTATAAGTGAAGCATAATGCATGGCATCACGCAGTTTGGGAAAGATTTGACTACTTGGAGGCTTTGTTGTACCTATTTGAGTCTGAATTTTTTTCATTGTAGAGAAATATGAGCTAGCATAACATGGGCGTTGGATTCATTCTATTCTAACCTCTAAATCAAAAGTTATGGTCGATTTTGGGCGGACATGTAAAGTTAATTGGTCAGTTCAAATGAGCATTCTAAGTTGATCATTGGTGCTGGTTGAGTAAAGGCTTATAAGTGAANCTCAATGAGTAAAGGCTTATAAGTGAAGCATAATGCATGACACCACGCAGTTTGGAATATATTGGATTACTTGTAGGCTTTTTCGTATCTATTTGAGTCTAAAATTTTGCCACAATATAAAAAATTGAGATAGCATAACATGGGCATTCGATTAGTGTCATTCTGAGCTCTAAATCAAAAGTTACGGACGATTTATTTCATACATGTAATGTTGATTGGCTAGTTCAACTGATCATTCTAAGATGATCATTGGTGCTCATTGAGTAACGGCTTATAAGTGAAGCATAATGCATGGCATCACGCAGTTTGTTATAGATTTGATTACTTGGAGGCTTTGTCGTATCTATTTGTGTCTGAAACTTTGTCATAATATAGAAAATTTTAGCTAGCATAATGTTGGCGTTGGATTCATGTTATTATGAGCTCTAAATCAATAGTTACGAACGATTTAGTGCGAACATGACAAGTTAATTGGTCAGTTCAAGTGATCATTATAACCTGATCATTGGGGCTCATTGAGTAGATGGTTATAAGTGAAGCATAATGCATGACACCACACAGTTTGGAATAGATTGGATTACTTGGAGGCTTTGTCGTATCTATTTGAGTGTGAAATTTTGTCATAGTATAGAAAATTGACCTAGCATAATGTGGGCGTTGGGTTCATGTCATTCTGAGCTCTAAATTAAAGTTATGGACGATTTAGTGCAGACATGTCAAGTTGAATTGTCAATTCAAATAATCATTCTAAGCTCATCATTGGTGCTCATTGAGAAAAGGCTTATACGTAAAGCATAATGCATGACACCACGAAGTTTGGAATATATTGGATTACCTGTAGACTTTTTCGAATCTATTTGAGTCTAAAATTTTACCAAAATATAAAAAATGGAGCTAGCATAACGTGGGCATTGGACTAATGTCACTCTGAGCTCTAAATCAAAAGTTACGGACGATTTATTTCATACATGTAAAGTTGATTGGCTAGTTCAACTGATCATTCTACGATGATCATTGGTGCTCATTGAGTAAAGGCTTATAAGTGAAGCATAATGCATGGCATCACGCAGTTTGTGATAGATTTGATTACTTGGAGGCTTCGTCGTATCTATTTGTGTCTGAAACTTTGTCATAATACAGAAAATTTATCTAGCATAACGTTGGCGTTGGATTCATGTTACTCTGAGCTCTAAATCAATAGTTACGAACGATTTAGAGCGAACATGACAAGTTAATTGGTCAGTTCAAATGATCATTCTAACCTGATCAATGGGGCTCATTGAGTAGAGGGTTATAAGTGAAGCATAATACATGACACGATGCAGTTTGGAATAGATTGGATTACTTGGAGGCTTTGTCGTATCTATTTGAGTCTGAAATTTGTCATAGTATAGAAAATTGAGCTAGCATAATGTGGGCGTTGGATTCATGTCATTCTGAGCTCTAAATTAAAAGTTATGGACGATTTAGTGCAGACATGTCAAGTTGAATTATCAATTCAAATGA
Organism: Pugionium dolabratum; assembly: GCA_018901945.1. Classification (NCBI taxonomy): domain Eukaryota; kingdom Viridiplantae; phylum Streptophyta; class Magnoliopsida; order Brassicales; family Brassicaceae; genus Pugionium; species Pugionium dolabratum. Next base: position 1,233,842 of record JAEVFF010000101.1, on the reverse strand, counting down.
TCATTCTAAACTCATCATTGGTGCTCATTGAGTAAAGGCTTATAAGTGAAGCATAATGCATGACACCACGCAGTTTGGAATATATTGGATTACCTGTAGGCTTTTTCATATCTATTTAAGTCTGAAATTTTGCCACAATATAAAAAATTGAGCTAGCATGACGTGGGCATTGGATTAATGTAATTCTGAGCTCTAAATCAAAAAGTTACGGACAATTTATTTCATACATGTAAAGTTGATTGGCTAGTTCAACTGATCATTCTAAGATGATCATTGGTGCTCATTGAGTAAAGGCTTATAGGTGAAGCATAATGCATGGCATCACGCAGTTTGTGATAGATTTGATTACTTGGAGGCTTTGTCGTACCTACTTGAGTCTGAAATTTTGTCATAGTATAGAAAATTGAGCGAGCATAATGTGGGCATTGGGTTCATGTCATTCTGAGCTCTAAATAAAAAGTTATGAACAATTTAGTGCGGACATGTCAAGTGAATTGTCAATTCAAATGATCATTCTAAGCTGATCATTGCTGCTCAATCAGTAAAGGCTTATAAGTGAAGCATAATGCATGACATCAGAAGGTTCGTGATAGATTAGATTACTTGAATGCTTTTTCTTATCTATTTGAGTCTGAAATTTTGTCACAATATAAAAAATTCAGCTAGCATAACATGGGCATTGGATTAATGTCATTCTGAGCTCTATATCAAAAGTTAAGGATGATTTAGTGCATACATGTAAACTTTATTGGCTAGTTCAACTGATCATTCTAAGATGATCATTGGTGCTCATTGAGTAAAGGCTTATAAGTGAAGAATAATGTGCATGGCATCACGCAGTCTAGGATAGATTTGATTACGTGGAGGCTTTGTCGTATCTATTTGAGTCTGAAACTTTGTCATCGTATAGAAAATTAATGTAGCATAACGTGGCCGTTGGATTCATGTCATTTTGAACCCTAAATCAAAACTTACGGACGATTTTGTGCGGACATGTCAAGTTAATTGGTCAGGTCCAATGACCATTCTAATGTTGATCATTGGGGCTCATTGAGTAGAGGGTTATAAGTGAAGCATAATGCATGACACCACACATTTTGGAATAGATTGGATGACTTGGAGGCTTTGTCGTATCTATTTGAGTCTGAAATTTTGTCACAATATAGAAAATTTAGCTAGAATAACGTGGGCATTTGATTCATGTCATTCTAAGCTCTAAAGCAAAAGTTACGGACGATTTAGTGCGGACATGTCATGTTGATTGGCCAGTTCTACTAATCGTTCTATGCTGATCATTGGTGCTCATTGAGTAAAGGCTTACAAGTGAAGCATAATGCATGGCATCACGCATTTTGGGAAAGATTGGATTACTTGGAGGCTTTGTCGTATCTATTTGAATCTAAAATTTTGTCATAGTATATAAAATTAAGCTAGTATAACGTGGGCGGTTGATTCGTGTCAATTGGAGCTCTAAATCAAAAGTTACAGACAATTTAGGGCGGACATGTCAAGTATATTGGCCAGTTCAAATGATCTTTCTAAGTTGATCATTTGGGCTCATTGAGTAGAGGGTTATAAGTGAAGCATAATGCATGAAATCACGCATTTTGGGATAGATTGGATACTTGGAGGCTTTGTCGTATCTATTTGAGTCTAAAATTGTGTCATAGTATAGAAAATTGAGCTAGCATAATGTGGGCGTTGGATTCATGTCGTTTTGAGCCCTAAATCAAAAATACGGACGATTTTGTGCGGACATGTCATGTTGATTGGTCAATTGAAATGATCATTCTAAGCTCATCATTGGTGTTCATTGAGTAAATGCTTATATGTGAAGAATAATGCATGACATCAGGCAGTTTGTGATAGATTAGATGACTTGGAGGCTTTTTCTTATCAATTCGAGTATGAAATTTTGTCACAATATAAATATTTAAGCTAACATTACCTAGGCATTGGATTAATGTTATTCTGAGCTCTAAATCAAAAGTTATGAACGATTTAGTGCAGACATGTAAAGTTGATTGGCCAATTCAACTAATCATTCTAAGCTGATCATTGGTGCTCATTGATTAAAGGTTTATAAGTGAACTATAATGCATGGCATCACGCATTTTGGGATAGATTTGATTACTTGGAGGCTTTGTCATATGTATTGGTGTCTGAAACTTTTACATAGTATAGTAAGTTGCGCTAGCATAACGTGGGTGTTATATTCATGTTATTCTGAGCTCTAAATCAAAAGTTACCATTGATTTAGTGCAGACATGTCAAGTTATTTGGTCAGTTCAAATGATCATTCTAACCTGATCATTGGTGCTCATTGACTAAAGGCTTATAAGTGAAGCATAATGCATGGCATCAAGTTGTTTGGGATATATTGAATTACTTCGAGGCTTTGTCGTGTCTATTTGAGTCTGAAATTTTGACACAATATAGAAAAGTGAGCTAGCATACATAGGCATTGGATTTATGTCATTCTGAGCTCTAAATCAAAAGTTACGGACGATAGTGCGGACATGTCAAGTTGATTGGCTTGTTCTGCTAATAATTCTAAGCTGATTATTGGTGCTCATGGAGTAAAGGCTTATAAGTGAAGCATAATGCATGGCATCACGCAGTTTGGGAAAGATTTGACTACTTGGAGGCTTTGTTGTACCTATTTGAGTCTGAATTTTTGTCATTGTAGAGAAATATGAGCTAGCATAACATGGGCGTTGGATTCATTCTATTCTAACCTCTAAATCAAAAGTTATGGTCGATTTTGGGCGGACATGTAAAGTTAATTGGTCAGTTCAAATGAGCATTCTAAGTTGATCATTGGTGCTGGTTGAGTAAAGGCTTATAAGTGAAGCATAACGCATGGCATCAAGCAGTTTGGGATAGATTGGATTACTTGGAGGCCTTGTCGTATCTATTTGAGTCTGAAATTTTGTCACAATATTTAAAATGGAGCTAGCATAACGTGGGCATTGGATTCATGTCATTCGGTGCTATGTATTAAATGTTACGGACGATGTAGTGCGTACATGTCAAGTTGATTAGCCAGTTCTACTAATCATTCTAATCTGAACATTGGGGCTCATTGAATAAAGGCTTATAAGTGAAGCATAATGCATCGCATCACACAGTTTTGGATAGATTGATTTAATTGGAACATTTGTCATATCTATTTGAGTCTGAAATTTTTTCATCGTATAGAAAATTCAGCAAGCATAATGTGGGTGTTGGATTCAAGTCAATTTGAGCTCTAAATCAAAAGTTAGAGACGGTTTTGGGCGGACATGTCAAGGTTATTGGCCTGTTCAAATGAGCATTCTATGTTGATCATTGGGGCTCATTGAGTAGAGGGTTATAAGTGAAGCATAATGCATGACACCACACATTTTGGAATAGAATGGATGACTTGGAGGCTTTGTCGTATCTATTTGAGTCTGAAATTCTGTCATAGTATAGAACATTGAGCGAGCATAATGTGGGCTTTGGGTTCATGTCATTCTGAGCTCTAAATCAAAATTTACAAACGATTTAATGCGGACATGTCAAGTTGAATTGTCAATTCAAATGATCATTCTAAGCTTATCATTGGTGCTCATTGAGTAAAGGCTTATAAGTAAAGCATAATGAATGACATCACGCAGTTTGTGATATATTAGATTACTTGGAGGCTTTGTCGTATCAATTTGAGTCTGAAACTTTGACATAGTATAGAAAATTGAGCTAGCATAACGTTGGCGTAGGATTCATGTTATTCTGAGCTCTAAATCAAAAGTTATGAACGATTTAGTGCGAACATGTCAAGTTAATTGGTCAGTTCAAATGATCATTCTAACCTGATCATTGGTGCTCATTGAGTCAAGGCTTATAAGTGAAGCATAATGCATTGCATCACGCAGTTTTGGATAGATTGGATTACTTGGAGGCTTTGTCGTATCTTTTTGAGTCTGATAATTCTTCATAGTATAGAAAATTGAGCTAGCATAATGTGGGTGTTGGATTCAAGTCAATTTGAGCTCTAAATTAAAAGTTACAGATGATTTAGGGCGGACACGTCAAGTTGATTGGGCAGTTCAAACGATCAATCTATGTTGATCATTAAGGCTCATTGAGTAGAGGGTTATAAGTCTCATTGAGTAGAGGGTCATTGGATTCATGTCATTCTGATCTCTAAATCAAAAGTTACGGACGATTTAGTGCAGACATGTAAAGTTGATTGGCAAGTTCAACTAATCATTCTAAGCTGATCATTGGTTCTCACTGAGTAAAGGCTTATAAGTGAAGCATAATGCATTGCATCACGCAGTTTGTGATAGATTTGATTACTTGGAGGCTTTGTCGTATCTATTTGAGTGTGAAACTTTGTTATAGCATAGAAAATTGAGCAAGCATAACGTGGGCGTTGGATTCATGTCATCTGACCTCTAAATCAAAAGTTACAGTCGACTTTGTGCGGACATGTCAAATTAATTGGTCAGTTCAAATGACCATTCTAAGCTGATCGTTGGTGCTCATTGGGCAAAGGCTTATAAGTGAAGCATAATGCATGGCATCACGCAATTTGGGATAGATTGCATGACATGGAGGCTTTTTTGTTTCTATTTAAGTATGAAATTTTTTCACAATATAGAAAATTGAGGTAGCATAACGTGGGCATTGGATTCATGTCATTCTGAGCTATAAATCAAAAGTTATAGGTGATTTTGAATGGACATGTCAAGTTGATTGGCCATTTTAACTGATCATTTTAAGCTGATCATTGGTGCTTATTGAGTAAACGGTTATTAGTGAAGCATAATGCATGGCATCACGCAGTTTGGGATATATTGGATTACTTGGAAGCGTTGTCGTATATATTTGTGTCTGAAATATTGTCATAGTGTAGAAAATTGAGCTATCTTAATGTGGGCGTTGGAATCATGCCATTCTGAGCTCTAAATTAAACATTAGAGACGATCTAGTGCGGACATGTCAAGCTGCTTGGTCAGTTCAAATGATCATTCTAAGCTGATCATTGCTGCTCAGTGAGTAAATGCTTATAAGTGAAGCATAATACATGGCAACACGCAGTTTGGGATAGATTGGATTACTTATATGGTTTTTCATATCAATTTGAGTCTTAAACTTTGTCATAGAATAGAAAATTGAGCTAGCATAACATGGGCTTTGGATTCATATCATTCTAAACTCTAAATCAAATGTAAAGGACAATTTAGTGAGGAAATGTCAAGTTGATTGGCCAGTTCTTCTAATCATTCTAAGCTGATCATTGGTGGTCATTGAGTAAAGGCTTATAAGTGAAGCATAATGCATGGCATCACGCAGTTTCGGATAGATTAGATTACTTGCAGGATTTTTTGTATCGATATGAGTCGGAAAATTATTCATAGTATAGAAAATTAGGCTAGCATAACGTGGGCGTTGGATTCATGTAATTATGAGCTCTAAATCAAAAGTTAAAGACGATTTAGTGCGGACATGTCAAGTTAATTGGTCAGTTCAAATGACCATTCTAAGCTGATCATTTGTGATCATTGAGTAAAGGCTTATAAGTGAAACATAATGCATGGTATCACGCATTTTGGGATAGATTGGATTACTTTAGGCTTTGTCGTATCTATTTGAGTCTTAAATTTTGTCACAATATAGAAAATTTAGCTATCATAGCGTCGGCTTTGGATTCATGTCATTCTGAGCTCTAAATCATAAGTTACGGACGATTTAGTGCAGATATTTCAAGTTGATTGGCCAGTTCTACTAATCGTTCTAAGTTAATCATTGGTGCTCATTGAGTAAAGGCTAACAAGTGAAGCATAATTCATGGCATCACGCAGTTTGGGAAAGATTGGATTACTTGGAGGATTTGTCGTATCTATTTGAATCTAAAATTTTGTCATGGTATAGAAAATTGAGCTAGCATAACATTGGCGTTGGATTTATGTCATTTTGAGCTCTACATCAAAAGTTACATACAATTTAGTGCGTACATGTCAAGTTGATTGGTCAATTCAAATGATCATTATAAGCTGATCATTGGTATTCATTGAGTAAAGGCTTATAAGTGAAGCATAATGCATGACATCACGCTGTTTGTGATAGATTAGATTACTTGGATGCTTTTTCGTATCTATTTCAGTATGAAATTTTTCATAATATAAAAAATTGAGCTAGAATAATGTGGGCATTGGATTAATGTCATTCTGAGCTCTAAATCAAAAGTTATAGACGATTTAATGCAGACATATAAAGTTGATTGGCCAGTTCAATTGATCATTCAAAGCTGATCATTGGTGCTCATTGAGTAAAGGCTTTTAAGTGAATCATAATGCATGGCATCACGCATTTTGGGATAGATTTGATTACTCGGACACTTTGTTGTATCTATTTGAGTCTGAAACTTTGTCATAGCATAATAATAAATTGAGCTAGCATAACGTGGGCATTGAATTCATGTCATGATGAGCTTTAAATCAAAAGTTACTGACGATCTAGTGCAGACATGTCAAGGTTATTGGTCAGTTCAAATGATCATTCTAAGCTGATCATTGGTGCTCATTGAGTAAAGTCTTATAAGTGAAGCATAATGCATGGTGTCACGCAGTTCGGGATAGATTGGATTACTTGAAGGTTTTGTCTTATCTATTTGAGTCAGAAATTTAGTTATAATATAGAAAATTGAGCTAGCATAACGTGGGCATTGGATTCATGTCACTCTGAGCTATAAATCAAAAGTTACAAGTTGATTGGCCAGTTTAACTGATCATTTTAAGCTGATCATTGGTGCTCATTGAGTAAAGGCTTATAAGTGAAGCATAATGCATGGCATCACGCAATTTGGGATATATTGGATTACTTGGAGGCGTTGTCGTATCTATTTGAGTCTGAAATTTTGTCACAGTAGAGAAAATTGAGCTGGCATAACATAGGCATTGGATTCATGTCATTCTGAGTTCTAAATCAAAAGTTACGGAAGATTTTGTGCGGACATGTCAAGTGGATTGGCTAGTTCAACTAATCATTCTAAGCTGATCATTGTTCGTCATTGAGTAAAGGCTTATGAGTGAAGCATAATAAATTGCATCACGTTGTTTGGGATATATTGGATTACATAGAGGCTTTTTCGTATCTACTTGACTCTGAAATTTTGTCACAATATAGAAAATTGAGCTAGGATAACGTGGGCATTGGATTCATGTCATTCTATGCTCTAAATCAAAAGTTACAGACGATTTAGTGCAAATATGTAAAGTTGATTGGAAAGTTCAACTGATCATTCTAATCTAATCACTGGTGCTCATTGAGTAAAGGCTTATAAGTGAAGCATAATGCATGGCATCACGCAGTTTGGGATATATTAGATTATTTAGAGGCTCTGTCCTATCTATTTGAGTTTGAAATTATGTCACAATATAGAAATTTGAGCTAGCATACATGGGCATTGGATTTATGTCATTCTGAGCTCTAAATCAAAAGTTACGGACGATTTAGTGCAGACATGTAAAGTTGATTGGCAAGTTCAACTGATAATTCTAAGCAGATCATTGGTTCTCATTGAGCAAAGGCTTATAAGTGAAGCATAATGCATCGCATCACGCAGTTTGTGATAGATTTGATTACTTGAGGCTTTGTCGTATCTATTTGAGTCTTAAATTTTGTCACAATATAGAAAATTTCGCTATCATAGCGTGGGCATTGGATTCATGTCATGATGAGCTTTAAATCTAAAGTTACCGGCAATTTAGTGTAGACATGTTAAGGTTATTGGTCAGTTTAAATTATCATTCTAAACTGATCATTGGTGCTTATTGAGTAAAGGCTTATATGTGAAGCATAATGCATGGCGTCATGCAGTTCGGGATAGACTGGAATACTTGAAGGTTTTTTCGTATCTATTTGAGTCTGAAATTTTGTCACAATACAGAAAATTGAGCTAGCATACATGGGCATTGGAATTATGTCATTCTGAGCTCCAAATGAAAACTTACGGACGATAGTGCGGATATTTCAAGTTGATTGGCCAGTTCTGCTAATAATTCTAAGCTAATCATTGGTGCTCATTGAGTAAAGGCTTATAAGTGAAGCATAATGCATGGCATCACGCAGTTAAGGATAGATTGGATTACATGGCGGCTTTTCGTTTCTATTTGAGTATGAAATTTTTTCACAATATAGAAAATTGAGCTAGAATGACGTGGGCACTGTATTCATGTCATTCTAAGCTTTAAATCAAAAGTTACGGACGATTTTGTGTGGACATGTCAAGTGAATTGGCCAGTTCAACTAATCATTCTAAGCTGATCATTGTTCGTCATTGAGTAAAGGCTTATAAGTGAAGCATAATAAATTGTATCACGTAGTTTGGGATAGATTGGATTACATAGAGGCTTTTTCGTATCTACTTGACTCTGAAATTTTGTCACAATATAGAAAACTGAGCTAGGATAACGTGGGCATTGGATTCATGTTATTCTGAGCTCTAAATCAAAAGCTACGGACGATTTAGTGCAGACATGTAAATTTGATTGGCAAGTTCAACTGATCATTCTAAGCAGATCATTGGTTCTCATTGAGCAAAGGCTTATAAGTGAAGCATAATGCATGGCATCACACAGTTTGTGATAGATTTGACTACTTGAGGCTTTGTGGTATCTATTTGAGTCTGACATTTTGTCACAATATAGCAAATTTAGCTATCATAGCGTGGGCATTGGATTCATGTCATGATGAGCTTTAAATCAAAAGTTACCGAAGATTTAGTGCAGACATGTCAAGGTTATTGGTCAGTTCAAATGATCATTCTAAACTGATCATTCTAAACTGATCATTGGTGCTCATTGAGTAAAGGCTTATATGTGAAGCATAATGCATGGCGTCATGCAGTTCGGGATAGACTGGATTACTTGAAGGTTTTTTCGTATCTATTTGAGTTTGAAATTTTGTCACAATACAGAAAATTGAGCTAGCATACATGGGCATTGGAATTATGTCATTCTGATCTCTAAATCAAAAGTTACGGACGATAGTGCAGATATTTCAAGTTGATTGGCCAGTTCTGCTAATAATTCTAAGCTAATAATTGGTGCTCATTGAGTAAAGGCGTATAAGTGAAGCATAATGCATGGCATCACGCAGTTTAGGATATATTGGATTACATGGCGGCTTTTCGTTTCTATTTGAGTATGAAATTTTTTCACAATATAGAAAATTGAGCTAGCATGACGTGGGCATTGTATTCATGTCATTCCGAGCTTTAAATCAAAAGTTACGGACGATTTTGTGCCGACATGACAAGTGGATTGGCCAGTTCAACTAATCATTCTAAGCTGATCATTGTTCGTCATTGAGTAAAGGCTTATAACTGAAGCATAATAAATTGCATCACGTAGTTTGGGATAGATTGGATTACATAGAGGCTTTTTCGTATCTACTTGACTCTGAAATTTTGTCACAATATAGAAAACTGAGCTAGGATAACGTGGGCATTGGATTCATGTCATTCTGAGCTCTAAATCAAAAGTTACATACGATTTAGTGCAGATATGTTAAGTTGATTGCAAAGTTCAACTGATCATTCTAATCTGATCACTGGTGCTCACTGAGTAAAGGCTTATAAGTGAAGCATAATGCATGGCATCACGAAGTTTGGGATAGATTTGATTACTTGGAGGCTTTGTCGTATTTATTTGAGACTGAAACTTTGTCATAGTATAGAAAATTGAGATAGCATAATGTGGGCTTTGGATTGATGTCATTCTGAGCTCTGAATCTAAAGTTATGGTCGATTTTATGCGGACATGTCAAGTTAATTGGTCAGTTCTAATGACCATTCTAAGCTAATCATTGGTGCTCATTGAGTAAAGGCTTATGAGTGAAGCATAATGCATGGCATCATGCAGTTTGGGATATAATGGATTATTTGGAGGCTTTGTCATATCTAGTTGAGTCTGAAATTTTGTCACAATATAGAAAATTGAGGTAGCATATCGTGAGCATTGGATTCATGTCATTCGGAGATCTAAATCAAATGTTACTGACGATTTAGTGCGTACATGTCAAGTAGATTAGCCAGTTCTACTAATCATTCTAAGCTGATCATTGGGGCTCATTTAGTAGAGGGTTATAAGTGAAGCATAATGCATGACACCATGCAGTTTGGGAGAGATTGGATTACTTGGAGGTTTCTCGTATCTATTTGAGTCTGAAATTTTGTCATAGTATAGAGAATTGAGCTAGCATAATGTGGGCGTTGGATTCATGTCATTCTAAGCTCTAAATCAAAAGTTAAGGACGATTTAGTGCAGACATGTCAAGTTGATTGATCAATTCAAATGATAATTCTAAGCTGATCATTGGTGCTCATTGAGTAAAGGCTTATAAGTGAAGCATAATGCATGACATCACGCAGTTTTCGTATATATTTGAGTTTGAAATTTTGTCACCATATAAAAAATTGAGCTACCATAACGTGGGCATTGGATTAATGTCATTCTGAGCTCTAAATCAAAAGTTACGGACGATTACGTGCAGACATGTAAAGTTGATTGGCCAGTTCAACTGAGCATTCTAAGCTAATAATTGGTGCTCATTGAGTAAAAGCTTATAAGTGAAGCATAATGCATGGCATCACGCAGTTTGGGATATATTGGATTATTTGGAGGCTTTGTCCTATCTATTTGAGTTTGAAATTTTGTCACAATATAGAAATTTGAGCTAGCATACATGGGCATTGGATTTATGTCATTCTGAGCTCTAAATCAAAAGTTATAGACGATTTAGTGCAGACATGTAAAGTTGATTGGCAAGTTCAACTGATCATTCTAAGCAGATCATTGGTTCTCATTGAGAAAAGGCTTATAAGTGAAGCATAATGCATGGCATCACGCAGTTTGTGATAGATTTGATTACTTGAGGCTTTGCCATATCTATTTGAGTCTGAAATTTTGTCACAATATAGAAAATTTAGCTATCATAGCATGGGCATTGGATTCATGTCATGATGAGCTTTAAATCAAAAGTTACGGACGATTTAGTGCAGACATGTCAAGGTTATTGGTCAGTTCAAATGATCATTCTAAACTGATCATTGGTGCTCATTGAGTAAAGGCTTATAAGTGAAGCATAATGCATGGCGTCATGCAGCTCGGGATAGACTGGATTACTTGAAGGTTTTGTCGTATCTATTTGAGTCAGAAATTTTGTCACAATACAGAAAATTGAGCTAGCATACATGGGCATTGGAATTATGTCATTCTAAGCTCTAAATCAAAAGGTACGGACGATAGTGCGGATATTTCAAGTTGATTGGCCAGTTCTGCTAATAATTCTAAGCTAATCATTGGTGCTCATTGAGTAAAGGCTTATAAGTGAAGCATAATGCATGGCATCACGCAGTTTAGGATAGATTGGATTACATGGTGGCTTTTCGTTTCTATTTGAGTCTGAAATTTTTTCACAATATAGAAAATTGAGCTAGCATGACGTGGGCATTGTATTCATGTCATTCTGAGCTTTAAATCAAAAGTTACGGACGATATAGTATGGACATGTCAAGTTGATTGGCCAATTTAACTGATCATTCTAGGCTGATCAGTGTTGCTTATTGAGTAAAGGCTTATAAGTGAAGCATAATGCATGGCATCACGCAGTTTTGATATATTGGATTACTTGGAAGCTTTGTCGTATCTATTTGACTCTGAAATTTTGGAACAGTATAGAAAATTGAGCTAGGATAACGTGGGCCTTGGATTCATGTCATTCTGAGCTCTAAATCAAAAGTTACAGACGATTAAGTGCAGATATGTAAAGTTGATTGGAAAGTTCAACTGATCATTCTAATCTGATCATTGGTGCTCATTGAGTAAAGGCTTATAAGTGAAGCATAATGCATGGCATCACGCAGTTTGGGATAGATTTGATTACTTGGAGGCTGTGTCGTAATTATTTGAGTCTGAAACTTTGTCATAGTATAGAAAATTGAGATAGCATAACGTAGACTTTGGATTGATGTCATTCTGAGCTCTAAATCAAAAGTTACGGTCGATTTTGTGCGGACATGTCAAGTTAATTGGTCAGTTCAAATGACCATTCTAAGCTAATCATTGGTGCTCATTGAGTAAAGGCTTATGAGTGAAGCATAATGCATGGCATCATGCAGTTTGGGATAGATTGGATTACTTGGAGGCTTTTTTGTATCTATTTGAGTCTGAAATTTTGTCACAGTATAGAAAATTGAGCTAGTATAATGTGGGCGTTGGATTCATGTCATTCTAAGATCCAAAATCAAAAGTTAAGGATGATTTAGTGCAGACATGTCAAGTTGATTGGCCAATTCAAATGATCATTCTAAGCTGATCATTGGTCCTCATTGAGTAAAGGCTTAGAAGTGAAGCATAATGCATGACATCACGCAGTTTGTGATAGATTAGATTACTTGGAGGCATTTTCGTATATATTTGAGTTTGAAATTTTGTCACAATATAAAAAATTGAGCTACCATAACGTGGGCATTGGATTAATGTCATTCTGAGCTCTAAATCAAAAGTTACGGACGATTAAGTGCAGACATGTAAAGTTGATTGACCAGTTCAACAGATCATTCTAAGCTAATAATTGGTGCTCGTTGAGTAAAAGCTAATAACTGAAGCATAATGCATGGCATCACGTAGTTTGGGATATATTGGATTATTTGAAGGCTTTGTCCTATCTATTTGAGTTTGAAATTATGTCACAATATAGAAATTTGAGCAAGCATACATGGGCATTGGATTTATGTCATTCTGAGCTCTAAATCAAAACATACGGATGATTTTTTGCAGACATGTCAAGTTGATTGGCCAGTTCTGCTAATCATTCTCAACAGTTCTGCTAATCATTCTAAACTGATCATTGTTCTCATTGAGTAAAGGCTTATAAGTGAAGCATAATGCATGGCATCACGCAGTTTGGGATATATTGGATTTCTTGGAGGCGTTGTCGTATCTATTTGAGTCTGAAATTTTGTCACAGTATAGAAAATTGAGCTGGCATAACATAGGCATTGGATTCATGTCATTCTGAGTTCTAAATCAAAAGTTACGGACGATTTTGTGCGGACATGTCAAGTGGATTGGCCAGTTCAACTAATCATTCTAAGCTGATCATTTTTCGTCATTGAGTAAAGGCTTATAAGTGAAGCATAATAAATTGCATCACGTAGTTTGGAATAGATTGGATTACATCGAGGCTTTTTCGTATCTACTTGACTCTGAAATTTTGTCACAATATAGAAAACTGAGCTAGGATAACGTGGGCATTGGATTCATGTCATTCTGAGCTCTAAATCAAAAGTTACATACGATTTAGTGCAGATATGTAAAGTTGATTGCAAAGTTCAACTGATCATTCTAATCTGATCATTGCTGCTCATTGAGTAAAGGCTTATAAGTGAAGCATTATGCATGGCATCACGCAGTTTGGGATAGATTTGATTACTTGGAGGCTTTGTCCTATTTAATTGAGTCTGAAACTTTGTCATAGTATAGAAAATTGAGATAGCATAACGTGGACTTTGGATTGATGTCATTCTGAGCTCTAAATCAAAAGTTACTGTCGATTTTGTGCGGACATGTCAAGTAATTGGTCAGTTCAAATGACCATTCTAAGCTAATCATTGGTGCTCATTGAGTAAAGGCTTATGAGTGAAGCATAATGCATGGCATCACGCAGTTTGGGATAAATTGGATTATTTGGAGGCTTTGTCGTATCTATTTGAGTGTGAAACTTTGTCACAATAAAGAAAATTGAGGTAGCATAACGTGGGCATTGGATTCATGTCATTCAGAGATCTAAATCAAATGTTACGGACGATTTAGTGCATACATGTCAAGTTGATTAGCTAGTTCTACTAATCATTCTAAGCTGATCATTGGGGTCCATTTTGTAGAGGGTTATAAGTGAAGGATAATGCATGACACCACGCAGTTTGGGATAGATTGGGATACTTGGAGGCTTTCTTGTATCTATTGGAGTCTGAAATTTCGTCATAGTATAGAAAATTGAGCTAGCAAAATGTGGGCGTTGGATTCATGTCATTCTAAGCTCTAAATCAAAAGTTAAGGACGATTTAGTGCGGACATGTCAAGTTGATTGGTCAATTCAAATGATCATTCTAAGCTGATCATTGGTGCTCATTGAGTAAAGGCTTATAAGTGAAGCATAATGCATGACATCACGCAGTTTGTGATAGGTTAGATTACTTGGAGGCATTTTCGTATATATTTGAGTTTGAAATTTTGTCACAATATAAAAAATTGAGCTACCATAATGTGGGCATTGGATTAATGTCATTCTGAGCTCTAAATCAAAAGTTACGGACGATTAAGTGCAGACATGTAAAGTTGATTGGCCAGTTCAACTGATCATTCTAAGCTAATAATTGGTGCTCATTGAGTAAAAGCTTATAAGTGAAGCATAATGCATGGCATGACGCAGTTTGGGATATATTGGATTATTTGGAGGCTTTGTCCTATCTATTTGAGTTTGAAATTATGTCACAATATAGAAATTTGAGCTAGCATACATGGGCATTGGATTTATGTCATTTTGAGCTCTAAATCAAAAGTTACGGACGATTTAGTGCAGACATGTAAAGTTGATTGGCAAGTTCAACTGATCATTCTAAGTAGATCATTGGTTCTCATTGAGCAAAGGCTTATAAGTGAAGCATAATGCATGGCATCACGCAATTTGTGATAGATTTGATTACTTGAGGCTTTGTGGTATCTATTTGAGTCTGAAATTTTGTCACAATATAGAAAAATTACCTATCATAGCGTGGGCATTGGATTCATGTCATGATGAGCTTTAAATCAAAAGTTGCGGAAGATTTAGTGCAGACATGTCAAGGTTATTGGTCAGTTCAAATGATCATTCTAAACTGATCATTCTAATCTGATCATTGGTGCTCATTGAGTAAAGGCTTATAAGTGAAGCATAATGCATGGCGTCATGCAGTTCGGGATAGACTGGATTACTTGAAGGTTTTGTCGTATCTATTTGAGTCTGAAATTTTTTCACAATACAGAAAATTGAGCTAGCATACATGGCATTGGAATTATGTCATTCTGAGCTCTAAATCAAAAATTGAGCTAGCATACATGGCATTGGAATTTGTCAAGTTGATTAGACAGTTCTTCTAATCAATCTAAGCTGATTATTGGTGCACATTGAGCAAAGGCTTACAAGTGAAGCATAATGCATGGCATCACGCAGTTTTGGATAGATTGGATTATTTGGAGGCTTTGTCGAATCTATTTGAGTTGAAATTTTTTCATAGTAAAGAAAATTGAGCTAGCATAACGTGGGTGTTAGATTCATGTCAAGTTGAGCTCTAAATCAAAAGTTACGGACGATTTAGGGTAGACATGTCAAGTTGATTGCCCAGTTTAAGTGATCATTCTAATCTGATCATTAGTGCTCATTGAGTAGAGGGTTATAAGTGAAGCATAATGCATGACATCACGCATTTTGGGATATATTGGATTACTTTGAGGCTTGTCGTATCTACTTGACTATGACATTTTTTCATAGTATATAAAATTGAGCTATAATAATGTTGGCGTTGGATTCATGTCATTCTCAGATCTGAATAAAAAGTTATGAACGATTTAGTGCAGACATGTCAACTTGATTGGTCAATTCAAATGATCATTCTAAGTTGATCCTTTGTGCTCATTGAGTGAAGGCTTATGAGTGAAGCATAATGCATGGCATCACGTAGTTCGGGATAGATTTGATTACTTAGAGGCTTTGTCGTATCTATTTGAGTCTGAAACTTTGTCATAGTATAGAAAATTGAGCTAGCATAACGTGGACGTCGATTCATGTCATTGTGAGCTCTAAATCAAAACTTACAGAAAATTTTGTGCGGACATGTCACGTTAATTTGTCAGTTCAAATGACCATTCTAAGCTGATCATTGGTGCTCATTGAGTAAAGGCTTATAAGTGAAGCATAATGCATGGCATCACGCATTTTGGAATAGATTGGGTTACTTGGAGGCTTTGTTGTATCTATTTGAGTCTGAAATTCTGTCACGATATAGAAAATTGGGCTAGTATAACATGGACATTGGATTCATGTCATTCTGAGCTCCAAATCAAAATTTACGAAAGATTTTGTGTGGACATGTCAAGTTGATTGGTCAGTTCAAATGATCATTCTAAGCTAATCATTGGGACTCATTGAGTAAAGGCTTATAACTGAAGCATAATGCATGGAATCACGCTGTTTGGGATATATTGGATTAGTTGGAGGCTTTGTCGTATATATTTGAGTTTGAAATTTTGTTACTATATAGAAAATTGAGCTAGCATACATGGGCATTGGATTTATGTCAATCTGAGCTCTAAATCAAAAGTTACGGACGATTTCGTGCGGACATGTGAAGTTGATTAGCCAGTTCAACTGATCATTCTAAGTAGATCATTGTTGCTCATTGAGTATAGCTTATAAATGAAGCATAATGAATTGCATCACGCAGTTTGGGATAGATTGGAATTCTTAGAGGCTTCGTCGTATCTATTTGAGTCTAAAAATTTGTCATATTATAGAAAATTGAGCTAGCATAACGTGGCCGTTTCATTCATGTCATTCTGAGCTCTAAATCAAAAGTTACGGATGATTTAGTGCAGACATGTCAAGTTAATTGGTAGATCAAATGATCATTTTAAGCTGATCATTGGTGCTCATTGAATAAAGGCCTATAAGTGAAGCATAATGCATGGCATCATGCATTTTGTGATAGATTGGATTACTTCGAGGTTTTGTCGTTTATATCTGAGTATGAAAGTTTGTCACAATATAAAAAATTGAGCTAGCATACCGTAGGCATTGGATTCATGTCATTCTGAGTTCTAAATATAAAGTTACGTATGATTTTGTGCGGACATGACAAGTTGATTGGCCAGTCAACAGATCATTCTAAGCAGAACATTGGTGCTCATTGAGTAAAGGCTTATAAGTAAAGCATAATGAATGGCATCACGCAGTTTGGGATAGATTGGATTTCTTGGAGGCTTTGTCGTATCTATTTGAATCTGAAATTTTATCATAGTATAGAAAACATAGCTACCATAACGTGGGCGTTGGATTCATGTCATTCTGAGCTCTAAATCAAAAGTTACGGACGATTTAATGCAGAAATGTCAAGTTGATTGGTCAGATCAAATGATCATTCTAAGCTGATCATTGGTGCTAATTGATTAAAGGCTTATCAGTTAAGAATAATGCATGACATCACATAGTTCGGGATAGATTTGATTACTTGAAGGCCTTGTTGTATTTATTTTAGTCTGAAATTTTGTCGCAATATAGAAAATTGAGCTAGCATAACGTGGGCATTGGATTCATGTCATTCTGAGCTCTAAATCAAAAATTACAGACGATTTAGTGCATACTTGTCAAGTTGATTTGGTCAGTTCAACATATCATTCTAAGCTAATCATTGGTGCTCATTGAGTAAACGATTATAAGTGAAGCATAATGCATGGCATCAAGCAGTTTGGTATATATTGGATTACTTGGAAGCTCTGTCGTATATATTTGAGTCTGCAATTTTGTCACAGTATAGAAAATTGAGCTGGCATAACGTAGGCATTGGATTCATGTCATTCTGAGTTCTAAATCAAAAGTTACGGACGATTTTGTGCGGACGTGTCAAGTTGATTGGCCAGTTCAACTAATCATTCTAAGCTGATCATTGTTGGTCATTGAGTAAAGGCTTATAATTGAAGCATAATAAATTGCATCATGTAGTTTGGGATAGATTGGATTACATAGAGGTTTTTTCGTATCTATTTGACTCTGAAATTTTGTCACAATATAGAAAATTGAGCTAGCATGACGTGGGCGTTGTATTCATGTCATTCTGAGCTTTAAATCAAAAGTTATGGACGATTTAGTGTGGATTGGCTAGTTTAACTGATCATTTTAAGCGGATCAGTGGTGCTCATTGAGTAAAGGCTTAAAAGTGAAGCATAATGCATGGCATCACGCATTTCGGGATATATTTTATTACTTGGACGCTTTGTCGTATCTATTTGAGTGTGAAACTTTGTTATAGTATAGAAAATTGAGCTAGCATAACGTGGGCGTTGGATTCATGTCATTCTGACATCTAAATTAAAAGTTACGGTCGATTTTGTGCGGACATGTCAAATT
Source organism: Pugionium dolabratum (assembly GCA_018901945.1). Lineage (NCBI taxonomy): Eukaryota > Viridiplantae > Streptophyta > Magnoliopsida > Brassicales > Brassicaceae > Pugionium > Pugionium dolabratum. The sequence continues at coordinate 1,215,647 of JAEVFF010000101.1, read as the reverse complement.
AATTGGTCAGTTCAAATGACCATTTTAAGCTGATCGTTGGTGCTCATTGAGTAAAGGCTTATAAGTGAAGCATATTGCATGGCATCACGCAGTTTGGGATAGATTGGATTTCTTGGAGGCTTTGTCGTATCTATTTGAATCTGAAATTTTATCATAGTATAGAAACATAGCTACCATAACGTGGGCGTTGGATTCATGTCATTCTGAGCTCTAAATCAAAAGTTACGGACGATTTAAGCAGAAATGTCAAGTGGATTGGTCAGATCAAATGATCATTCTAAGCTGATCATTGGTTCTAATTGATTAAAGGCTTATCAGTTAAGAATAATGCATGACATCACGTAGTTCGGGATAGATTTGATTACTTGAAGGACTTGTTGTATTGATTTTAGTCTGAAATTTTGTCGCAATATAGAAAATTGAGCTAGCATAACGTGGGCATTGGATTCATGTCATTCTGAGCTCTAAATCAAATATTACAGACGATTTAGTGCATACTTGTCAAGTTGATTTGGTCAGTTCAACATATCATTCTAAGCTAATCATTGGTGCTCATTGAGTAAACGATTATAAGTGAAGCATAATGCATGGCATCACGCAGTTTGGTATATATTGGATTACTTGGAGGCTCTGTCGTATATATTTGAGTCTGAAATTTTGTCACAGTATAGAAAATTGAGCTGGCATAACGTAGGCATTGGATTCATGTCATTCTGAGTTCTAAATCAAAAGTTACGGACGATTTTGTGCGGATGTGTCAAGTTGATGGGCCAGTTCAACTAATCATTCTAAGCTGATCATTGTTGGTCATTGAGTAAAGGCTTATAATTGAAGCATAATAAATTGCATCTTGTAGTTTGGGATAGATTGGATTACATAGAGGTTTTTTCGTATCTATTTGACTCTGAAATTTTGTCACAATATAGAAAATTGAGCTAGCATGACGTGGGCGTTGTATTCATGTCATTCTGAGCTTTAAATCAAAAGTTATGGACGATTTAGTGTGGATTGGCTAGTTTAACTGATCATTTTAAGCGGATCAGTGGTGCTCATTGAGTAAAGGCTTAAAAGTGAAGCATAATGCATGGCATCACGCATTTCAGGATATATTTTATTACTTGGAAGCTTTGTCATATCTATTTGAGTGTGAAACTTTGTTATAGTATAGAAAATTGAGCTAGCATAACGTGGGTGTTGGATTCATGTCATTCTGACATCTAAATTAAAAGTTACGGTTGATTTTGTGCGGACATGTCAAATTAATTGGTCAGTTCAAATGACCATTTTAAGCTGATCGTTGGTGATCATTGAGTAAAGGCTTATAAGTGAAGCATAATGCATGGCATCACGCAGTTTGGGATAGATTGGATTTCTTGGAGGCTTTGTCGTATCTATTTGAATCTGAAATTTTATCATAGTATAGAAAACATAGCTACCATAACGTGGGCGTTGGATTCATGTCATTCTGAGCTCTAAATCAAAAGTTACGGACGATTTAATGCAGAAATGTCAAGTTGATTGGTCAGATCAAATGATCATTCTAAGCTGATCATTGGTGCTAATTGATTAAAGGCTTATCAGTTAAGAATAATGCATGACATCACGTAGTTCGGGAAAGATTTGATTACTTGAAGGCCTTGTTGTATTTATTTTAGTCTGAAATTTTGTCGCAATATAGAAAATTGAGCTAGCATAACGTGGGCATTGGATTCATGTCATTCTGAGCTCTAAATCAAAAATTACAGACGATTCAGTGCATACTTGTCAAGTTGATTTGGTCAGTTCAACATATCATTCTAAGCTAATCTTTGGTGCTCATTGAGTAAACGATTATAAGTGAAGCATAATGCATGGCATCACGCAGTTTGGTATATATTGGATTACTTGGAGGCTCTGTCGTATATATTTGAGTCTGAAATTTTGTCACAGTATAGAAAATTGAGCTGGCATAACGTAGGCATTGGATTCATGTCATTCTGAGTTCTAAATCAAAAGTTACGGACGATTTTGTGCGGACGTGTCAAGTTGATTGGCCAGTTCAACTAATCATTCTAAGCTGATCATTGTTGGTCATTGAGTAAAGGCTTATAATTGAAGCATAATAAATTGCATCATGTAGTTTGGGATAGATTGGATTACATAGAGGTTTTTTCGTATCTATTTGACTCTGAAATTTTGTCACAATATAGAAAATTGAGCTAGCATGACGTGGGCGTTGTATTCATGTCATTCTGAGCTTTAAATCAAAAGTTATGGACGATTTAGTGTGGATTGGCTAGTTTAACTGATCATTTTAAGCGGATCAGTGGTGCTCATTGAGTAAAGGCTTAAAAGTGAAGCATAATGCATGGCATCACGCATTTCGGGATATATTTTATTACTTGGAAGCTTTGTCGTATCTATTTGAGTGTGAAACTTTGTTATAGTACAGAAAATTGAGCTAGCATAACGTGGGCGTTGGATTCATGTCATTCTGACATCTAAATTAAAAGTTACGGTCGATTTTGTGCGGACATGTCAAATTAATTGGTCAGTTCAAATGACCATTTTAAGCTGATCGTTGGTGCTCATTGAGTAAAGGCTTATAAGTGAAGCATAATGCATGGCATCACACAATTTGGGATAGATTGCATTACATGGAGGCTTTTTTGTTTCTATTTGAGTCTGAAATTTTGTCACAATATAGAAAATTGAGCTAGCATAATGTGGGCATTGGATTCATGTCATTCTGAGCTATAAATCAAAAGTTACAGGTGATTTAGTGTGGACATGTCAAGTTGATTGGCCAGTTTTACTGATCATTTTATGCTGATCATTGGTGCTCATTGAGTAAAGGCTTATAAGTGAAGCATAATGCATGGCATCACGCAGTTTGGGATATATTGGATTACTTGGAGGCATTGTCGTATCTATTTGAGTCTGAAATTTTGTCATAGTGTAGAAAATTGAGCTATCATAATGTGGGCGTTGTAATCATGCCATTCTCAGCTCTAAATTAAAAGTTACAGACGATTTAGTGCGGACATGTCAAGCTGATTGGTCAGTTCAAATGATCATTCTAGGCTGATCATTGGTGCTTATTGAGTAAAGGCTTATAAGTGAAGCATATACATGTCAACACGCAGTTTGGGATAGATTGGATTACTTATAGGGTTTGTTATATCAATTTGAGTCTTAAACTTTGTCATAGAATAGAAAATTGAGCTACCATAACGTGGGCGTTGGATTCATATCATTCTGAGCTCTTAATCAAAAGTAAAGGACAATTTGGTGAGGAAATGTCAAGTTGATTGGCCAGTTCTACTAATCATTCTAAGCTAATCATTGGTGGTCATTGAGTAAAGGCTTATAAGTGAAGCATAATGCATGGCATCACGCAGTTTGGGATATATTCGATTACTTGCAGGATTTTTCATAGTATAGAAAATTAGGCTAGCATAACGTGGGCGTTGGATTCATGTCATTCTGAGCTCTAAATCAAAAGTTAAAGACGATTTCGTGCGGACATGTCAAGTTAATTGGTCAGTTCAAATGACTATTCTAAGCTGATCATTTGTGATCATTGAGTAAGGGCTTATAAGTGAAACATAATGCATGGTGTCACGCATTTCGGGATAGATTGGATTACTTGAGGCTTTCTCGTATCTATTTGAGTCTGAAATTCTGTCACAATATAGAAAATTTAGCTATCATAGCGTGGGCATTGGATTCATGTCATTCTGAGCTCTAAATCATTTGTAAAGGACGATTTAGTGCAGATATTTCAAATTGATTGGCCAGTTCTACTAATCGTTCTAAGTTGATCATTGGTGCTCATTGAGTAAAGGCTTATAAGTGAAGCATAATGCATGGCGTCAAGCAGTTCGGGATAGATTGGATTACTTGAAGGGTTTGTCGTATGTATTTGAGTCTGAAATTTGTCATAATATAGAAAATTAAGCTAGCACAACGTGGGCATTGTATTCATGTCATTCTGAGCTATAAATAAAAAGTTACAAGTGATTTAGTGTGGACATATCAAGCTGACTGGCCAGTTTACCTGATCATTTTAAGCTGATCGTTGGTGCTTATTGAGTAAAGGCTTATAAGTGAAGCATAATGCATGGCATCCCGCAGTTTGGGATATATTGGATTACTTGGAGGCGTTTTCGTATCTATTTGAGTCTGAAATTTTGTCATAGTGTAGAAAATTGTGCTATCATAATGTGGGCGTTGGAATCATGCCATTCTGAGCTCTAAATTAAAAGTTATAGACGATTTAGTTCGGACATGTCAAGCTGATTGGTCTGTTCAAATGATCATTCTAAGCTGATCATTGGTGCTTATTGAGTAAAGGCTTATAAGTAAAGCATAATACATGGCAACACGCAGTATGGGATAGATTGGATTACTTATAGGGTTTGTCATATCAATTTCAGTCTTAAACTTTGTCATAGAATAGAAACTTGAGCTAGCATAACGTGGGCGTTGGATTCATATCATTCTGAGCTCTAAATCAAAAGTAAAGGACAATTTAGTGAGGAAATGTCAAGTTGATTGGCCAGTTCTACTAATCATGCTAAGCTGATCATTGGTGGTCTTTGAGTAAAGGCTTATAAGTGAAGCATAATGCATGGCATCACGCAGTTTGGGATAGATTAGATTTCTTGCAGGATTTGTCGTATCTATTTGAGTCGGAAAATTTGTCATAGCATAGAAAATTAGGCTAGCATAACGTGGGCGTTGGATTCATGTCATTATAAGCTCTAGATCAAAAGTTAAAGACGATTTAGTGCGGACATGTCAAGTTAATTGGTCAGTTCAAATGACCATTCTAAGCTGATCATTTGGGATCATTGAGTAAAGGCTTATAAGTGAAACATAATGCATGGTATCACGCAGTTTGGGATAGATTGGATTACTTGAGGCTTTGTCGTATCTATTTGAGTCTGAAATTTTGTCACAATATAGAAAATTTAGCTATCATAGCGTGGGCATTGGATTCATGTCATTCTAAGCTCTAAATCATAAGTAAAGGACGATTTAGTGCAGATATTTCAAGTTGATTGGCCAGTTCTACTAATCGTTCTAAGTTGATCATTGGTGCTCATTGAGTAGAGGCTAACAAGTGAAGCATAATTCATGGCATCACGCAGTTTGGGAAAGATTGGATTACTTGGAGGATTTATTGTATCTATTTGAATCTAAAATTTTGTCATAGTATAGAAAATTGATCTAGCATAATGTGGGTGTTGGATTCATGTCATTCTGAGCTCTACATCAAAAGTTACGGACGATTTAGTGCGTACATGTCAAGTTGATTGGTCAATTCAAATGATCATTATATGCTGATCATTGGTACTCATTGAGTAAAGGCTTATAAGTGAAGCATAATGCATGACATCATGCTGTTTGTGATAGATTAGATTACTTGGATGCTTTTTCGTATGAAATTTTTCACAATATAAAAAATTGAACTAGAATAACGTGGGCATTGGATTAATGTCATTCTAAGCTCTAAATCAAAAGTTACAGACGGTTTAGTGCAGACATGTAAAGTTGATTGGCCAGTTCAATTGATCATTCTAAGCTGATCATTGGTGCTCATTGAGTAAAGGCTTTTAAGTGAAGCATAATGCATGGCATCACGCATTTTGGGATAGATTTGATTACACGGAGACTTTGTTGTATCTATTTGAGTGTGAAACTTTGTCATAGTATAGTAAATTGAGCTAGCATAACGTGGGCATTAGATTCATGTCATGATGAGCTTTAAATCAAAAGTTACGGACGATTTAGTGCAGACATGTCAAGGTTATTGGTCAGTTCAAATGATCATTCTAATCTGATCATTGGTGCTCATTGAGTAAAGGCTTATTAGTGAAGCATAATGCATGGCGTCACGCAGTTCGGGATAGATTGGATTAGTTAAAGGTTTTTTCGTATCTATTTGAGTCTGAAATTTTGTCATAATATAGAAAATTGAGCTAGCATAACGTGGGCATTGGATTCATGTCATTCTGAGCTATAAATAAAAAATTACAGGTGATTTAGTGTGGACATATCCAGTTGATTGGCCAGTTTAACTGATCATTTTAAGCTTATCATTGGTGCTCATTGGGTAAAGGCTTATAAGTGAAGCATAATGCATGGCATCACACAGTTTGGGATATATGGGATTACTTGGAGGCGTTGTCGTATCTATTTGAGTCTCAAATTTTGTCATAGTGTGGAAAATTGATCTATCATAATGTGGGCATTGGAATCATGCCATTCTGAGCTCTAAATTAAAAGTTACAGACGATTTAGTGCAGACATGTCAAGTTAATTGGTCAGTTCAAATGACCATTTAAGCTGATCATTTGTGATCATTGAGTAAAGGCTTATAAGTGAAACATAATGCATGGTATCACACGTTTTGGGATAGATTGGATTACTTGAGGCTTTCTCGTTTCTATTTGAGTCTGAAATTTTGTCACAATATAGAAAATTTAGCTATCATAGCGTGGGCATTGGATTCATGTCATTCTGAGCTCTAAATCATAAGTTACGGACGATTTAGTGCAGATATTTCAAGTTGATTGGGAAAAGTTCTACTAATCGTTCTAAGTTGATCAATGGTGCTCATTCAGTAAAGGCTAACATGTGAAGCATAATTCATGGCATCACACAGTTTGGGAAAGGTTGGATTACTTGGAGGATTTTTCGAATCTATTTGAACCTAAAATTTTGTCATAGTGTAGAAAATTGAGCTAGCATAACGTGGGCATTGGATTAATGTCATTCTGAGCTCCAAATCAAAAGTTACAGACGATTTAGTGGAGACATGTAAAGTTGATTGGCCAGTTCAATTGATCATTCTAAGCTGATCATTGATGCTCATTGAGTAAAGTCTTTTAAGTGAAGCATAATGCATGACATCACGCATTTCGGGATAGATTTGATTACTCTGAGACTTTGTCGTATCTATTTGAGTCTGAAGCTTTGTCATAGTATAGTAAATTGAGCTAGCATAACGTGGGCATTGGATTCATGTCATGATGAGCTTTAAATCAAAAGTTACGGACGATTTAGTGTAGACATGTCAAGGTTATTGGTCAAATCAAATGATCATTCTAAGCTGATCATTGGTGCTCATTGAGTAAAGACTTATAAGTGAAGCATAATGCATGGCATCACGCAGTTTGGCGTATATTGGATTACTTGGAGGCGTTGTCGTATCTATTTGAGTCTGAAATTTTGTCATAGTGTAGAATATTGAGCTATCATAATGTGGTCATTGGAATCATGCCATTCAGAGCTCTAAATTAAAAGCTACAGATGACTTAGTGCGGACATGTAAAGCTGATTGGTCAGTTCAAATGATCATTCTTAGCTGATCATTGGTGCTTATTGAGTAAAAGCTTATAAGTGAAGCATAATACATGGCAACACGTAGTTTGGGATAGATTGGATTACTTATAGGGTTTGTCATATCAATTTGAGTCTTAAACTTTGTCATAGAATCGAAAATTGAGCTACCATAACGTGGGCGTTGAATTCATATCATTTTGAGCTCTAAATCAAAAGTAAAGGACAATTTAGTGAGGAAATGTCAAGTTGATTGGCCAGTTCTACTAATCATTCTAAGCTGATCATTGGTGCTCATTGAGTAAAGGCTTATAAGTGAAGCATAATGCATGGCATCACGCAGTTTGGGATATATTAGATTACTTGCAGGATTTGTCATATCTATTTGAGTCGGAAAATTTGTCATAGTATAGAAAGTAAGGCTAGCATAACGTGGGCATTGGATTCATGTCATTCTCAGCTCTAAATCAAAAGTTAAAGACGATATAGTGCGGACATGTCAAGTTAATTGGTCAGTTCAAACGACCATTCTAAGCTGATCATTTGTGATCATTGAGTAAAGGCTTATGAGTGAAACATAATGCATGGTATCACGCATTTTTGGGATAGATTGGATTACTTGAGGCTTTCTCGTTTCTATTTGAGTCTGAAATTTTGTCACAATATAGAAAATTTAGCTATCATAGCGTGGGCATTGGATTCATGTCATTCTGAGCTCTAAATCATAAGTTACGGACTATTTAGTGCAGATATTTCAAGTTGATTGGCCAGTTCTACTAATCGTTCTAAGTTGATCATTGGTGCTCATTCATTAAATGCTAACAAGTGAAGCATAATTCATGGCAACACACAGTTTGGGAAAGGTTGGATTACTTGGAGTATTTGTCGTATCTATTTGAACCTAAAATTTTGTCATAGTGTAGAAAATTGAGCTAGCATAACGTGGGCGTTGGATTCATGTTATTCTGAGCTCTACATCAAAAGTTACGGATGATTTAGTGCGTACATGTCAAGTTGATTGGTCAATTCAAATGATCATTATAAGCTGATCATTGGTACTCATTGAGTAAAGGCTTATAACTGAAGCAATGCATGACATCACGCTGTTTGTGATAGATTAGATTACTTGGATTCTTTTTCGTATCTATTTCAGTATGAAATTTTTCACAATATAAAAAATTGAGCTAGAATAACGTGGGCATTGGATTAATGTCATTCTGAGCTCTAAATCAAAAGTTACAGACGATTTAGTGCAGACATATAAAGTTGATTGGCCAGTTCAATTGATCATTCTAAGCTGATCATTGATGCTCATTGAGTAAAGGCTTTTATGTGAAGCATAATGCATGGTATCACGCATTTTGGGATAGATTTGATTACTCGGAGACTTTTGTCGTATCTATTTGAGTCTAAAACTTTGTCATAGTATAGTAAATTGAGCTAGCATAACGTGGGCATTGGATTCATGTCATTCTGAGCTATAAACCAAAAGTTCCAGGAGATTTAGTGTGGACATATCAAGTTGATTGGCCAGTTTAACCCATCATTTTAAGCAGATCATTGATGCTCATTGAGTAAAGGCTTATAAGTGAAGCATAATGCATGGCATCACGCAGTTTGGGATATATTGGATTACTAGGAGGCGTTGTCGTATCTATTTGAGTNTGATCATTGGTGCTCAATGAGTAAAGGCTTATAAGTGAAGCATAATGCATGACACCACGCAGTTTGGAATATATTGGATTACTTGTAGGCTTTTTCGTATCTATTTGAGTCTAAAATTTTGCCACAATATAAAAATAGCATAACATGGGCATTCGATTAGTGTCATTCTGAGCTCTAAATCAAAAGTTACGGACGATTTATTTCATACATGTAATGTTGATTGGCTAGTTCAACTGATCATTCTAAGATGATCATTGGTGCTCATTGAGTAACGGCTTATAAGTGAAGCATAATGCATGGCATCACGCAGTTTGTTATAGATTTGATTACTTGGAGGCTTTGTCGTATCTATTTGTGTCTGAAACTTTGTCATAATATAGAAAATTTAGCTAGCATAATGTTGGCGTTGGATTCATGTTATTATGAGCTCTAAATCAATAGTTACGAACGATTTAGTGCGAACATGACAAGTTAATTGGTCAGTTCAAGTGATCATTATAACCTGATCATTGGGGCTCATTGAGTAGATGGTTATAAGTGAAGCATAATGCATGACACCACACAGTTTGGAATAGATTGGATTACTTGGAGGCTTTGTCGTATCTATTTGAGTGTGAAATTTTGTCATAGTATAGAAAATTGACCTAGCATAATGTGGGCGTTGGGTTCATGTCATTCTGAGCTCTAAATTAAAGTTATGGACGATTTAGTGCAGACATGTCAAGTTGAATTGTCAATTCAAATAATCATTCTAAGCTCATCATTGGTGCTCATTGAGAAAAGGCTTATACGTAAAGCATAATGCATGACACCACGAAGTTTGGAATATATTGGATTACCTGTAGGCTTTTTCGAATCTATTTGAGTCTAAAATTTTACCAAAATATAAAAAATGGAGCTAGCATAACGTGGGTATTGTACTAATGTCACTCTGAGCTCTAAATCAAAAGTTACGGACGATTTATTTCATACATGTAAAGTTGATTGGCTAGTTCAACTGATCATTCTAAGATGATCATTGGTGCTCAATGAGTAAAGGCTTATAAGTGAAGCATAATGCATGACACCACGCAGTTTGGAATATATTGGATTACTTGTAGGCTTTTTCGTATCTATTTGAGTCTAAAATTTTGCCACAATATAAAAAATTGAGATAGCATAACATGGGCATTCGATTAGTGTCATTCTGAGCTCTAAATCAAAAGTTACGGACGATTTATTTCATACATGTAATGTTGATTGGCTAGTTCAACTGATCATTCTAAGATGATCATTGGTGCTCATTGAGTAACGGCTTATAAGTGAAGCATAATGCATGGCATCACGCAGTTTGTTATAGATTTGATTACTTGGAGGCTTTGTCGTATCTATTTGTGTCTGAAACTTTGTCATAATATAGAAAATTTTAGCTAGCATAATGTTGGCGTTGGATTCATGTTATTATGAGCTCTAAATCAATAGTTACGAACGATTTAGTGCGAACATGACAAGTTAATTGGTCAGTTCAAGTGATCATTATAACCTGATCATTGGGGCTCATTGAGTAGATGGTTATAAGTGAAGCATAATGCATGACACCACACAGTTTGGAATAGATTGGATTACTTGGAGGCTTTGTCGTATCTATTTGAGTGTGAAATTTTGTCATAGTATAGAAAATTGACCTAGCATAATGTGGGCGTTGGGTTCATGTCATTCTGAGCTCTAAATTAAAGTTATGGACGATTTAGTGCAGACATGTCAAGTTGAATTGTCAATTCAAATAATCATTCTAAGCTCATCATTGGTGCTCATTGAGAAAAGGCTTATACGTAAAGCATAATGCATGACACCACGAAGTTTGGAATATATTGGATTACCTGTAGACTTTTTCGAATCTATTTGAGTCTAAAATTTTACCAAAATATAAAAAATGGAGCTAGCATAACGTGGGCATTGGACTAATGTCACTCTGAGCTCTAAATCAAAAGTTACGGACGATTTATTTCATACATGTAAAGTTGATTGGCTAGTTCAACTGATCATTCTACGATGATCATTGGTGCTCATTGAGTAAAGGCTTATAAGTGAAGCATAATGCATGGCATCACGCAGTTTGTGATAGATTTGATTACTTGGAGGCTTCGTCGTATCTATTTGTGTCTGAAACTTTGTCATAATACAGAAAATTTATCTAGCATAACGTTGGCGTTGGATTCATGTTACTCTGAGCTCTAAATCAATAGTTACGAACGATTTAGAGCGAACATGACAAGTTAATTGGTCAGTTCAAATGATCATTCTAACCTGATCAATGGGGCTCATTGAGTAGAGGGTTATAAGTGAAGCATAATACATGACACGATGCAGTTTGGAATAGATTGGATTACTTGGAGGCTTTGTCGTATCTATTTGAGTCTGAAATTTGTCATAGTATAGAAAATTGAGCTAGCATAATGTGGGCGTTGGATTCATGTCATTCTGAGCTCTAAATTAAAAGTTATGGACGATTTAGTGCAGACATGTCAAGTTGAATTATCAATTCAAATGATCATTCTAAACTCATCATTGGTGCTCATTGAGTAAAGGCTTATAAGTGAAGCATAATGCATGACACCACGCAGTTTGGAATATATTGGATTACCTGTAGGCTTTTTCATATCTATTTAAGTCTGAAATTTTGCCACAATATAAAAAATTGAGCTAGCATGACGTGGGCATTGGATTAATGTAATTCTGAGCTCTAAATCAAAAAGTTACGGACAATTTATTTCATACATGTAAAGTTGATTGGCTAGTTCAACTGATCATTCTAAGATGATCATTGGTGCTCATTGAGTAAAGGCTTATAGGTGAAGCATAATGCATGGCATCACGCAGTTTGTGATAGATTTGATTACTTGGAGGCTTTGTCGTACCTACTTGAGTCTGAAATTTTGTCATAGTATAGAAAATTGAGCGAGCATAATGTGGGCATTGGGTTCATGTCATTCTGAGCTCTAAATAAAAAGTTATGAACAATTTAGTGCGGACATGTCAAGTGAATTGTCAATTCAAATGATCATTCTAAGCTGATCATTGCTGCTCAATCAGTAAAGGCTTATAAGTGAAGCATAATGCATGACATCAGAAGGTTCGTGATAGATTAGATTACTTGAATGCTTTTTCTTATCTATTTGAGTCTGAAATTTTGTCACAATATAAAAAATTCAGCTAGCATAACATGGGCATTGGATTAATGTCATTCTGAGCTCTATATCAAAAGTTAAGGATGATTTAGTGCATACATGTAAACTTTATTGGCTAGTTCAACTGATCATTCTAAGATGATCATTGGTGCTCATTGAGTAAAGGCTTATAAGTGAAGAATAATGTGCATGGCATCACGCAGTCTAGGATAGATTTGATTACGTGGAGGCTTTGTCGTATCTATTTGAGTCTGAAACTTTGTCATCGTATAGAAAATTAATGTAGCATAACGTGGCCGTTGGATTCATGTCATTTTGAACCCTAAATCAAAACTTACGGACGATTTTGTGCGGACATGTCAAGTTAATTGGTCAGGTCCAATGACCATTCTAATGTTGATCATTGGGGCTCATTGAGTAGAGGGTTATAAGTGAAGCATAATGCATGACACCACACATTTTGGAATAGATTGGATGACTTGGAGGCTTTGTCGTATCTATTTGAGTCTGAAATTTTGTCACAATATAGAAAATTTAGCTAGAATAACGTGGGCATTTGATTCATGTCATTCTAAGCTCTAAAGCAAAAGTTACGGACGATTTAGTGCGGACATGTCATGTTGATTGGCCAGTTCTACTAATCGTTCTATGCTGATCATTGGTGCTCATTGAGTAAAGGCTTACAAGTGAAGCATAATGCATGGCATCACGCATTTTGGGAAAGATTGGATTACTTGGAGGCTTTGTCGTATCTATTTGAATCTAAAATTTTGTCATAGTATATAAAATTAAGCTAGTATAACGTGGGCGGTTGATTCGTGTCAATTGGAGCTCTAAATCAAAAGTTACAGACAATTTAGGGCGGACATGTCAAGTATATTGGCCAGTTCAAATGATCTTTCTAAGTTGATCATTTGGGCTCATTGAGTAGAGGGTTATAAGTGAAGCATAATGCATGAAATCACGCATTTTGGGATAGATTGGATACTTGGAGGCTTTGTCGTATCTATTTGAGTCTAAAATTGTGTCATAGTATAGAAAATTGAGCTAGCATAATGTGGGCGTTGGATTCATGTCGTTTTGAGCCCTAAATCAAAAATACGGACGATTTTGTGCGGACATGTCATGTTGATTGGTCAATTGAAATGATCATTCTAAGCTCATCATTGGTGTTCATTGAGTAAATGCTTATATGTGAAGAATAATGCATGACATCAGGCAGTTTGTGATAGATTAGATGACTTGGAGGCTTTTTCTTATCAATTCGAGTATGAAATTTTGTCACAATATAAATATTTAAGCTAACATTACCTAGGCATTGGATTAATGTTATTCTGAGCTCTAAATCAAAAGTTATGAACGATTTAGTGCAGACATGTAAAGTTGATTGGCCAATTCAACTAATCATTCTAAGCTGATCATTGGTGCTCATTGATTAAAGGTTTATAAGTGAACTATAATGCATGGCATCACGCATTTTGGGATAGATTTGATTACTTGGAGGCTTTGTCATATGTATTGGTGTCTGAAACTTTTACATAGTATAGTAAGTTGCGCTAGCATAACGTGGGTGTTATATTCATGTTATTCTGAGCTCTAAATCAAAAGTTACCATTGATTTAGTGCAGACATGTCAAGTTATTTGGTCAGTTCAAATGATCATTCTAACCTGATCATTGGTGCTCATTGACTAAAGGCTTATAAGTGAAGCATAATGCATGGCATCAAGTTGTTTGGGATATATTGAATTACTTCGAGGCTTTGTCGTGTCTATTTGAGTCTGAAATTTTGACACAATATAGAAAAGTGAGCTAGCATACATAGGCATTGGATTTATGTCATTCTGAGCTCTAAATCAAAAGTTACGGACGATAGTGCGGACATGTCAAGTTGATTGGCTTGTTCTGCTAATAATTCTAAGCTGATTATTGGTGCTCATGGAGTAAAGGCTTATAAGTGAAGCATAATGCATGGCATCACGCAGTTTGGGAAAGATTTGACTACTTGGAGGCTTTGTTGTACCTATTTGAGTCTGAATTTTTGTCATTGTAGAGAAATATGAGCTAGCATAACATGGGCGTTGGATTCATTCTATTCTAACCTCTAAATCAAAAGTTATGGTCGATTTTGGGCGGACATGTAAAGTTAATTGGTCAGTTCAAATGAGCATTCTAAGTTGATCATTGGTGCTGGTTGAGTAAAGGCTTATAAGTGAAGCATAACGCATGGCATCAAGCAGTTTGGGATAGATTGGATTACTTGGAGGCCTTGTCGTATCTATTTGAGTCTGAAATTTTGTCACAATATTTAAAATGGAGCTAGCATAACGTGGGCATTGGATTCATGTCATTCGGTGCTATGTATTAAATGTTACGGACGATGTAGTGCGTACATGTCAAGTTGATTAGCCAGTTCTACTAATCATTCTAATCTGAACATTGGGGCTCATTGAATAAAGGCTTATAAGTGAAGCATAATGCATCGCATCACACAGTTTTGGATAGATTGATTTAATTGGAACATTTGTCATATCTATTTGAGTCTGAAATTTTTTCATCGTATAGAAAATTCAGCAAGCATAATGTGGGTGTTGGATTCAAGTCAATTTGAGCTCTAAATCAAAAGTTAGAGACGGTTTTGGGCGGACATGTCAAGGTTATTGGCCTGTTCAAATGAGCATTCTATGTTGATCATTGGGGCTCATTGAGTAGAGGGTTATAAGTGAAGCATAATGCATGACACCACACATTTTGGAATAGAATGGATGACTTGGAGGCTTTGTCGTATCTATTTGAGTCTGAAATTCTGTCATAGTATAGAACATTGAGCGAGCATAATGTGGGCTTTGGGTTCATGTCATTCTGAGCTCTAAATCAAAATTTACAAACGATTTAATGCGGACATGTCAAGTTGAATTGTCAATTCAAATGATCATTCTAAGCTTATCATTGGTGCTCATTGAGTAAAGGCTTATAAGTAAAGCATAATGAATGACATCACGCAGTTTGTGATATATTAGATTACTTGGAGGCTTTGTCGTATCAATTTGAGTCTGAAACTTTGACATAGTATAGAAAATTGAGCTAGCATAACGTTGGCGTAGGATTCATGTTATTCTGAGCTCTAAATCAAAAGTTATGAACGATTTAGTGCGAACATGTCAAGTTAATTGGTCAGTTCAAATGATCATTCTAACCTGATCATTGGTGCTCATTGAGTCAAGGCTTATAAGTGAAGCATAATGCATTGCATCACGCAGTTTTGGATAGATTGGATTACTTGGAGGCTTTGTCGTATCTTTTTGAGTCTGATAATTCTTCATAGTATAGAAAATTGAGCTAGCATAATGTGGGTGTTGGATTCAAGTCAATTTGAGCTCTAAATTAAAAGTTACAGATGATTTAGGGCGGACACGTCAAGTTGATTGGGCAGTTCAAACGATCAATCTATGTTGATCATTAAGGCTCATTGAGTAGAGGGTTATAAGTCTCATTGAGTAGAGGGTCATTGGATTCATGTCATTCTGATCTCTAAATCAAAAGTTACGGACGATTTAGTGCAGACATGTAAAGTTGATTGGCAAGTTCAACTAATCATTCTAAGCTGATCATTGGTTCTCACTGAGTAAAGGCTTATAAGTGAAGCATAATGCATTGCATCACGCAGTTTGTGATAGATTTGATTACTTGGAGGCTTTGTCGTATCTATTTGAGTGTGAAACTTTGTTATAGCATAGAAAATTGAGCAAGCATAACGTGGGCGTTGGATTCATGTCATCTGACCTCTAAATCAAAAGTTACAGTCGACTTTGTGCGGACATGTCAAATTAATTGGTCAGTTCAAATGACCATTCTAAGCTGATCGTTGGTGCTCATTGGGCAAAGGCTTATAAGTGAAGCATAATGCATGGCATCACGCAATTTGGGATAGATTGCATGACATGGAGGCTTTTTTGTTTCTATTTAAGTATGAAATTTTTTCACAATATAGAAAATTGAGGTAGCATAACGTGGGCATTGGATTCATGTCATTCTGAGCTATAAATCAAAAGTTATAGGTGATTTTGAATGGACATGTCAAGTTGATTGGCCATTTTAACTGATCATTTTAAGCTGATCATTGGTGCTTATTGAGTAAACGGTTATTAGTGAAGCATAATGCATGGCATCACGCAGTTTGGGATATATTGGATTACTTGGAAGCGTTGTCGTATATATTTGTGTCTGAAATATTGTCATAGTGTAGAAAATTGAGCTATCTTAATGTGGGCGTTGGAATCATGCCATTCTGAGCTCTAAATTAAACATTAGAGACGATCTAGTGCGGACATGTCAAGCTGCTTGGTCAGTTCAAATGATCATTCTAAGCTGATCATTGCTGCTCAGTGAGTAAATGCTTATAAGTGAAGCATAATACATGGCAACACGCAGTTTGGGATAGATTGGATTACTTATATGGTTTTTCATATCAATTTGAGTCTTAAACTTTGTCATAGAATAGAAAATTGAGCTAGCATAACATGGGCTTTGGATTCATATCATTCTAAACTCTAAATCAAATGTAAAGGACAATTTAGTGAGGAAATGTCAAGTTGATTGGCCAGTTCTTCTAATCATTCTAAGCTGATCATTGGTGGTCATTGAGTAAAGGCTTATAAGTGAAGCATAATGCATGGCATCACGCAGTTTCGGATAGATTAGATTACTTGCAGGATTTTTTGTATCGATATGAGTCGGAAAATTATTCATAGTATAGAAAATTAGGCTAGCATAACGTGGGCGTTGGATTCATGTAATTATGAGCTCTAAATCAAAAGTTAAAGACGATTTAGTGCGGACATGTCAAGTTAATTGGTCAGTTCAAATGACCATTCTAAGCTGATCATTTGTGATCATTGAGTAAAGGCTTATAAGTGAAACATAATGCATGGTATCACGCATTTTGGGATAGATTGGATTACTTTAGGCTTTGTCGTATCTATTTGAGTCTTAAATTTTGTCACAATATAGAAAATTTAGCTATCATAGCGTCGGCTTTGGATTCATGTCATTCTGAGCTCTAAATCATAAGTTACGGACGATTTAGTGCAGATATTTCAAGTTGATTGGCCAGTTCTACTAATCGTTCTAAGTTAATCATTGGTGCTCATTGAGTAAAGGCTAACAAGTGAAGCATAATTCATGGCATCACGCAGTTTGGGAAAGATTGGATTACTTGGAGGATTTGTCGTATCTATTTGAATCTAAAATTTTGTCATGGTATAGAAAATTGAGCTAGCATAACATTGGCGTTGGATTTATGTCATTTTGAGCTCTACATCAAAAGTTACATACAATTTAGTGCGTACATGTCAAGTTGATTGGTCAATTCAAATGATCATTATAAGCTGATCATTGGTATTCATTGAGTAAAGGCTTATAAGTGAAGCATAATGCATGACATCACGCTGTTTGTGATAGATTAGATTACTTGGATGCTTTTTCGTATCTATTTCAGTATGAAATTTTTCATAATATAAAAAATTGAGCTAGAATAATGTGGGCATTGGATTAATGTCATTCTGAGCTCTAAATCAAAAGTTATAGACGATTTAATGCAGACATATAAAGTTGATTGGCCAGTTCAATTGATCATTCAAAGCTGATCATTGGTGCTCATTGAGTAAAGGCTTTTAAGTGAATCATAATGCATGGCATCACGCATTTTGGGATAGATTTGATTACTCGGACACTTTGTTGTATCTATTTGAGTCTGAAACTTTGTCATAGCATAATAATAAATTGAGCTAGCATAACGTGGGCATTGAATTCATGTCATGATGAGCTTTAAATCAAAAGTTACTGACGATCTAGTGCAGACATGTCAAGGTTATTGGTCAGTTCAAATGATCATTCTAAGCTGATCATTGGTGCTCATTGAGTAAAGTCTTATAAGTGAAGCATAATGCATGGTGTCACGCAGTTCGGGATAGATTGGATTACTTGAAGGTTTTGTCTTATCTATTTGAGTCAGAAATTTAGTTATAATATAGAAAATTGAGCTAGCATAACGTGGGCATTGGATTCATGTCACTCTGAGCTATAAATCAAAAGTTACAAGTTGATTGGCCAGTTTAACTGATCATTTTAAGCTGATCATTGGTGCTCATTGAGTAAAGGCTTATAAGTGAAGCATAATGCATGGCATCACGCAATTTGGGATATATTGGATTACTTGGAGGCGTTGTCGTATCTATTTGAGTCTGAAATTTTGTCACAGTAGAGAAAATTGAGCTGGCATAACATAGGCATTGGATTCATGTCATTCTGAGTTCTAAATCAAAAGTTACGGAAGATTTTGTGCGGACATGTCAAGTGGATTGGCTAGTTCAACTAATCATTCTAAGCTGATCATTGTTCGTCATTGAGTAAAGGCTTATGAGTGAAGCATAATAAATTGCATCACGTTGTTTGGGATATATTGGATTACATAGAGGCTTTTTCGTATCTACTTGACTCTGAAATTTTGTCACAATATAGAAAATTGAGCTAGGATAACGTGGGCATTGGATTCATGTCATTCTATGCTCTAAATCAAAAGTTACAGACGATTTAGTGCAAATATGTAAAGTTGATTGGAAAGTTCAACTGATCATTCTAATCTAATCACTGGTGCTCATTGAGTAAAGGCTTATAAGTGAAGCATAATGCATGGCATCACGCAGTTTGGGATATATTAGATTATTTAGAGGCTCTGTCCTATCTATTTGAGTTTGAAATTATGTCACAATATAGAAATTTGAGCTAGCATACATGGGCATTGGATTTATGTCATTCTGAGCTCTAAATCAAAAGTTACGGACGATTTAGTGCAGACATGTAAAGTTGATTGGCAAGTTCAACTGATAATTCTAAGCAGATCATTGGTTCTCATTGAGCAAAGGCTTATAAGTGAAGCATAATGCATCGCATCACGCAGTTTGTGATAGATTTGATTACTTGAGGCTTTGTCGTATCTATTTGAGTCTTAAATTTTGTCACAATATAGAAAATTTCGCTATCATAGCGTGGGCATTGGATTCATGTCATGATGAGCTTTAAATCTAAAGTTACCGGCAATTTAGTGTAGACATGTTAAGGTTATTGGTCAGTTTAAATTATCATTCTAAACTGATCATTGGTGCTTATTGAGTAAAGGCTTATATGTGAAGCATAATGCATGGCGTCATGCAGTTCGGGATAGACTGGAATACTTGAAGGTTTTTTCGTATCTATTTGAGTCTGAAATTTTGTCACAATACAGAAAATTGAGCTAGCATACATGGGCATTGGAATTATGTCATTCTGAGCTCCAAATGAAAACTTACGGACGATAGTGCGGATATTTCAAGTTGATTGGCCAGTTCTGCTAATAATTCTAAGCTAATCATTGGTGCTCATTGAGTAAAGGCTTATAAGTGAAGCATAATGCATGGCATCACGCAGTTAAGGATAGATTGGATTACATGGCGGCTTTTCGTTTCTATTTGAGTATGAAATTTTTTCACAATATAGAAAATTGAGCTAGAATGACGTGGGCACTGTATTCATGTCATTCTAAGCTTTAAATCAAAAGTTACGGACGATTTTGTGTGGACATGTCAAGTGAATTGGCCAGTTCAACTAATCATTCTAAGCTGATCATTGTTCGTCATTGAGTAAAGGCTTATAAGTGAAGCATAATAAATTGTATCACGTAGTTTGGGATAGATTGGATTACATAGAGGCTTTTTCGTATCTACTTGACTCTGAAATTTTGTCACAATATAGAAAACTGAGCTAGGATAACGTGGGCATTGGATTCATGTTATTCTGAGCTCTAAATCAAAAGCTACGGACGATTTAGTGCAGACATGTAAATTTGATTGGCAAGTTCAACTGATCATTCTAAGCAGATCATTGGTTCTCATTGAGCAAAGGCTTATAAGTGAAGCATAATGCATGGCATCACACAGTTTGTGATAGATTTGACTACTTGAGGCTTTGTGGTATCTATTTGAGTCTGACATTTTGTCACAATATAGCAAATTTAGCTATCATAGCGTGGGCATTGGATTCATGTCATGATGAGCTTTAAATCAAAAGTTACCGAAGATTTAGTGCAGACATGTCAAGGTTATTGGTCAGTTCAAATGATCATTCTAAACTGATCATTCTAAACTGATCATTGGTGCTCATTGAGTAAAGGCTTATATGTGAAGCATAATGCATGGCGTCATGCAGTTCGGGATAGACTGGATTACTTGAAGGTTTTTTCGTATCTATTTGAGTTTGAAATTTTGTCACAATACAGAAAATTGAGCTAGCATACATGGGCATTGGAATTATGTCATTCGATCTCTAAATCAAAAGTTACGGACGATAGTGCAGATATTTCAAGTTGATTGGCCAGTTCTGCTAATAATTCTAAGCTAATCATTGGTGCTCATTGAGTAAAGGCTTATAAGTGAAGCATAATGCATGGCATCACGCAGTTTGGATAGATTGGATTACATGGCGGCTTTTCGTTTCTATTTGAGTATGAAATTTTTTCACAATATAGAAAATTGAGCTAGCATGACGTGGGCATTGTATTCATGTCATTCCGAGCTTTAAATCAAAAGTTACGGACGATTTTGTGCCGACATGACAAGTGGATTGGCCAGTTCAACTAATCATTCTAAGCTGATCATTGTTCGTCATTGAGTAAAGGCTTATAACTGAAGCATAATAAATTGCATCACGTAGTTTGGGATAGATTGGATTACATAGAGGCTTTTTCGTATCTACTTGACTCTGAAATTTTGTCACAATATAGAAAACTGAGCTAGGATAACGTGGGCATTGGATTCATGTCATTCTGAGCTCTAAATCAAAAGTTACATACGATTTAGTGCAGATATGTTAAGTTGATTGCAAAGTTCAACTGATCATTCTAATCTGATCACTGGTGCTCACTGAGTAAAGGCTTATAAGTGAAGCATAATGCATGGCATCACGAAGTTTGGGATAGATTTGATTACTTGGAGGCTTTGTCGTATTTATTTGAGACTGAAACTTTGTCATAGTATAGAAAATTGAGATAGCATAATGTGGGCTTTGGATTGATGTCATTCTGAGCTCTAAATCTAAAGTTATGGTCGATTTTATGCGGACATGTCAAGTTAATTGGTCAGTTCAAATGACCATTCTAAGCTAATCATTGGTGCTCATTGAGTAAAGGCTTATGAGTGAAGCATAATGCATGGCATCACGCAGTTCGGGATATATTGGATTATTTGGAGGCTTTGTCGTATCTATTTGAGTATGAAATTTTGTCACAATATAGAAAATTGAGGTAGCATATCGTGAGCATTGGATTCATGTCATTCGGAGATCTAAATCAAATGTTACGGATGATTTAGTGCGTAGATGTCAAGTAGACTAGCCAGTTCTACTAATCATTCTAAGCTGATCATTGGGGCTCATTGAGTAGAGGGTTATAAGTGAAGCATAATGCATGACACCACGCAGTTTGGGATATATTGCATTACTTGGAGGCTTTCTCGTATCTATTTGATTCTGAAATTTGAGCTAGCATAATGTGGGCATTGGATTCATGTCATTCTAAGCTCTAAATCAAAAGTTAAGGACAATTTAGTGCAGACATGTCAAGTTGATTGGTCAATTCAAATGATCATTCTAAGCTGATCATTCGTGCTCATTGAGTAAAGGCTTATAAGTGAAGCATAATGCATGACATCACTCTCATTGTGATAGATTAAGGCTTATAAGTGAAGCATAATGCATGACATCACGCAGTTTTCGTTTTTGTATATATTTGAGTTTGAAATTTTGTCACAATATAAAAAATTGAGCTACCATAACGTGGCATTGGATTAATGTCATTCTGAGCTCTAAATCAAAAGTTACGGACGATTAAGTGCAGACATGTAAAGTTGATTGGCCAGTTCAACTGATCATTCTAAGCTAATAATTGGTGCTCATTGAGTAAAAGCTTATAAGTGAAGCATAATGCATGGCATGACACAGTTTGGGATATATTGGATTATTTGGAGGCTTTGTCCTATCTATTTGAGTTTGAAATTATGTCACAATATAGAAATTTGAGCTAGCATACATGGGCATTGGATTTATGTCATTCTGAGCTCTAAATCAAAAGTTACAGACGATTTAGTGCAGACATGTAAAGTTGATTGGCAAGTTCAACTGATCATTCTAAGCAGATCATTGGTTCTCATTGAGCAAAGGCTTATAAGTGAAGCATAATGCATGGCATCACGCAGTTTGTGATAGATTTGATTACTTGAGGCTTTGTCGTATCTATTTGAGTCTGAAATTTTGTCACAATATAGAAAATTAGCTATCATAGCGTGGGCATTGGATTCATGTCATGATGAGCTTTAAATCAAAAGTTACGGACGATTTAGTGCAGACATGTCAAGGTTATTGGTCAGTTCAAATGATCATTCTAAACTGATCATTCTAATCTGATCATTGGTGCTCATTGAGTAAAGGCTTATAAGTGAAGCATAATGCATGGCGTCATGCAGTTCGGGATAGACTGGATTACTTGAAGGTTTTGTCGTATCTATTTGAGTCTGAAATTTTGTCACAATACAGAAAATTGAGCTAGCATACATGGGCATTGGAATTATGTCATTCTGAGCTCTAAATCAAAAGTTACGGACGATAGTGCGGATATTTCAAGTTGATTGGCCAGTTCTGCTAATAATTCTAAGCTAATCATTGGTGCTCATTGAGTAAAGGCTTATAAGTGAAGCATAATGCATGGCATCACGCAGTTTAGGATAGATTGGATTACATGGTGGCTTTTCGTTTCTATTTGAGTCTGAAATTTTTTCACAATATAGAAAATTGAGCTAGCATGACGTGGGCATTGTATTCATGTCATTCTGAGCTTTAAATCAAAAGTTACGGACGATTTAGTATGGACATGTCAAGTTGATTGGCCAGTTTAACTGATCATTCTAGGCTGATCAGTGTTGCTCATTGAGTAAAGGCTTATAAGTGAAGCATAATGCATGGCATCACGCAGTTTTGGATATATTGGATTACTTGGAAGCTTTGTCGTATCTATTTGACTCTGAAATTTTGGAACAGTATAGAAAATTGAGCTAGGATAACGTGGGCATTGGATTCATGTCATTCTGAGCTCTAAATCAAAAGTTACAGACGATTAAGTGCAGATATGTAAAGTTGATTGGAAAGTTCAACTGATCATTCTAATCTGATCATTGGTGCTCATTGAGTAAAGGCTTATAAGTGAAGCATAATGCATGGCATCACGCAGTTTGGGATAGATTTGATTACTTGGAGGCTTTGTCGTATTTATTTGAGTCTGAAACTTTGTCATAGTATAGAAAATTTAGATAGCATAACGTGGACTTTGGATTGATGTCATTCTGAGCTCTAAATCAAAAGTTACGGTCGATTTTGTGCGGACATGTCAAGTTAATTGGTCAGTTCAAATGACCATTCTAAGCTAATCATTGGTGCTCATTGAGTAAAGGCTTATGAGTGAAGCATAATGCATGGCATCACGCAGTTTGGGATATATTGGATTATTTGGAGGCTTTGTCGTATCTATTTGAGTCTGAAATTTTTTACAATGTAGAAAATTGAGTAGCATATCGTGAGCATTGGATTCATGTCATTCGGATATCTAAATCAAATGTTACGGACGATTTAGTGCGTACATGTCAAGTTGATTAGCCAGTTCTACTAATCATTCTAAGCTGATCATTGGGGTTCATTTTTAGAGGGTTATAAGTGAAGGATAATGCATGACACCACGCAGTTTAGATTGATTGGATTACTTGGAGGTGGTATCTATTTGAGTTTGAAATTTTGTCATAGTATAGAACTTGAGCTAGTATATGTGGGCGTTGGATTCATGTCATTCTAAGCTCCAAAATCAAAAGTTAAGGACGATTTAGTGCAGACATGTCAAGTTGATTGGTCAATTCAAATGATCATTCTAAGCTGATCATTGGTGCTCATTGAGTAAAGGCTTATAAGTGAAGCATAATGCATGACATCACGCAGTTTGTGATAGATTAGATTACTTGGAGGCATTTTCGTATATATTTGAGTTTGAAATTTTGTCACAATATAAAAAATTGAGCTACCATAACGTGGGCATTGGATTAATGTCATTCTGAGCTCTAAATCAAAAGTTACGGACGATTAAGTGCAGACATGTAAAGTTGATTGACCAGTTCAACAGATCATTCTAAGCTAATAATTGGTGCTCATTGAGTAAAAGCTAATAAGTGAAGCATAATGCATGGCATCACGCAGTTTGGGATATATTGGATTATTTGGAGGCTTTGTCCTATCTATTTGAGTTTGAAATTATGTCACAATATAGAAATTTGAGCAAGCATACATGGGCATTGGATTTATGTCATTCTGAGCTCTAAATCAAAACGTACGGATGATTTTTGCAGACATGTCAAGTTGATTGGCCAGTTCTGCTAATCATTCTAAACTGATCATTGTTGCTCATTGAGTAAAGGCTTATAAGTGAAGCATAATGCATGCATCACGCAGTTTGGATAGATTGATTACTTGGAGGCTTTGTCGTATCTATTTGAGTCTGAAATTTTGTCACAGTATAGAAAATTGAGCTAGCATAACATGGGCATTGGATTCATGTCATTCTTAGCTCTAAAAGTTACAGACGATTAGTGCGGACATGTCAAGTTGATTGGCCAGTTCAAATATCATTCTAAGCTGATCATTTGCTCATTGAGTAAAGGCTTATAAGTGAAGCATAATGCATGGCATCACGCAGTTTGGGATAGATTGGATTACATGGAGGCTTTTCGTATCTATTTGAGTCTGAAAATTTTTCACAATATAGAAAATTGAGCTAGTATAACGTGGGCATTGGATTCATGTCATTCTGAGCTCTAAATCAAAAGTTACGTACGATTTAGTGCAGACATGTACAAGTTGATTGCAAGTTCAACTGATCATTCTAAGCTGATCATTGGTGCTCATTGAGTAAAGGCTTATAAGTGAAGCATAATGCATGGCATCACACAGTTTGGGATAGATTTGATTACTTGAGGCTTTTTCGTATCTATTTGAGTCTGAAACTTTGTCATAGTATAGAAAATTGAGCTAGCATAACGTGGGCTTGGATTCATGTCATTCTGAGCTCTAAATCAAAAGTTATGACGATTTTGTTGCGGACATGTCAAGTTGATTGACAGTTCAATCATTCTAAGCTGATCATTGGTGCTCATTGAGTAAAGGCTTATAAGTGAAGCATAATGCATGGCATCACGCAGTTTGGATAGATTGGATTATTTGGAGGCTTTGTCATATCTATTTGAGTCTGAAATTTTGTCATAGTATAGAAAATTGAGCTAGCATAACGTGGGCTTGGATTCATGTCATTCGAGCTCTAAATCAAAAGTTACGGACGATTTAGTGGACATGTCAAGTTGATTGCCCAGTTCAAGTGATCATTCTAAGCTGATCATTGGTGCTCATTGAGTAGAGGGTTATAAGTGAAGCATAATGCATGACATCACGCAGTTTGGGATATATTGGATTACTTGGAGGCTTTGTCGTATCTATTTGAGTCTGAAATTTTGTCATAGTATAGAAAATTGAGCTAGCATAATGTGGCGTTGGATTCATGTCATTCTAGATCTAAATCAAAAGTTACGGACGATTTAGTGCAGACATGTCAAGTTGATTGGTCAATTCAAATGATCATTCTAAGCTGATCATTGGTGCTCATTGAGTAAGGCTTATAAGTGAAGCATAATGCATGACATCACGCAGTTTGGGATAGATTTGATTACTTGGAGGCTTTTCGTATCTATTTGAGTCTGAAATTTTGTCATAGTATAGAAAATTGAGCTAGCATAACGTGGGCGTTGGATTCATGTCATTCTGAGCTCTAAATCAAAAGTTACAGGACGATTTAGTGCAGACATGTCAAGTTGATTGGTCAGTTCAAATGATCATTCTAAGCTGATCATTGGTGCTCATTGAGTAAAGGCTTATAAGTGAAGCATAATGCATGGCATCACGCATTTTGGAATAGATTGGGTTACTTGGAGGCTTTGTTGTATCTATTTGAGTCTGAAATTTTGTCACGATATAGAAAATTGAGCTAGTATAACATGGACATTGGATTCATGTCATTCTGAGCTACAAATCAAAATTTACGAAAGATTTTGTGTGGACATGTCAAGTTGATTGGTCAGTTCAAATGATCATTCTAAGCTAATCATTGGGGCTCATTGAGTAAAGGCTTATAACTGAAGCATAATGCATGGAATCACGCTGTTTGGGATATTTTGGATTAGTTGGAGGCTTTGTCGTACATATTTGAGTTTGAAATTTTGTTACTATATAGAAAATTGAGCTAGCATAATGTAGGCATTGGATTCATGTCATTCTGAACTCTAAATCAAAAGTTACGGACGATTTCGTGCGGACATGTGAAGTTGATTAGCCAGTTCAACTGATCATTCTAAGTAGATCATTGTTGCTCATTGAGTATAGCTTATAAATGAAGCATAATGAATTGCATCACGCAGTTTGGGATAGATTGGAATTCTTAGAGGCTTCGTCGTATCTATTTGAGTCTAAAAATTTGTCATATTATAGAAAATTGAGCTAGCATAACGTGGCCGTTTCATTCATGTCATTCTGAGCTCTAAATCAAAAGTTACGGATGATTTAGTGCAGACATGTCAAGTTAATTGGTAGATCAAATGATCATTTTAAGCTGATCATTGGTGCTCATTGAATAAAGGCCTATAAGTGAAGCATAATGCATGGCATCATGCATTTTGTGATAGATTGGATTACTTCGAGGTTTTGTCATATATATCTGAGTATGAAAGTTTGTCACAATATAAAAAATTGAGCTAGCATACCGTAGGCATTGGATTCATGTCATTCTGAGTACTAAATATAAAGTTACGTATGATTTTGTGCCGACATGACAAGTTGATAGGCCAGTCAACAGATCATTCTAAGCAGAACATTGGTGCTCATTGAGTAAAGGCATATAAGTAAAGCATAATGAATGGCATCACGCAGTTTGGGATAGATTGGATTTCTTGGAGGCTTTGTCGTATCTATTTGAATCTGAAATTTTATCATAGTATAGAAAACAGAGCTACCATAACGTGGGCGTTGGATTCATGTCATTTTGAGCTCTAAATCAAAAGTTACGGACGATTTAATGCAGAAATGTCAAGTTGATTGGTCAGATCAAATGATCATTCTAAGCTGATCATTGGTGCTAATTGATTAAAGGCTTATCAGTTAAGAATAATGCATGACATCACGTAGTTCGGGATAGATTTGATTACTTGAAGGCCTTGTTGTATTTATTTTAGTCTAAAATTTTGTCGCAATATAGAAAATTGAGCTAGCATAACGTGGGCAATGGATTCATGTCATTCTGAGCTCTAAATCAAAAATTACGGAAGATTTAGTGCATACTTGTCAAGTTGATTGGTCAATTCAACATATCATTCTAAGCTAATCATTGGTGCTCATTGAGTAAACGATTATAAGTGAAGCATAATGCATGGCATCACGCAGTTTGGTATATATTGGATTACTTGGAGGCTTTGTCGTATATATTTGAGTCTGAAATTTTGTCACAGTATAGAAAATTGAGCTGGCATAACGTAGGCATTGGATTCATGTCATTCTGAGTTCTAAATCAAAAGTTACGGACGATTTTGTGCGGACGTGTCAAGTTGATTGGCCAGTTCAACTAATCATTCTAAGCTGATCATTGTTGGTCATTGAGTAAAGGCTTATAATTGAAGCATAATAAATTGCATCATGTATTTTGGATAGATTGGATTACATAGAGGTTTTTTCGTATCTATTTGACTCTGAAATTTTGTCACAATATAGAAAATTGAGCTAGCATGACGTGGGCGTTGTATTCATGTCATTCTGAGCTTTAAATCAAAAGTTATGGACGATTTAGTGTGGATTGGCTAGTTTAACTGATCATTTTAAGCGGATCAGTGGTGCTCATTGAGTAAAGGCTTAAAAGTGAAGCATAATGCATGGCATCACGCATTTCGGGATATATTTTATTACTTGGAAGCTTTGTCGTATCTATTTCAGTGTGAAACTTTGTTATAGTATAGAAAATTGAGCTAGCATAACGTGGGCGTTGGATTCATGTCATTCTGACATCTAAATTAAAAGTTACGGTCGATTTTGTGCGGACATGTCAAATTAATTGGTCAATTCAAATGACCATTTTAAGCTGATCGTTGGTGCTCATTGAGTAAAGGCTTATAAGTGAAGCATAATGCATGGCATCACGCAATTTGGGATAGATTGCATTACATGGATGCTTTTTTGTTTCTATTTGAGTCTGCAATTTTGTCACAATATAGAAAATTGTGCTAGCATAATGTGGGCATTGGATTCATGTCATTCTGAGCTATAAATCAAAAGTTACAGTTGATTTAGTGTGGACATGTCAAGTTGATTGGCCAGATTAATTGATCATTTTAAGCTGATCATTGGTGCTTATTGAGTAAAGGCTTATAAGTGAAGCATAATACATGTCAACACGCAGTTTGGGATAGATTGGATCACTTATAGGGTTTGTTATATCAATTTCAGTCTTAAACTTTGTCATAGAATAGAAAATTGAGCTACCATAACGTGGGCGTTGGATTCATATCATTCTGAGCTCTTAATCAAAAGTAAAGGACAATTTAGTGAGGAAATGTCAAGTTGATTGGCCAGTTCTACTAATCATTCTAAGCTAATCATTGGTGGTCATTGAGTAAATGCTTATAAGTGAAACATAATNCTAAGTTGATCATTGGTGCTCATTGAGTAAAGGCTTATAAGTGAAGCATAATGCATGGCGTCAAGCAGTTCAGGATAGATTGGATTACTTGAAGGTTTTGTCGTATGTATTTGAGTCTGAAATTTGTCATAATATAGAAAATTAAGCTAGAATAACGTGGGCATTGGATTCATGTCATTCTGAGCTATAAATAAAAAGTTACAAGTGATTTAGTGTGGACATATCAAGTTGACTGGCCAGTTTACCTGATCATTTTAAGCTGATCATTGGTGCTTATTGAGTAAAGGCTTATAAGTGAAGCATAATGCATGGCATCCCGCAGTTTGGGATATATTTTATTACTTGGAGGCGTTTTCGTATCTATTTGAGTCTGAAATTTTGTCATAGTGTAGAAAATTGAGCTATCATAATGTGGGCGTTGGAATCATGCCATTCTGAGCTCTAAATTAAAAGTTATAGACGATTTAGTGCGGACATGTCAAGCTGATTGGTCAGTTCAAATGATCATTCTAAGCTGATCATTGGTGCTCATTGAGTAAGGGCTTATAAGTGAAGCATAATGCATGGCATCACACAGTTTGGGATATATTGGATTACTTAGAGGCGTTGTCGTATCTATTTGAGTCTGAAATTTTGTCATAGTGTAGAAAATTGAGCTATCATAATGTGGGCATTGGAGTCATGCCATTCTGAGCTCTAAATTAAAAGCTATAGACGACTTAGTGCGGACATGTAAAGCTGATTGGTCAGTTCAAATGATCATTCTTAGCTGATCATTGGTGCTTATTGAGTAAAGGCTTATAAGTGAAGCATAATACATGGCAACACGCAGTATGGGATAGATTGGATTACTTATAGGGTTTGTCATATCAATTTCAGTCTTAAACTTTGTCATAGAATAGAAACTTGAGCTAGCATAACGTGGGCGTTGGATTCATATCATTCTGAGCTCTAAATCAAAAGTAAAGGACAATTTAGTGAGGAAATGTCAAGTTGATTGGCCAGTTCTACTAATCATGCTAAGCTGATCATTGGTGGTCTTTGAGTAAAGGCTTATAAGTGAAGCATAATGCATGGCATCACGCAGTTTGGGATAGATTAGATTACATGCAGGATTTGTCGTATCTATTTGAGTCGGAAAATTTGTCATAGCATAGAAAATTAGGCTAGCATAACATGGGCGTTGGATTCATGTCATTATAAGCTCTAAATCAAAAGTTAAAGACGATTTAGTGCGGACATGTCAAGTTAATTGGTCAGTTCAAATGACCATTCTAAGCTGATCATTTGTGATCATTGAGTAAAGCGTTATAAGTGAAACATAATGCATGGTATCACGCAGTTTGGGATAGATTGGATTACTTGAGGCTTTGTCGTATCTATTTGAGTCTGAAATTTTGTCACAATATAGAAAATTTAGCTATCATAGCGTGGGCATTGGATTCATGTCATTCTAAGCTCTAAATCATAAGTAAAGGACGATTTAGTGCAGATATTTCAAGTTGATTGGCCAGTTCTACTAATCGTTCTAAGTTGATCATTGGTGCTCATTGAGTAGAGGCTAACAAGTGAAGCATAATTCATGGCATCACGCAGTTTGGGAAAGATTGGATTACTTGGAGGATTTATTGTATCTATTTGAATCTAAAATTTTGTCATAGTATAGAAAATTGAGCTAGCATAATGTGGGCGTTGGATTCATGTCATTCTGAGCTCTAGATCAAAAGTTAGGGACGATTTAGTGCGTACATGTCAAGTTGATTGGTCAATTCAAATGATCATTATATGCTGATCATTGGTACTCATTGAGTAAAGGCTTATAAGTGAAGCATAATGCATGACATCACGCTGTTTGTGATAGATTAGATTACTTGGATGCTTTTTCGTATGAAATTTTTCACAATATAAAAAATTGAACTAGAATAACGTGGGCATTGGATTAATGTCATTCTAAGCTCTAAATCAAAAGTTACAGATGGTTTAGTGCAGACATGTAAAGTTGATTGGCCAGTTCAATTGATCATTCTAAGCTGATCATTGGTGCTCATTGAGTAAAGGCTTTTAAGTGAAGTATAATGCATGGCATCACGCATTTTGGGATAGATTTGATTACACGGAGACTTTGTCGTATCTATTTGAGTGTGAAACTTTGTCATAGTATAGTAAATTGAGCTAGCATAACGTGGGCATTGGATTCATGTCATGATGAGCTTTAAATCAAAAGTTACAGACGATTTAGTGCAGACATGTCAAGGTTATTGGTCAGTTCAAATGATCATTCTAAGCTGATCATTGGTGCTAATTGAGTAAAGGCTTATTAGTGAAGCATAATGCATGGCGTCACGCAGTTCGGGATAGATTGGATTAGTTAAAGGTTTTCTCGTATCTATTTGAGTCTGAAATTTTGTCATAATATAGAAAATTGAGCTAGCATAACGTGGGCATTGGATTCATGTCATTCTGAGCTATAAATCAAAACTTACAGGTGATTTAGTGTGGACATATCCAGTTGATTGGCCAGTTTAACTGATCATTTTAAGCTTATCATTGGTGCTCATTGAGTAAAGGCTTATAAGTGAAGCATAATGCATGGCATCACACAGTTTGGGATATATTGGATTACTTGGAGACGTTGTCATATCTATTTGAGTCTCAAATTTTGTCATAGTGTGGAAAATTGAGCTATCATAATGTGGGCATTGGAATCATGCCATTCTGAGCTCTAAATTAAAAGTTACAGACGATTTAGTGCAGACATGTCAAGTTAATTGGTCAGTTCAAATGACCATTTAAGCTGATCGTTTGTGATCATTGAGTAAAGGCTTATAAGTGAAACATAATGCATGGTATCACGCATTTTGGGATAGATTGGATTACTTGAGGCTTTCTCGTTTCTATTTGAGTCTGAAATTTTGTCACAATATAGAAAATTTAGCTATCATAGCGTGGGCATTGGATTCATGTCATTCTGAGCTCTAAATTATAAGTTACGGACGATTTAGTGCAGATATTTCAAGTTGATTGGCCAGTTCTACTAATCGTTCTAAGTTGATCATTGGTGCTCATTCAGTAAAGGCTAACATGTGAAGCATAATTCATGGCATCACACAGTTTGGGAAAGGTTGGATTACTTGGAGGATTTTTCGAATCTATTTGAACCTAAAATTTTGTCATAGTGTAGAAAATTGAGCTAGCATAACGTGGGCGTTGGATTCATGTCATTCTGAGCTATACATCAAAAGTTACAGATGATTTAGTGCGTACATGTCAAGTTGATTGGTTAATTCAAATGATCATTATAAGCTGATCATTGGTACTCATTGAGTAAAGGCTTATAAGTGAAGCAATGCATGACATCACGCTGTTTGTGATAGATTAGATTACTTGGATGCTTTTTTCGTATCTATATTGTATGCAATTTTTCACAATATAAAAAATTGAGCTAGAATAACGTGGGCATTGGATTAATGTCATTCTGAGCTCTAAATCAAAAGTTACAGACGATTTAGTGGAGACATGTAAAGTTGATTGGCCAGTTCAATTGATCATTCTAAGCTGATCATTGATGCTCATTGAGTAAAGTCTTTTAAGTGAAGCATAATGCATGGCATCACGCATTTTGGGATAGATTTGATTACTCTAAGACTTTGTCGTATCTGTTTGAGTCTGAAACTTTGTCATAGTATAGTAAATTGAGCTAGCATAACGTGGGCATTGGATTCATGTCATGATGAGCTTTAAATCAAAACTTACGGATGATTTAGTGTAGACATGTCAAGGTTATTGGTCAGTTCAAATGATCATTCTAAGCTGATCATTGGTGCTCATTGAGTAAAGACTTATAAGTGACGCACAATGCATGGCATCACGCAGTTTGGCGTATATTGGATTACTTGGAGGCGTTGTCGTATCTATTTGAGTCTAAAATTTTGTCATAGTGTAGAAAATTGAGCTATCATAATGTGGGTATTGGAATCATGCCATTCTGAGCTCTAAATTAAAAGCTACAGACGACTTAGTCCGGACATGTAAAGCTGATTGGTCAGTTCAAATGATCATTCTTAGCTGATCGTTGGTGCTTATTGAGTAAAGGCTTATAAGTGAAGCATAATACATGGCAACACGCAGTTTGGGATAGATTGGATTACTTATAGGGTTTGTCATATCAATTTGAGTCTTAAACTTTGTCATAGAATCGAAAATTGAGCTAGCATAACGTGGGCGTTGAATTCATATCATTTTGAGCTCTACATCAAGAGTAAAGGAGAATTTAGTGAGGAAATGTCAAGTTTATTGGCCAGTTCTACTAATCATTCTAAGCTGATCATTGGTGCTCATTGAGTAAAGGCTTATAAGTGAAGCACAATGCATGGCATCACGCAGTTTGGGATATATTGGATTACTTGGATGCGTTGTCGCATCTATTGGAGTCCGAAATTTTGTCATAGTGTAGAAAATTGAGCTATCATAATGTGGGCATTGGAATCATGCCATTCTGAGCTCTAATTTAAAAGTTACAGACGATTTAGTGCAGACATGTCAAGCTGGTTGGTCAGTTCAAATGATCATTCTAAGCTGATCATTGGTGCTTATTGAATAAAGGCTTATAAGTGAAGCATAATACATGGCAACACACAGTTTGGGATAGATTGGATTACTTATAGGGTTTGTCATATCAATTTGAGTCTTAAACTTTGTCATAGAATAGAAAATTGAGCTAGCATTACGTGGGCGTTGGATTCATATCATTTTAAGCTCTAAATCAAAAGTAAAGGACAATTTAGTGAGGAAGTGTCAAGTTGATTGGCCAGTTCTACTAATCATTCTAAGCTGATCATTGGTGCTCATTGAGTAAAGGCTTATAAGTGAAGCATAATGCATGGCATCACGCAGTTTGGGATAGATTAGATTACTTGCAGGGTTTGTCATATCTATTTGAGTCAGAAAATTTGTCATAATATAGAAAACTAGGCTAGCATAACGTGGGCGTTGGATTCATGTCATTCTCAGCTCTAAATGAAAAGTTAAAAACGATTTAGTGTGGACATGTCAAGTTAAAAGGTCAGTTCAAATGACCATTCTAAGCTGATCATTTGTGATCATTGAGTAAAGGCTTATAAGTGAAACATAATGCATGGTATCACGCATTTTGGGATAGATTAGATTACTTGAGGCTTTCTCGTTTCTATTTGAGTCTGAAATTTTGTCACAATATAGAAAATTTAGCTATCATAGCGTGGGCATTGGATTCATGTCATTCTGAACTCTTATTCATAAGTTACGGACGATTTAGTGCAGATATTTTAAGTTGATTGGCCAGTTCTACTAATCGTTCTAAGTTGATCATTGGTGCTCATTCAGTAAAGGCTAACAAGTGAAGCATAATTCATGGCATCACACAGTTTGGGAAAGGTTGGATTACTTGGAGGATTTGCCGTATCTATTTGAACCTAAAATTTAGTGTAGAAAATTGAGCTAGCATAACGTGGGCGTTGGATTCATGTCATTCTAAGCTCTACATAAAAAGTTACGGATGATTTAGTGCGTACATGTCAAGTTGCTTGGTCAATTCAAATGATCATTATAAGCTGATCATTGGTACTCATTGAGTAAAGGCTTATAAGTGAAGCAATGCATGACATCACGCTGTTTGTGATAGATTAGATTACTTGGATGCTTTTTTCGTAGCTATATCAGTATGCAATTTTTCACAATATAAAAAATTGAGCTAGAATAACGTGGGCATTGGATTAATGTCATTCTGAGCTCTAAATCAAAAGTTACAGACGATTTAGTGCAGACATGTAAAGTTGATTGGCCAGTTCAATTGATCATTCTAAGCTGATCATTGATCCTCATTGAGTAAAGGCTTTTAAGTGAAGCATAATGCATGGCATCACGCATGGGATAGATTGGATTACTTGGAGGCTTTGTTGTATCTATTTGAGTCTGAAATTTTGTCACAATATAGAAAACTGAGCTAGCATAACGTGGGCATTGGATTCATGTAATTCTGAGCTCCAAATCAAAATTTACGAAAGATTTTGTGTGGACATGTCAAGTTGATTGGTCAGTTCAAATGATCATTCTAAGCTAATCATTGGTGCTCATTGAGTAAAGGCTTATAACTGAAGCACAATGCATGGCATCATGCTGTTTGGGATATATTGGATTAGTTGGAGGCTTTGTCGTTATATTTGAGTTTGAAATTTTGTTACTATATAGAAAATTGAGCTAGCATAACGTAGGCATTGGATTCATGTCATTCTGAGCTTTAAATTAAAAGTTACGGACGATTTCTTGCGGACATGTCAAGTTTATTGGCTAGTTTAACTGATCATTCTAAATATATCACTGTTGCTCATTGAGTATAGCTTATAAATGAAGCATAATGAATGGCATCACGCAGTTTGGGATAGATTGGAATTCTTAGAGGCTTCGTCGTATCTATTTGAGTCTGAAAATTGGTCATCTTATAAAAAAGTTGAGCTAGCATAACGTGGCCGTTGGATTCATGTCATTATGAGCTCTAAATCAAAAGTTACGGATGATTTAGTGCGGACATGTCAAGTTGATTGGTCAGATCAAATGATCCTTTTAAGCTGATCACTGGTGCTCATTGAAGAAAGGCTTATAAGTGAAGCATAATGCATGGCATCATGCATTTTGGTATATATTGGATTACTTTGAGGTTTTGTCGTATATATTTGAGTATGAAAGTTTGTCACAATATAAAAAATTGAGCTAGCATAACGTAGGCATTGGATTCATGTCATTCTGAGTTCAAAATATAAAGTTACGTACGATTTTGTGCGGACATGACAAGTTGATTGGCCACTCAACAGATCATTCTAAGCAGAACACTGGTGCTCATTGAGTAAAGGCTTATAAGTAAAGCATAATGAATGACATCACGCAGTTTGGGATATATTGGATTTCTTGGAGGCTTTGTCGTACTATTTGAGTCTGAAATTTTTTCATAGTATAGAAAACAGAGCTACCATAACGTGGGCGTTGAATTCATGTCATTCTGAGCTCTAGATCAAAAGTTACAGACGATTTAATGCAGAAATGTCAAGTTGATTGGTCAGATCAAATGATCATTCTAAGCTGATCGTTGGTGCTAATTGAGTAAAGACTTATCAGTTAAGAATAATGCATGACATCACGTAGTTCGGGATACATTTGATTACTTGGAGGCCTTGTTGTATTTATTTGAGTCTGAAATTTTGTCGCAATATATCTAATTGAGCTAGCATAACGTGGGCATTGGATTCATGTCATTCTGAGCTCTAAATCAAAAGTTACGGACGATTTAGTGCATACTTGTCAAGTTAATTGGTCAGTTCAACAGATCAGTCTATGCTAATCATTGGTCCTCATTGAGTAAACGCTTATAAGTGAAGCATAATGCATGGCATCACGCAGTTTAGTATATATTGGATTACTTGGAGGCTTTGTCGTATATATTTGAGTCTGAAATTTTGTAAGAGTATAGAAAATTGAGCTGGCATAACGTAGGCATTGGATTCATGTTATTCTGAGTTCTAAATCAATAGTTACGGACGATTTTGTGCGGACATGTCAAGTTGATTGGCCAGTTCAACTAATCATTCTAAGCTGGTCATTGTTGGTCATTGAGTAAAGGCTTATAAATGAAGCATATTAAATTGCATCACGTAGAGTGCGAAAGATTGGACTTCTTGGAGGCTTTGCGTATCTATTTCAGTTTGAAATTTTGCCAGAGTATAGAAAATTGATCTAGCATAACGTATGTGTTGGATTCATGCATTCTGAGCTCTAAATCAAAAGTTACGGACGATTTAATGCGGATATGTCATGTTGATTGGTCAGATAAAATGATCATTTTAAGCTGATCATTGGTGCTCATTGAGTGAAGGCATATAAGTGAAGAATAATGCATGGAAACACATAGTTTGGGATAGATTGGAGTACTTCGAGGCTTTGTCGTATATGTTTTAGTCAGAAAGTTTGTCATGATATAGAAAATTGAGCTAGCATAACGTAGGCATGGGATTCATGTCATTCTGAGCTCTAAATCAAAAGTTATGGACGATTTTGGGCGGGCATGACAAGTTGATTGGCCAGTTCATTAGATCATTCTAAGCAGATCATTGGTGCTCATTGAGTAAACGATTATACGTGAAGCATAATGAATGGTGTCATGAAGTTTGGGATAGATTTGATTACTTGGAGGCTTTGTTTTATTTATTTGAGTCTGAAATTTTATCACAATATAGAAAATTGAGCTAGCATAACGTGGGCATTGACTTCATGTCATTCTGAGCTCTAAATCAAAAGTTACGGACGATTTAGTGAGGACATGTCAAGTTGATTGGTCAGATCAAATGATCATTTTAAGCTGATCATTGGTGCTCATTGAGTAAAGGCTTATAAGCGAAGCATAATGCATGGCATCACGCTGTTTGGGATATATTGGATTACAAGGAGGCTTTGTCGTATATATTTGAGTCTGAAAGTTTGTCACAATATAGAAAATTGAGCTAGCATAACGTAGCCATTGGATTCATGTCATTCTGAGCTCTAAATCAAAAGTTACGGACGATTTTGTGCGGAAATGTCACGTTGATTGGCCAGTTCAACTGATCATTCTAAGCAGATCATTGGTGCTCATTGAGTAAAGGCTTATAAGTGAAGCATAATGAATGGCATCATGTAGTTTGGGATAGGTTGATTTCTTGGAGGCTTTGTCGTATCTATTTGAATATGAAATTTTGTCATAGTATAGAAACGGAGCTACCATAACGTGGGCGTTGCATTCATGTCACTCTGAGCTCTAAATCAAAAGTTACACACGATTTAGTGCGGACATGTCAAGTTGATTGGTCAGATCAAAATTATCATTCTAAGCTGATCATTGGTGATAATATAGTAAAGTCATATCAGTGAAGAATAATACATAGCATCATATAGTTTGGGATAGATTTTATTACTTGAGGCTTTGTTGTATTTTTTTGAGTCCGAAATTTTGTCACAACATAGAAAATTGAGCTAGCATAACGTGGGCATTGGATTCATGTCATTCTGAGATCTAAATCAAAAGTCACGGACAATTTTGTGCGGAAATGTTATGTTGATTGGCCAGTTCAGCTGATCATTCTAAGCAGATCATTGATGCTCATTAAGTAAAGGCTTATAAGTGAAGCATAATGAATGGCATCACGTAGTTTGGAATAGATTGGATTTCTTGTATGTTTTGTCGTATCTATTTGAATCTGAAATTTTGTCATAGTATAGAAAACGGAGCTACCATAACGTGGGCGTTGGATTCATGTCATTCAGAGCTCTAAATCAATAGTTACGAACGATTTAGTGCGGACATGTCAAGTTGATTGGTCAGATCAAATGATCATTCTAAGCTGATCATTGGTATTAATTGAGTAAAGGATTATCAGTGAAGAATAATGCATAACATCACGTAGTTTTGGATAGATTTGATTACTTGGAGGCTTTGTTGTATTTATTTGAGTCTGAAATTTTGCCACAACATAGAAAATTGAGCTAGCATAACGTGGGCATTGGATTCATGTCATTCTGAGCTCTAAATCAAAAGTTACGCACGATTTAGTGCGGACATATCAAGTTGATTGGTAAGTTCAAATGATCATTCCAAGCTAATCCTTGGTGCTCATTAAGTAAAGGCTTATAAGTGAAGCATAATGCATGGCATATCACAGTTTGGGATAGATGGATTACTTAAAGGCTTTGTGGTATATATTTGACTCTGAAATTTTATCACAATATATAAAATTGAGCTAGAATAACGTGGGTATTGGATTCGTATAATTCTTAGTTTTAAATCAAAAGATACGGACAATTTTAGTGCGGACATGTCAAGCTGATTGGTCAGTTCAAATGATCATTCTAACTGATCATTGGTGCTCATTGAGTAAAGGCTTACAAGTTAAGCATAATGCATGGCATCACGCAGTTTGGGAAGAGTGAATTACTTGGAGGTTTTTTCGTATGTATTTGAGTCTGAAATTTCTTCACAATATAGAAAATTGAACTAGCATAACGTGGGTATTGGATTCATGTCATTCGGAACTCTAAATCAAAAGTTACAAACGATTTAGTGCGGACATTTCAAGTTGATTGGTAAGTTCAAATGATCATTCTGAGGTGATCAATGGCTCTCATTGAGTAAAAGCTTATATGTGAAGTATAATTCATGGCATCACGCAGTCCGGGGTTAATAGGATTACTTAAAGGCTTTGTCGCATATATTTGAGTCTGAAATTTTGTCCCGATATAGAATATTGAAGTAGCATAACATGGGCATTGGATTTATGTCATTCTGAGCTATAAACCAAAAGTTACGGACGATTTAGTGCGGACATATCAAGTTGATTGGTCGGTTCAAATGATCATTCTAAGCTGATCACTAGTGCTCATTGAGTAAAGGCTTATAAGTGAAGCATAATGCATGGCATCACGCTGATCAGAATAGATTGGATTACTTGGCGGCTTTGTCGTACATATTTGAGTCTGAATTTTTGTCACATTATAGAAAATTGAGCAAGCATAACATGGGCATTGGATTCATGTCATTCGGAGCTCTAAATCAAAATTCACGGACGATTTATTGCGGACATGTCAAGTTGATTGGGCAGTTCAACTGATCATTATAAGCTGATCATTGGTGCTCATTGAGTAAAGGGTTATAAGTGAAGCATAATGCATGACATCACGCATTTTGGGATACATTGGATTACTTGTAGGCTTTGTCGTATTTATTTGAGTCTGAAAATTTTTCATAGTAGAGAAAATATAGCTAGCATAACGTTGGCGTTGGATTCATGTCATTATGAACTCTAAATAAAAGTTACGAACGATTTGGTGCAGACAAGTCAAGTTGATTGGTCCAGTTCAAATGATCATTCTAAGCTGATCATTTGTGCTCATTGAGTAAAGGCTTATAAGTGAAGCATAATGCATGGCATCACGCAGTTTGAGATAGATTAGATTACTTGGAGGTTTTTTGGTATATATTTGAACCTGAAAATTTTTCATAGAATAGAAAATTGAGCTAGCATAACGTGGGTCTTGGATTCATGTCATTCTGAGCTCTAAATCAAAACTTATGAACGATTTAGTGCGCATATGTCAAAAAGATTGGCCAGTTCAACAAATCATTCTAATCTGATCATTGGTGCTCATTGAGTAAAGGCTTATAAGTGAAGCATAATGCATGACATTACACAGTTTGGAATATATTGGATTACTTGGAGGATTTGTCGTATCTATTTGAGTCTGAAAATTTATCATAGAATAGAAAATTGAGCTAGCATAACGTGGGCATCGGATTCATGTCATTCTGACCTCTAAATCAAAATTGACGAAGATTTAGTGCGGACATTTTAAGTTGATTGGTCAGTTGAAATGATCATTCAAATTTGATCATTGGTGCTCATTGAGTAAAGGCTTATAAGTGAAGCATAATGCACGGCTTCACTCAGTTTTTGATAGATTGGATTACTTGGAGGCTTTGTCGTATCTATTTGTGTCTGAAATTTTGTCATAGTATAGAAAATTGAGCTAGCATAACGTGGGCGTTGGATTCATGTCATTCTGAGCTCTAAATCAAAAGGTACAGAGATTTTGTGCGGACATATCAAGTTGATTGGTCAGTTCAAATAATCATTTTAAGCTGATCATTGGTGTTAATTACCTAAAGCATTATAAAGGAAGCATAATACATGGCATCACGTAGTTTGGGATTGATTGTGTTAATTGGAGGCTTTGTCGTATCTATTTGAGTCTGAAAATTTGTCATAGTATAGAAAATTGAGCTAGCATAACGAGGGCATTGGATTCATGTCCTTCTGAGCTCTAAATAAAACGTTACAGAGATTTAGTGCGGACATATCAAGTTGATTGATCTGTTCAAATGATCATTTTAAACTAATCATTGTGTTGATTAAGTAAATTAAGGCTTATAAGTGAAGCATAATGTATGGCATCACGCAGTTTGGGATTGATTGTATTCCTTGGAGACTTTGTTGTAAATATTTGGGTCTGAAAGTTTGTCACAGTATAGAAAACTGATATAGCATAACATGGGAATTGGATTCATGTCATTCTGAGTTCTAAATCAAAAGATACGGACGATTTAGTGTGGATATGTCAAGTAGATTGGTCAGTTCAAATGATCATTATAAGGTAATCATTAGTGCTCATTAAGTAAAGGATAATAAGTGAAGCATAATGCATGGCATCACGCAAGTTGGGATAGATGGGATTACTTGGAGGCTTTGTCGTATATATTTGAGTCTGAAAGTTTGTCCCTATATAGATAATTGAGCTAGCATAACGTAGGCATTGGATTCATATCATTCTGAGCTCTAAATATAAAGTTACGGACGATTATAAGTGAAGCATAATGAATGACATTATGAGTTTGGGATAGATTGTATTACTTGAAGGCTTTGTCGTATCTATTTGAGTATGAAAATTTGTCATATTATAGAAAATTGAGCTAGCATTACGTGGGCATCGGATTCATCTCATTCTGACCTCTAAATCAAAAGCTATATAAGATTTAGTGCGGACATGTTAAATTGATTGGTCCATTCAAATGATCATTCTAAGTTGATCATTGGTGCTCATTGAGTAAGGCTTATAAGCGAAGCATAATGCACGGCTTCACTCAGTTTGGGATAGATTCGATTACTTTAAGGCTTTGTCATATCTATTTGTGTCTGAAATTTTGTCATAATATAGAAAATTGAGCTAGCATAATGTGGGCGTTGGATTCATGTCATTTTGAGCTCTAAATCAAAAGTTACGGAGATTTAGTGCGGACATATCAAGTTGATTGGTCAGTTCAAATGATCATTTTAAGCTGATCATTGGTGTTAATTACGTAAAGCCTTATAAGTGAGGCATAATACATGGCATCACGCAGTTTGGGATTGATTGTGTTACTTGGAGCCTTTGTCATAACTATTTGAGTCTGAAATTTTGTCATAGCATTGAAAATTGAGCTAGCATAACGTGGGCATTGGATTCATGTCCTTCTGAGCTCTAAATAAAAATTTATAGAGATTTAGTGCGGATATATCAAGTTGATTGGTCTGTTCAAATGATCATTTTAAGCTGATCATTGGTGTTGATTAAGTAAAGGCTTATAAGTGAAGCATAATGCATTGCATCACGCAGTTTGGGATAGACTGTATTACTTCGAAGCTTTGTTGTATATATTTGGGTATGAAAGTTTGTCACATTATAGAAAACTAAGCTAGCATAACATGGGAATTGGATTCATGTCATTCTGAGCTCTAAATAAAAAGATACGGACGATTTAGTTCGGACATGTCAAGTAGATTGGTCAGTTCAAATGATCATTCTAAGGTAATCATTGGTGCTCATTGAGTAAAGGCTTATAAGTGAAGTATAATGCATGGCATCACGCAAGTTGGGATAGATGGGATTACTTGGAGGCTTTGTCGTATATATTTGAGTCTGAAAGTTTTTCACAATATAGAAAATTGAGCTAGCATAACGTAGGCATTGGATTCATGTCATTCCGAGCTCTAAATATAAAGTTATGGACGATTTTGTGCGGATATGAGAAGTTGATTGGCCAGTTCAACTGATCATTCTAAGTAGATCATTGGTGCTCATTGAGTAAAGGCTTATAAGTGAAGCATAATGAATGGCATCACGCAGTTTTGGATAGATTGGATTTCTTAGAGGCTTTGTCTTATCTATTTTAGTCTTAAATTTTATCATAGTATAGAAAATAGAGCTAGCATAATGTGGGTGTTGGATTCATGTCGTTTTGAGCTCTAAATCAAAAGTTACGGACGATTTAGTGCGGATATGTCAAGTTGATTGGTCAGATAAAATGATCATTCTAAGCTTATCATTGGTGCTCATTGAGTAAAGGCTTATAAGTCAAGATTAATGCATAACATCACGCAGTTTGGGATTGATTGGATTACTTGGAGGCTTTGTTGTATCTATTTGAGTTTGAAACTTTCTCACAATATAGAAAATTGATCTAGCATAACGTGGGCATTGGATTCATGTCATTCTAAGCCTCCAAGTTGATTGGTAAGTTCAAATGATCATTCTAAGCTAATCATTGGTGCTTATTGAGTAAAGGCTTATAAGTGAAGCATAATGCGAGGCATCACGCAGTATGAGATATAGTTGATTAATTGGAGGGTTTGTCGTATCTATTTGAGTCTGAAATTTTGTCACAATATAGGAAATTGATCTAGCATAACGTGGACATTGGATTCATGTCATTCTGAGCTCTAAATCAAAAGTTATGGACGATTTAGTGTGGACATTTCAAGTTGATTGGCCAGTTCAAATGATCATTCTAAGCTGATCATTGGTACTCATTGAGTAAAGGCTTTAAGAGAAGCATAATGCATGACATTATGAGTTTGGGATAGATTGGATTACTTGGAGGCTTTGTCGTATCTATTTGAGTTTGAAAATTTGTCATAGAATAGAAAATTGGGCTAGCATAACATGGGCTTTGGATTCATGCCATTCCGAGCTATAAATAAAAAAGTTACGGACGATTTAGTGTGGACATGTCAAGTTGATTGGTCATTTCAAATGATCATTCAAAGCTGATTATTGGTGCTCATTGAGTAAAGGCTGATAAGTGAAGTATAATGCATGGCATCACGCGGTTTGAGATAAATTGGATTACTTGGAGGCTTTGTCGTATCTATGTGAGTCTGAAATTTCATTACAATATAGAAAATTGAGGTAGCATAACGTGGACATTGGATTCATGTCATTTTGAAGTCTAAATCAAAAGTTACAGACGATTTAGTGCGGATATGTCAAGTTGATTGGCCATTTCAACTGATCATTCTAAGCTGATCGTTGATGCTCATTGAGTAAAGGCTTATAAGTGAAGCATAATGCATGACATCACACAGTTTTGGATAGATTGGATTACTTGGAAGCTTTGTCGTATCTATTTGAGTCTAAAAATTTGTCATAGTATACAAAATTGATCTAGCATAATGTGGGCCTTGGATTCATGTCATTCGGAGCTCTAAATCATAATTTACTGATGATTTAGTGCGGACATGTCAAATCGATTGCACAGTTCAACTGATCATTCTAAGCTGATCATTGGTGCTAATTGAGTAAAGATTATAAGTGAAGCATAATGCATTACATCATGCATTTTAGGATAGATTGGATTACTTGGAGGCTTTGTTGTATCTATTTGAGTCTGAAAATTTGTCCTAGTATAGAAAATTTAGCTAGCAAAACGTGGGCTTTGGATTCATGTCATTTTGAGCTCTAAATAAAAAGTTCCCACGATTTAGTGCGGACATGTCAAGTTGATTGGTCAATTCATATGATCATTATAAGCTGATCATTGGTGCTCATTGAGTAAAGGCTTATAAGTGAAGTATAATGCATGGTATCACGCAGTTTGAGATAAATTGGATTACTTGGAGGCTTTGTCGTATCTATTTGAATCTGAAAATTTGTCATAGTATAGAAAATGGATCGAGCATAACGTGGACCTTGGATTCATGTCATTCGGAGCTCTAGTTCAAAATTTACAAACGATTTATTGCAGACATGTCAAATTGATTGGGCAGTTCAATTAATAATTCTAAGCTGATCATTGGTGCTCATTGAATAAAGGCTTACAAGTGAAGCATAATGCATGACATCACACATTTTGGGATAGATTGGATTACATGGAGGCTTTGTTGTATCTATTTGAATCTGAAAATTTGTCGTACTATAGAAACTTTAGCTAGCATAACGTGGGCTTTGGATTCATGTCATTCTGAGCTCTAAATCAAAAGTTACGCATAATTTTGGTCGGACATGTCAAGTTGATTGGTCAGTTCATATGATCATTATAAGCCGATCACTGGTGCTCATTGAGTAAAGGCTTATAAGTGAAGTATAATGCATGGTATCACGTAGTTGGAGATAGATTGGATTAC
This sequence comes from Pugionium dolabratum, assembly GCA_018901945.1. Lineage (NCBI taxonomy): Eukaryota > Viridiplantae > Streptophyta > Magnoliopsida > Brassicales > Brassicaceae > Pugionium > Pugionium dolabratum. The sequence goes on along the minus strand of JAEVFF010000101.1, from coordinate 1,170,649 downwards.
TTGTACGCTTTGTTGTATTTATTTGAGTTTTAAATTTTATCATAGTATAGAAAATTGAGCTAGCATAACGTGGGCATTGGATTCATGTCATTCTAAGCTCTAAATCAAAATTTATGGATGATTTAGTGCGGATATGTCAAGTTGATTGGCCAGTTCAACTGATCATTCTAAGGTGATCATTGGTGCTCATTGACTAAAGGCTTATAAGTGAAGCATAATGCATGACATCACGCAGTTTGGGATAGATTGGATTACTTGGAGGTTTTATCGTATCTATTTGAGTCTGAAAATGTATCATAGTATAGAAAACAGATCTAGCATTACGTGGGCCTTGGATTCATGTCATTCGGAGCTCTAAATCAAAATTTACGGACGATTTAGTGCGGACATGTCAAATTTATTGGGCAGTTGAACTGATCATTCTAAGCTGATCATTGGTGCTCATTGAGTAAAGGCTTATAAGTTAAGCATAATGCATGACATCATGCATTTTGGGATAGATTGGATTACTAGGAGGGTTTGTTATATCTATTTGAGTCTGAAAATTTGTCGTAGTATAGAAAATTTAGCTTGCGCTACCATAACGCGGGCATTGGATTGATGTGATTCTGAGCTCTAAATCAAAAGTTTCGGACGATTTAGTGCAGACATGTCAAGTTGATTGGTCAGTTCAAATGATCATTCAAAGCTTATTATTGGTGCTCATTAAGTAAACACTTATAAGTGAATCATAATGCATGGCATCACCTAGTTTAGGATAGATTAGATTATTTGGAAGCTTTGTCGTATTTATTTGAGTCTGAAATTTTGTCCCAATTTAGTAAATTGAGCTAGCATAACGTGGACATTGTTTTCATGTCATTCTGATCTCTAAATCAAAAGTTACGTACGATTAGTGCGGACATGTCAAGTTGATTGGTTAGTTCACATAATCATTCTAAGCTGATCTTTGGTGCTCATTGAGTAAAAGCTTATAAGTAAGCATAATGCATGGCATCACGCAGTTTGGGGTATATAGGATTACTTGGAGGCTTTCTCGTATCTATTTGAGTCTGAAATTTTGTCATAGAATAGAAACTTGAGCTACCATAATGTGGCCGTTGGATTCATGTCATTCTGAGCTCTAAATCAAAAATTATGGACGATTTAGTGCGTACATGTCAAGTTGAATGGTTAGTTGAAATGATCATTTTAAGCTGATCAATGGTGCTTATTGAGTAAAGGCTTATAAGTGAAGCATAATGCATGACATCATGCAGTTTGGGATAGATTGGATTACTTGGAGGATTTGTCGTATCTATTTGATTGTGAAATTTTGTCATTGTATAGAAAATTGAGCTAGCATAACATTGGCATTGGATTCATGTCATTCTGAGATCTAAATCAAAAGTTACGGAAGATTTAGTGGGAACATATCAAGTTGATTGGTCAGTTCCAATGATCATTCTATGTTGATCATTGGTGCTCATTGAGTAAAGGCTTATAAGTGAATCATAATGCATGACATCACTCAGTTTGGATAGATAGGATTACTTGGAGGATCTGTCGTATCTATTTGAGTCTAAAATTTTGTCATAGTATAGAAAATTGAGCTAGCATAATCTGGGCGTTGGATTCATGTCATTCTGAGCTCTAAATCAAAAGTTACGGAGATTTAGTGCGGACATATCAAGTTGATTGGTCAGTTCAAATGATCATTTTAAGCTTATCATTGGTGCTGGTTGAGTAAAGGCTTATGAGTGAAGTATCATGCATGGCATCACGTAGTTTGGGATTGATTGGATTACTTGGAGGCTTTGTTGTATAAATTTGAGTTTGAAACTTTGTCACAGTATAGAAAATTGATCTAGCATAACATGGGCATTGGATTCGTGTCATTTTGAGCTCCAAATCAAGAAATATGGACGATTTAGTGCGGATATGTCAAGTTGATTGGTTAGTTCAAATGATCATTCTAAGTTGATCGTTGGTGCTCATTGAGTAAATGCTTATAAGTGAAGCATAACGCATGGCATCACGTAGTTTGGGATAGATTGGATTACTTAAAGGCTTTGTCGTATCTATTAGAATCTGAAATTTTGTCACAATATAGAAAATTGAGCTAGCATAACGTGGGCATTGCATTCATGTCATTCGGAGCTCGAAATCAAAAGTTACGGACGATTTAGTGCAGACATGTCAAGGTTATTTGCCAGTTCAACTGATCTATCTAAGCTTATCATTGGTGCTCATTGAGTAAAGGCTTATAAGTGAAGCATAATGCATGACTTCACTCAGGTTGGGATAGATTGGATTAAATGGAGGCTTTGTTGTATCTATTTGAGTCTGAAATTTTGTCATAGTATAGAAAATTGACTAGTATAATGTGGGCGTTGGATTCATGTCATTCTGAGCTCTAAATCAAAAGTTACGGACGATTTAGTGCGGACATGTCAAGTTGATTACTCAATTCAACTGATCATTCTAAGCTGATCATTGGTGCTCATTGAGTAAAGGCTTATAAGTGAAGTATAATGCATGGCATCATTCAGTTTGGCATATATTGGATTATTTGGAGGCTTTGTCGTATCAATTTATGTCTGAAATTTTGTCACAGTATAGCAAATTGAGGTAGCATAACTTGGGAATTAGATTCATGTCATTCGGAACTCTAAATCAAAAGTTACAGACGATTTAGTGTAGACATGTCAAGTTGGTTTGCCAGTTCCAGTGATCATTCTATGCTGATCATTGGTGCTCATTGAGTAAATGCTTATAAGTGAAACATTATGCATGGCATCAAGCATTTTGGGATAGATCTGATTACTTGGAGGCTTTGTCCTATCTAATTGAGTCTGAAATTTTGTCATAGTATAGTAAATTGAGCTAGCATAACGTGCACGTTGGATTCATGTCATTTTGAGCTCTAAATCAAAAGTTATTGACGATTTAGTGCGGGCATGTCAAATTGATTGGTTAGTTCAAATGATCATTCTAAGCTGATCATTGGTGCCCACTGAGTAAAGTCTTATAAGTGAAGCATAATGCATGGCATCATGCAGTTAGGGATATATTGGATTATCTGGAGGCTTTGTCGTATCTATTTGAGTTTGAAATTTTATCACAATATAGAAAATTGAGATCTTATAACGTGGGCATTGGATTCATGTCATTTGGAGCTCTAAATGAAAATTGACGAACGATTTAGTGCGGACATGTCAAATTGATTGGGCATTTCAACTGATCATTCTAATCTGATCATTGGTGCTCATTGAGTAAAGGCTTATAAGGGAAGCATAATGCGTGGCATCACCCAGTTTAGGATAGATAGGATTACTTGGATCCCTTGTCGTATCTATTTGAGTCTGAAATATTGTCACAATTTAGAAAATTGAGGTAGCATAACGTGCGCATTGGATTCATGTCATTATGTGCTCTAAATCAAAAGTTAAGGACGATTTAGTGCGGATATGTAAACTTGATTGGCCAGTTCAACTGATCAATCTAAACTGATCATTTGTGCTCATTGAGTAAAGGCTTATAAGTGAAGCATAATGCACGACATCACGCAAATTTTGGGTAGATTGGATTAGTTGGAGGCTTTGTCGTACCTATTTGAGTTTGAAATTTTATCATAGTATAGAAAATTGATCTAGCATAACGTGGGTATAGGATTCATGTCATTCTGAGCTCTAAATCAAAAGTTACGGAAGATTTAGTGCAGACATGGCAAGTTGATTGGTCATTTCAAATGATCATTCTAAGCTGATCATTGGTGCTCATTGAGTAAAGACTTATAAGTGAAGCATAACGCATGGTATCATGCAGTTTGGGATAGATTGGATTATTTGGAGGCTTTGTGGCATCTATTTGAGTTTGAAATTTTGTAACAAATAAGCAAATTGAGCTAGCATAATGTGGGCATTGGATTCATGTCATTCGGAGCTCTAAAGCAATCGTTATTGACGATTTAGTGCAAACATGTCCAGGTTATATTCGAGTTCAACTGATCATTCTAAGTTGATCATTGGTGCCCATTGAGTAAATGCTTATTAGTGAAGCATAATGCATGGCATCACGAATTTTGGGATAGATCTGATTACTTAGAGGCTTTGTCGTATATATTTGAGTATGAAATTTCGTCATAGTATAGAAAATTGAGTTAGCATAACGTCGGCGTTGGATTCATGTCATTCTGAGCTCTAAATCAAAAGTTATTGACGATTTAGTCCGGATATGTCAAGTTGATTGGCCAGTTGAAGTGATCATTTTAAGCTGATCATTTGTGCTCATTGAGTAAAGGCTTATTATTGAAGCATAATGCAAGATATCACGCAGTTTGGGATAGATTGGATTGCTTGGAGGCTATTTCGTATCTATTTGAGTCCAAAAATTTGTCATAGTATAGAAAATTGAGCTAGCATTACGTCGGCATTGGATTCATGTCATTTTGAGCTCTAAATCAAAAGTTATTGACAATTTAGTGCGGATATGTCAAGTTGATTGGCCAGTTGAACTGATCATTCTAAACTGATCATTGGTGCTCATTGTGTAAAGGCTTATAAGTGAAGCATAATGCATGAAATCACGCAGTTTGGGATAGATTGGATTACTTGGATGCTTTGTCGTATCTATTTGAGTCTGAAAATTTTTCATAGTATAGAAAATTGACCTAGCATAACGTGGGCGTTGGATTCATGTCATTCTGAGGTATAAATCAAAAGTTACGGAAGATTTAGTGCGGACATGTCAAGTTGATTGGTCAGCTCAAATGATCATTCTAAGTTGATCATTGGTGCTCATTGGGTAAAGGCTTATAAGTGAAGCATAATGCATGACATCACGCAGTTTGGGATAGATTGGATTAATTGGATGATTTGTCGTATCAATTTTAGTCTGAAATTTTATCCCAATTTAGACCATTGAGCTAGCATAACATGGGCATTGGATTCATGTCATACAGAGCTCTAAATGAAAAGATAGGGACGGTTTTGTGCGGATATGTCAAGTTGATTGGTTATTTCAAATGATCATTCTAAGCTGATCATTGGTGCTCATTGAGTAAAGGCTTATAAGGAAACATAATGCATGGCATCACGCAGTTTGGGATATATTGGATTACTTGGAGGCTTTGTCGTATCTATTAGAGTATGAAATTTTGTCACAATATTGAAAATTGAGCTAGCATAACGTGGCATTGGATTAATGTCATTCGGAGCTCTAAATCAAAAGTTACGTACTATTTAGTGCAAACATGTCAAGTTGATTTGCCTGTTTAACTGATCATTTAAGCGTATCACTGGTGCTCATTGAGTAAATGCTTATAAGTGAAGCATAATGCATGGCATCACACATTTTGGGATAGATTTGATTATTTGGAGGCTTTGTCTTATCTATTTGAATCTGAAATTTTGTAATAGTATAGAAAAAGGAGCTAGCATAACGTGGGCGTTGGATTCATGTTATTTTGAGCTCTAAATCAAAAGTTACGGAACATGTAGTGCATACATGTCAAGTTGATTGGTCAGTTCAAATGATCGTTCTAAGTTGATCATTGGTGCTCATTGAGTAAAGGCTTATAAGTGAACCATAATGCATGACATCACATAGTTTGGGATAGATTGGATTACTTGGATGATTTGTCGTATCAATTTGAGTCTGAAATTTTCTCCCAATTTAAAAAATTGAGCTAGCATAACGTCGTCGTTGGATTCATGTCATTTTGAGCTCTAAATCAAAAGTTATTGACGATTTAGTGCGGAAATGTCAACTTGATTGGCCAGTTGAACTGATCATTCTAAACTGATCATTGGTGCTCATTGTGTAAAGGCTTATAAGTGAAGCATAATGCATGACATCACGTAGTTTGGGATAGATTGGATTACTTGGATGCTTTGTTGTATCTATTTGAGTCTGAAAATTTTTCATAGTATAGAAAATTGATCTAGCATAATGTGGGCGTTGGATTCATGTCATTCTGAGGTATAAATCAAAAGTTACGGAAGATTTAGTGCGGACATGTCAAGTTGATTGGTCAATTCAAATGATCATTCTAAGTTGATCATTCGTGCTCATTGAGTAAAGGCTTATAAGTGAAGCATAATGCATGACATCACGCAGTTTCGGATAGATTGGATTAAATGGATGATTTGTCGTATGAATTTGAGTCTGAAATTTTATCCCAACTTAGAACATTGAGCTAGCATAACATGGGCATTGGATTATTGTCATTCAGAGCTCTAAATCAAAAGATAGGGACGGTTTTGTGCGTATATGTCAAGTTGATTGGTTAGTTCAAATGATCATTCTAAGCTGATCATTGGTGCTCATTGAGTAAAGGCTTATAAGGGAAACATAATGCACGGCATCATGTAGTTTGGGATATATTGGATTACTTGGAAGCTTTGTCGTATCTATTAGAGTATGAAATTTTGTAACAATATGGAAAATTGAGCTAGCATAACGTGGCATTGGATTAATGTCATTCGGAGCTCTAAATCAAAAGTTACGTACTATTTAGTGCAAACATGTCAAGTTTATTTGCCAGTTTAACTGGTCATTCTAAGCTTATAAGTGAAGCATAATGCATGGCATAACACATTTTGGGATAGATTTGATTATTTGGAGGCTTTGTCATATCTATTTGAATCTAAAATTTTGTATTAGTATAGAAAATGGAGCTAGCATAACGTGGGCGTTGGATTCATGTCATTCTGAGCTCTAAATCAAAAGTTACGGAAGATGTAGTGCGTACATGTCAAGTTGATTGGTCAGTTCAATTGATCATTTTAAGTTTATTATTGGTCCTGATTGAGTAAAGGCTTATAAGTGAACCATAATGCATGACATCACGCAGTTTGGGATAGATTGGATTACTTGTATGATTTGTCGTATCAATTTGAGTTGAACTTTTCTCCCAATTTAAAAAATTGAGCTAGCATAACGTGGACATTGGATTCATGTCATTCTGAGCTCTAAATCTAAAGTAACGTACGATTTAGTTCGGATATTTCAAGTTGATTGGCCAGTTCAACTGATCATTCTAAGCTGATCATAGGTGCTCATTGAGTAAAGGCTTATAAGTGAACCATAATGCATGACATCACACAGTTTGGGATAGATTGGATTACTTGTAGGCTTTGTCGTATCTATTTGAGTCTGAAAATTTGTCATAGTTAAATTGAGCTAGCATAACATGTGCATTGGATTCATGTAATTCTGAGATCTAAATCAAAAGTTACGGAAGATTTAGTACGGACATGTCAAGTTGATTGGTCAGTTCAAATGATCATTTTAAGTTGATCATTGGTGCTCATTGAGTAAAGGCTTATAAGTGAAGAATAATGCATGACATCACTCAGTTTGGGATAGACTGGATTACTTGGAGGCTTTGTCTTATCTATTTGAGTCTAGAATTTTGTTATCGTATAGAAAATTGAGCTAGCAAAATGTGGGCGTTGGATTCATGTCATTCTGAGCTCTAAATAGAAAGTTACGGAGATTTAGTGCGGACATATCAAGTTGATTGGTCAGTTCAAATGATCATTTTAAGCTGATCATTGGTGAGTAAAGGCTTATAAGTAAAGCATAATGCATGACATCACGCAGTTTGGGATTGATTGGATTACTTGGAGGATTTTTTGTATATATTTGAGTATGAAATTTTTCACAGTACAGAAAATTGACCTGGCATAACATGGGCATTGGATCATGTCATTGCGAGCTCTAAATCAAAAGATAGGGATGATTTCGTGCGGATATGTCAAGTTGATTGGTTAGTTCAAATGATCATTCTAAGCTGAGCATTGGTGCTCATTACTAAAGGCTTATAAGTGAAGCATAATGCATGGCATCATGCTGTTTGGGATATATTGGATTACTTGGAGGCTTTGTCATATCTATTAGAGTCTAAAATTTTGTCACAATATAGAAAATTGAGCTAGCATAACGTGGGCATTGGATTCGTGTCATTCGGAGCTCTAAATCAAAACTTACGGACGATTTAGTGCAAACATGTCAAGTTGATATTCCAGTTCAACTTATCATTCTAAGTTGATCATTGGTGCTCATTGAGTAAATGCTTATAAGTGAAGCATAATGCATGGCATCACGCATTTTGGGATAGATCTGATTACTTGGAGGCTTTGTCGAATATATTTGAGTCTGAAATTTTGTCATAGTATAGAAAATTGAGTTAGCATAACATCGGCGATGTATTCATATCATTCTGAGCTCTAAATCAAAAGTTATTGACAATTTTGTGCGGATATGTCAAGTTGGTTGGCCAGTTGAACTGATCATTTTAAGCTGATCATTTAAAGCTGATCATTGGTGCTCATTAAGTAAAGGCTTATAATTGAAGCATAATGCATGATATCACGCAGTTTGGGATAGATTGGATTGCTTGGAGGCTTTGTCGTATCTAGTTGACTCCAAAAATTTATCATTGTATAGAAAATTGGGCTAGCATAACCTCAGTGTTGGATTCATGTCATTCTGAGCTCTAAATCAAAAGTTATTGACAATTTAGTGTGGATATGTCAAGTTGATTGGCCAGTTGAACTGATCATTGGTGCTCGTTGTATAAAGGCTTATAAGTGAAGCATAATGCATGATATGACGCAGTTTGGGATCGATTGGATTACTTGGATGCTTTGTCGTATCTATTTGAGTCTGAAAATTTTTCATAGTATAGAAAATTGATCTAGCATAACGTGGGCGTTGGATTCATGTCATTCTGAGGTATAAATCAAAAGTTACGGAAGATTTAGTGCGGACATGTCAAGTTTATTGGTCAGTTCAAATGATCATTCTAAGTTGAACATTGGTGCTCATTGAGTAAAGGCTTACAAGTGAAGCATAATGCATGACATCACGCAGTTTGAGATAGATTGGATTACTTGGATGATTTGTGGTATCAATTTGAGTCTGAAATTTTGTCCCAATTTAGAACATTGAGCTAGCATAACATGGGCATTGGATTCATGTCATTCAGAGCTCTAAATCAAAAGATAGGGATGGTTTTGTGCGGATATGTCAAGTTTATTGGTTAGTTCAAATGATCATTCTAAGTTGATCATTGCTGCTCATTGAGTAAAGGCATATAAGGGAAACACAATCCATGGCATTACGCAGTTTAGGATATAATGGATTACTTGAAGGCTTTGTCGTATGGATTACATGTCAAGTTGGGATAGATTGGATTACATGTCAAGTTGCATACATGTCATGTCACTCTCAGCTGTAAATCTAAAGATACGGATGATTTCGTGCGGACATGTCAAGTTGATTGGTCATTTCAAATGATATTTCTAAACTGATCATTGGTGCTCCATGAGTAAAGGATAATAAGTGAACAATAATTCATGGCATCACGCATATCGGATAGATTGGATTACTTGAAGGCTTTGTCGTATCTATTTGAATATGAAATTTTCTCACAATATAGAAAATTGAGCTAGCATAACATGGGCATTGGATTCATGTCATTCGTAGCTCTAAATCAAAAGTCACGGATGATTTAGTGCGGACATATCAATTTGATTGGTTAGTTCAAATGTTCATTTTAAGCTGATCATTGGTGCTCATTGAGTAAAGGCTTATAAGTGAAGCATAATTCATGGCATCACGCAGTTTGGGATAGATTGGATTACTTGGAGGCTTTGTCGTATCTATTTGAGTCTGAAATTTTGTAACAATATAGAAAATATAGCTCGCATAATGTGTGCATTGGATTCATGTCATTCTGAGCTTTAAATCAAAAGTAACGGACGATTTAGTGCATACATCTCAAGTTGATTGGCGAGTTCAACTGATCATTCTAAGCTTATCATTGGTGCTCATTGAGTAAATGATTATAACTAAAGCATAATGCATGGGATCACGTAGTTTGGGATAGATTGGATTACTTTGAGGCTTTGTCGTATCTATTTGAGTTGAAAATTTTGTCACAATATAGAAAATTGAGCTACCATAACGTGGGCTTTGGATTCATGTAATTCCGAGCTCTAAGTCAAAAGTTACGGATGATTTAGTGCGACATGTCAAGTTGATCATCTAGTTAAAATGATCATTCTGAAGTTATCATTGGTGCCCATTGATTAAAACCTCATAAGTGAAATATAATGCATGGCATCACACAGTTTGGGATATATTGCATTACTTAGAGGCTTTGTCGTATATATTTGAGTCTGAAATTGTGTTGCAATATAGAAAATTGAGATAGCATAATGTGGGCATTGGATTCATATCATGATGAGTTCTAAATCAAAAGTTACAGACAATTTAGTGCGGACATGTCAAGTTGATTGGTCAGTTCAAATGATTATTCTAAGCTGATCACAGCTGCTCATTGAGTAAAGGCTTATAATTGAAGCATAATGCTAGGCATCATGCATTTTGGGATAGATTGGTTTACTTGGAGGCTTTGTAGAATCTATTTGAGTCTGAAATTGTGTTACAATATGGAACATTGAGCTAGCATAACGTGGGCATTGGATTCAAGTCATTCTGAGCTTAGAATCAAAAGTTATGGATAATTTAGTGCAGACATGTCAAGTTGATTGGTCAGTTCAAATGATCATTCTAAGCTGTCACAATATAGAAAATTGAGTTAGCATTACGTGGGCATTGGATTCATGTCATTCTGAGCTCTAAAACAAAAGTTATAGACGATTTATTGCGGACATGTCAAATTGATCATCCAGTTAAAATGATCATTATGAAGTGATCATTGGTGCTCATTGATTATAACCTCATAAGTGAAACATAATGCATGGCATCAAGAAGTTTGGGATTTATTGCATTGCTTAGAAGTTTTGTCGTATCTATTTTAGTATGAAATTGTGTTACAATATAGAAAATTGAACTAGGATAACGTGGGCATTGGATTCATATCATTCCGAGCTCTGAATCAAAAGTTACGGATGATTTAGTGCGGACATGTCAAGTTGATTGGTCAGTTCAAATGATCATTTTAAGCTGATCATTGGTGCTCATTGAGTAAAGGCTTATAAGTGCAGCATAATGCATGGTATCACGCAGTTTTAGATAGATTGGATTACTTGGAGGCTTTGTCGTATCTATTTGAGTTGAAATTTTGCCACAATATAGAAAATTGAGCTAGCATAACATGGGCATTGGATTGATGTCATTCCGAGCTCTAAAAAAAATTACGGACGATTTAGTGCGGAAATGTCAAGTTGATCATCCAGTTAAAATGATCATTCTGAAGTGATCATTGGTTCTCATTGATTGAAACCTCATAAGTGAAACATAATGCATGGCATCACGCAGTTTGGGATATATTGTATTACTCAGAGGCTTTGTCGTATCTATTTGAGTCTGAAATTGTGTTACAATATAGAAAACTAAGCTAGCATAATGTGGGCATTGGATCTGAGCTCTAAATCAAAAGTTACGGACGATTTAGTGAGGACATGTCAAGTTGATTGGTCAGTTCAAATGATCATTCTAAGCTGATTATGGTGCTCATTGTGTAAAGGCTTAAAAGTGACGCATAAATGCATGGAATCACGCAGTTTGGGATAGATTGGATTACTTGGAGGCTTTGTCGTATCTATTTGAGTCTGAAATATTGTAACAATTTAGAAACATGAGCTGGCATAACGTGGGCATTGGATTCATGTCATGATGAGCTTTAAATCAATAGTTACGGACGGTTTAGTGCATACATGTCATGTAGATTGGCCAGTTCAACTGATCATTCTAAGCTTATCATTGGTGCTCATTGAGTAAATGATTATAAGTGAAGCATAATGCATGGGATCACGTAGTTTGGGATAGATTGGATATTTTGGAGGCTCTATCGTATTTATTTGAGTTAGAAATTGTGTTACAATACAGAAAATTTGGATAGGATAACGTGGACATTGGATTCATGTCATTCTGAGCTCTGAATCAAAAGTTACGGAAGATTTAGTGCAGACATGTCAAGTTGATTGGTCAGTTCAAATGATCATTCAAACGTGATCATTGGTGCTCATTGAGTAAATGCTTATTAGTGAAGCATAATGCATGGCATCAAGCACTTTGGGATAGATTGGATTACTAGGAGGCTTTGTCGTATCTATTTGAGTTTGAAATTTTGTCACAATATGGAATTGAGCTTGGATAACGTTGGCATTGGATTCATGTCATGATGAACTTTAATCAAAAGTTATGTACGATTTAGTGAATACATGTCAAGTTGATTGGCCAGTTAAACTGATCATTCTAAGCTTATCATTACTGCTCATTGAGTAAATGCTTATAACTGAAACATAATGCATGACATCACACAGTTTAGGATATATTGAATTACTTGGAGGCTTTGTCCTATCTATATGTGTATGAAATTGTGTTACAATATAGAAAATTGAGCTAGCATAACGTGGGCAATGGATTCAAGTCATTCTGAGCTCTTAATCAAAAGTTACGGATGATTACTGCAGACATGTCAAGTTCATTGGTCAGTTCAA
>JAEVFF010000101.1:1096151-1158086 GCA_018901945.1 Pugionium dolabratum | reverse complement strand
TCATTGAGTAAAGGCTTATAATTGAAGCATAATGCTAGGCATGACGCATTTTGGGATAGATTGGTTTACTTGGAGGGTTTGTTGAATCTATTTCAGTCTGAAATTGTGTTACAATATAGAAAATTTAGGTAGCATAACGTGGGCATTGGATTCAAGTCATTCTGAGCTCAGAATCAAAAGTTACGGATGATTTAGTGCAGACATGTCAAGTTGATTGGTCAGTTCAAATGATCAATCTAAGCTGATCATTGGTGCTCATTGAGTAAAGGCTTATAAGTGAAGCATAATACATGTCATCACGTATTTGGGATAGATTGGTTTACTTGGAGGTTTTGTCTTATCTATTTGAGTCTGAAATTTTGTCACAATATAGAAAATTGAGCTAGCATAACATGGGCATTGCATTCATGTCATTCCGAGAGCTAAATCAAAAGTTACAGACGATTTATTGTGGACATGTCAAATTGATCATCCAGTTAAAATGATCATTATGAAGTGATCATTGGTGCTCATTGATTAAAGCCTCATAAGTGAAACATAATGCATGTCATCAAGCAGTTTGGGATTTATTGCATTACTTAGAGGCTTTGTCGTATCTATTTGAGTCTAAAATTGTGTTACAATATAGAAAATTGAGCTAGGATAACGTGGGCATTGGATTCATATCATTCTGAGCTCTGAATCAAAAGTTACGGAAGAATTAGTGTGGACATGTCAAGTTGATTAGTCAGTTCAAATGATCGTTCTAAACTGATCATTGGTGCTCATTGAGTAAAGGCTTATAAGTGAAGCATACTGCATGGTATCACGCAGTTTTGGATAGATTGGATTACTAAGAGGCTTTGTCGTATCTATTTGAGTCTGAAATTTTGTCACAATATAGAAAATTGAGCTTGGATAACGTGGGCATTGGGTTCATGTCATGATGAATTTTAAATCAAAAGTTACGGACAATTTAGTGCATACTTGTCAAGTTGATTGGCCAGTTCAACTGATCATTCTAAGCTTATCATTGGTGCTCATTGAGTAAAAGCTTATAAGTGAGGTATAATACATGGCATCATGCAGTTTGGGATAGATTGGATTACTTGGAGGCTTTGTCGTATTTATTTGAGTCTGATATTTTGTCACATTATAGAAAATTGATCTAGCATAACATGGGCATTGGATTCATGTAATCCCGAGCTCAAAAAAATTACAGACGATTTAGTGCGGACATGTCAAGTTGATCATCCAGTTAAAATGGTCATTCGGAAGTGATCATTGGTGCTCATTGATTGAAACCTCATAAGTGAAACATAATATATGGCATCACGCAATTTGGGATATATTGCATTGCTCAGAGGCTTTGTCGTATATATTTGAGTCTAAAATTGTGATACAATATAGAAAATTGAGCTAGCATAACATGGGCATTGGATTCATGTCATTATGAGCTTTAAATCAAAAGTTACGGACGATTTAGTGCGGACATGTCAAGTTATTGGTCAGTTCAAATGATCATTCTAAGCTGCTATTTGGTGCTCATTGAGTAAAGGCTTATAAGTGAAGCATGATGCGTGGCATCACGCAGTTTGGGATAGATTAGATTACTTGGAGGATTTGTCGTATCTATTTGTGTTCGAAATTTTGTCACAATATAGAAAATTGAGCTGGCATAACGTGAGTATTGGATTCATGTCATTATGAGGTTTAAATCAAAAGTCATAGACGATTTAGTGCGGATATGTCAAGTTTATTGGTCAGTTCAAATGATTATTCTAAGCTGATCGTTGGTGCTCATTGAGTAAAGGCTTATAATTGAAGCATAATGCTAGGCATCACGCATTTTGGGATAGATTGGTTTACTTGGAGGCTTGGTCGTATCTATTGAGTCTGAAATTTTGTAACAATATAGAAAATTGAGATGGCATAACGTGGGCATTGGATTCATGTCATGATGAGATTTAAATCAAAAGTTATGGACGATTTAGTGCATACATGTCAAGTAGATTGGCCAGTTCAACTGATCATTCTATGCTTATATATTGCATGGGATCACGTAAGTTGGGATATTGGATTACTTGGAATCTTTATCATATCTATTTGAGTCTGAAATTTTGTCACTATATAGAAATTTGAGCTAGCAAAACGTGGGCATTGGATTCATGTCATTTCGAGCTCTAAGTCAAAAGTTACGGACGATTTAGTGCGACATGTCAATTTGATCATCCAGTTAAAATGATCATTTTGAAGTGATCATTGGTGCTCATTGATTAAATCCTCAGAAGTGAAACATAATGCATGTCATCACACAGTTTGGGATATATTGCATTACTTAGAAGCTTTGTCGTATATATTTGAGTCTAAAATTGTGTTGCAATATAGAAAATTGAGCTAGCATAACGTGGGCATTGGATTCATGTCATTATGAGCTCTAAATCAAAAGTAACGGATGATTTAGTGCAGACATGTCAAGTTGATTGGCCAGTTCAACTGATCATTCTAAGCTTATCATTGGTGCTCATTGAGTAAAGGATTATAAGTGAAGCATAATGCCTGTGATCACATAGTTTGGGATAGATTGGATTACTTAGAGCCTTTGTCGTATCTTTTTGAGTATGAAATTTTGTCAGAGTATAGAAAATTGACCTAGCATAACGTGGACATTGGATTCATGTCATTCTGAACTGTAAATCAAAAGTTACGGACGATTTAGTGAGGAAATGTCAAATTGATTGGTCAGTTCAAATGATCATTCTAAGATGATTATGGTGCTCATTGAGTAAAGGCTTATAAGTGAAGCATAAATGCATGGCATCACGCAGTTTGGGATAGATTGGATTAATTGGAGGCTTTGTCGTATCTATTTGTGTCTGAAATTTTGTAACAATATAGAAAATTGAGCTGGCATAACGTGGGCATTGGATTCATGTCATGATGAGATTTAAATCAAAAGTAACGGACGATTTAGTGCATACATGTCAAGTAGATTGGCCAGTTCAACGGATCATTCTAAGCTTATATATTTCATGGGATCACGTATTTTTGGATAGATTGGATTACTTGGAATCTTTATCGTACCTATTTGAGTCTGAAATTTTGTCACTATATAGAAAATCGTGCTAGCATAACGTGGGCATTGTATTCATGTCATTCCGAGCTCTAAGTCAAAAGTTACGGACGATTTAGTGCGACATGTCAGTTTGATCATCCAGTTAAAATGATCATTCTAAAGTGATCATTGGTGGTCATTGATTAAATCCTCATAATTGAAACATTAAATATGCATGTCAATTCACAAAGTTTGGGATATATTGCATACCTTAGAGCTTTGTGCGTATATATTTGAGTCTAAAATTGGTGTTGCCAATATAGAAAATTGACGCTAGCATAATGTGGGGCATTGGGTCATTGTCATGTATGAGCTCTTAATCAAAAAGTTCGGACGATTTAGATGCGGACATGTCAAGTTGATTGGTCAGTTCAAATGATCATTCTAAGCTGATCAATGGTGCTCATTGACTAAAGGCTTATAAGTGAAGCATGATGCATGGCATCACGTAGTTTGGGATAGATTGGATTACTTGGAGGATTTGTCGTATCTATTTGTGTTTGAAATTTTGTCACAATATAGAAAATTGAGCTGGCATAACGTGGGTATTGGATTCATGTCATTATGAGGTTTAATTCAAAAGTCATAGACGCTTTAGTGCGGATATGTCAAGTTGATTGGTCAGTTCAAATGATTATTCTAAGCTGATCGTCGGTGCTCATTGAGTAAAGGCTTATAATTGAAGCATAATGCTATGCATCACGAATTTTAAGATAGATTGGTTTACTTAGAGGCTTTGTCGTATCTATTGAGTCTGAAATTTTGTAACAACATAGAAAATTGAGCTGGCATAACGTGGGCATTGGATTCATGTCATGACGAGATTTAAATCAAAAGTTATGGACGATTTAGTGCATACATGTCAAGTAGATTGGCCAGTTCAACTGATCATTCTAAGCTTATATATTGCGTGGGATCACGTAGTTTGGGATAGATTGGATTACTTGGAATCTTTATCGTATCTATTTGAGTCTGAAATTTTGTCACTATATAGAAAATTGAGCTAGCATAACGTGGGCATTGGATTCATGTCATTTCGAGCTCTCAGTCACAAGTTACGGACGATTTAGTGCGACATGTCAATTTGATCATCCAGTTAAATGATCATTCTGAAGTGATCATTGGTGCTCATTGATTAAATCCTCATAAGTGAAACATAATGCATGTCATCACACAGTTTGGGATATATTGCATTACTCATAGGCTTTGTCGTATATATTTCAGTCTAAAATTGTGTTGCAATATAGAAAAATGGCCTAGCATAACGTGGGCATTGGATTCATGTCATTATGAGCTCTAAATCAAAAGTAATGGATGATTTAGTGCAGACATGTCAAGTTGATATGCCAGTTCAACTGATCATTCTAAGCTTATCATTGGTGCTCATTGAATAAATGATTATAAGTGAAGCATAATGCATGTGATCACGTAGTTTGGGATAGATTGGATTACTTAGAGGCTTTGTCGTATCTATTTGAGTCTGAAATATTGCCATAATATAGAAAATTGTGCTAGCATAACATGGGCGTTGGATTCATGTCATTCTGAGCTATAACTAAAAAGTTACGGACGATTTAGTGAGGACATGTCAAGTTGATTGGTCAGTTCAAATGATCATTCTAAGCTGATTATGGTGCTCATTGAGTAAAGGCTTATAAGTGAAGCATAAATGCATGGCATCACGCAGTTTGGGTTAGATTGGATTACTTGGAGGCTTTATCGTATCTATTTGAGTCTGAAGTATTGTAACAATATAGAAAATTGAGCTGGCATAACATGCGCAGTGGATTCATGTCATTATGAGCTTTAAATCAAAAGCTACGGACGATTTAGTGCATACATGTCAAGTTGATTGGCCAGTTCAACCGATCATTATAAGTTTATCATTGGTGCTCATTGAGTAAATGATTATAACTGAAGCATAATGCATTAGATCACATATTTTGGGATAGATTGGATTACTTGGAGGCTTTGTCGTATCTATTTGAGTTTGAAATTTTGCCACAATATAGAAAATTGTGCTACCATAATGTGGGCATTGGATTCATGTCATTCCGAGCTCTAAGTCAAAAGTTACGGACAATTTAGTGTGATATGTCAAGTTGATCATCCAGTTAAAAAGATCATTCTGAAGTGATCCTTGCTGCTCATTGATTAAAACCTCATAAGTGAAACATAATGCCTGGCATCACACAGTTTGAGATATATTGCATTACTTAGAGGCTTTGTCGTATATATTTGAGTTTGAAATTGTGTTGCAATATAGAAAATTGAGCTAGCATAACATGGGCATTAGATTCGTGTCATAATGAGCTCTAAATCAAAAGTTACGGACAATTTGGTGCGGACATGTCAAGTTGATTGGTCAATTCAAATGATCATTCTAAGTTGATCAATGGTGCTCATTGAGTAAAGGCTTATAAGTGAAGCATGATGCATGGCATCACGCAGTTTGGGATAGATTGGATCACTTGGAAACTTTGTCGTATCTATTTGAGTCTGGAATTTTGTCACAATATAGAAAATTGAGCTGCCATAACGTGGGCATTGGATTCATGTCATGATGCGCTTTAAATCAAAGGTCATGCACGATTTAGT
This sequence comes from Pugionium dolabratum, assembly GCA_018901945.1. Lineage (NCBI taxonomy): Eukaryota > Viridiplantae > Streptophyta > Magnoliopsida > Brassicales > Brassicaceae > Pugionium > Pugionium dolabratum. The sequence continues at coordinate 1,152,394 of JAEVFF010000101.1, read as the reverse complement.
GCGGATATGTCAAGTTGATTGGTCAGTTCAAATGATTATTCTAAGGTGATCACTGGGGCTCATTGAGTAAAGGCTTATAATTGAAGCATAGATTGGTTTACTTGGAGGCTTTGTCGAATCTATTTCAGTCTGAACTTGTGTTACAATATAGAAAATTTAGATAGCATAACGTGGGCATTGGATTCAAGTCATTCTGAGCTCATAATCAAAAGTTACGGATGATTTAGTGCAGACATGTCAGGTTGATTGGTCAGTTCAAATGACCATTCTAAGCTGATCATTGGTGCACATTGAGTAATTACTTATAAGTGAAGCATAATGCATGTCATCACGCATTTGGGATAGATTGGTTTACTTGGAGGCTTTGTCTTATCTATATGAGTCTGAAAATTTGTCACAATATAGAAAATTGAGCTAGCATAACGTGGGCATTGCATTCACGACATTCCGAGATCTAAATCAAAAGTTACAGACGATTTATTGTGGACATGTCAAATTGATTGGTCAGTTCAAATGATCATTCTAAGCAGATTATGGTGCTCATTGAGTAAAGGCTTATAAGTGAAGCACAAATGCATGGCGTCACGCAGTTTGGGATAGATTGGATTACTTGGTGGCTTTGTCGTATCTATTTGAGTCTGAAATTTTGTAACAATATAGAAAAATGAGCTGGCATAACGTGGGCATTGGATTCATGTCATGATGAGATTTAAATCAAAAGTTACGGACGATTTAGTGCATACATGTCAAGTAGATTGGCCAGTTCAACTGATCATTCTAAGCTTATATATTGCATGGGATCACGTAGTTTTGGATAGATTGGATTACTTGGAATCTTTATCGTATCTATTTGAGTCTGAAAATTTGTCACTATATAGAAAATTGAGCTAGCATAACGTGGGCATTGGATTCATGTCATTTCGAGCTCTAAGTCAAAAGTTACGGACGATTTAGTGCGACATGTCAATTTGATCATCCTGTTAAAATGATCATTCTGAAGTGATCATTGGTGCTCATTGAGTAAAGCCTCATAAGTGAAACATAATGCATGTCATCAAGCAGTTTGGGATTTAATGCATTACTTAGAGGCTTTGTCGTATCTATTTGAGTCTAAAATTGTGTTACAATATAGAAAATTGAGCTAGGATAACGTGGGCATTGGATTCATGTCATTCTGAGCTCTGAATCAAAAATTACGGAAGATTTAGTGCGGACATGTCAAGTTAATTAGTCAGTTCAAATGATCGTTCTAAACTCATCATTGGTGCTCATTGAGTAAAGGCTTATAAGTAAAGCATAATGCATGGTATCACGCAGTTTTGGATAGATTGGATTACTAGTAGGCTTTGTCGTATCTATTTGAGTCTGAAATTTTGTAACAATATAGAAAATTGAGCTTGGATAACATGGGCATTGGGTTCATGTCGTGATGAATTTTAAATCAAAAGTTACGGACGATTTAGTGAGGACATGTCAAGTGGATTGGCCAGTTCAACTTATCATTCTAAGCTTATCATTGCTGCTCATTGAGTAAACGCTTATAAGTGAGGTATAATGCATGGCATCATGCAGTTTGGGATAGATTGGATTACTTGGAGGCTTTGTCGTATTTATTTGAGTCTGAAATTTTGTCACAATATAGAAAATTGATCTAGCATAACATGGGCATTGCATTCATGTCATTCCGAGCTCTAAAAAAAATAACAGACGATTAAGTGCGGACATGTCAAGTTGATCATCCAGTTAAAATGATCATTCTGAAGTTATCATTGGTGCTCATTGATTGAAACCTCATAAGTGAAACATAATGTATGGCATCACGCAATTTGGGATATATTGCATTACTCAGAGGATTTGTCGTATCTATTTGAGTCTGAAATTGTGTTACAATATAGAAAATTGAGCTAGCATAACGTGGGCATTGGATGCATGTCATTCTGAACTGTAAATCAAAAGTTACGGACGATTTAGTGAGGACATGTCAAATTGATTGGTCAGTTCAAATGATCATTTTAAGCTGATTATGGTGCTCATTGAGTAAAGGCTTATAAGTGAAGCATAAATGCATGGCATCACGTAGTTTGGGATAGATTGGATTACTAAGAGGCTTTGTCGTATCTATTTGAGTCTGAAATTTTGTAACAATATAGAAAATTGAGTTGGCATAACGTGGGCATTGGATTCATGTCATGATGAGATTTAAATCAAAAGTTACGGACGATTTAGTGCATACATGTCAAGTAGATTGGCCAGTTCAACTGATCATTCTATGCTTATATATTGCATCGAATCACGTAGTTTGGGATATTGTATTACTTGGAATCTTTATCGAATCTATTTGAGTCTGAAATTTTGTCACTATATAGAAAATTGAGCTAGCATAACGTGGGCATTGGATTCATGTCATTTCGAGCTCTCAGTCACAAGTTACGGACGATTTAGTGCGACATGTCAATTTGATCATCCAGTTAAAATGATCATTCTGAAGTGATCATTGGTGCTCATTGATTAAATCCTCATAAGTGAAACATAATGCATGTCATCACAGAGTTTGGGATATATTGCCTTACTTAAAAGCTTTGTCGTATATATTTGAGTATAAAATTGTGTTGCAATATAGAAAATTGAGCTAGCATAACGTGGGCATTGGATTCATGTCATTATGAGCTCTAAATCAAAAGTAACGGATGATTTAGTGCAGACATGTCAAGTTGATTTGCCAGTTCCAAACTGATCATTCTAAGGCTTTATCATTGGTGGGCTCATTGAAATAAAAGATTATAAGTTGAAGCATATGCATGTGATTACATAGTTTGGGATAGATTGGATTACTTAGAGGGCTTTGTCACGTAATCTATATTGAGTTCTGAAATTATTGCCACCAATATAGAAATTGAAGCTAGCATAAACATGGGGGCTGTTGGATTCATGTAATTCTGAGCTATAAATAAAAAAGTTACAGACGATTTAGTGAGGCCATGTCAAGTTGATTGGTCAGTTAAATGATCATTCTAAGCTGATTATGGTGCTCATTGAGTAAAGGCTTATAAGTGAAGCATAAATGCATGGCATCACGCAGTTTGGGTTAGATTGGATTACTTGAAGGCTTTATCGTATCTATTTGAGTCTGAAGTATTGTAACAATATAGAAAATTGAGCTGGCATAACATGTGCAGTGGATTCATGTCATTATGAGCTTTAAATCAAAAGCTACGGACGATTTAGTGCATACATGTCAAGTTGATTGGCCAGTTCAACCGATCATTATAAGTTTACCATTGGTGCTCATTGAGTAAATGATTATAACTGAAGCATAATGCATGGGATCACGTAGTTTGGGATAGATTGGATTACTTGGAGGCTTTGTCGTATCTATTTGAGTTTGAAATTTTGCCACAATATAGAAAATTGTGCTACCAAAATGTGGGCATTGGATTCATGTCATTCCGAGCTCTAAGTCAAAAGTTACGGACGATTTAGTGTGATATGTCAAGTTGATCATCCAGTTAAAATGATCATTCTGATGTGATCCTTGCTGCTCATTGATTAAAACCTCATAAGTGAAACATAATGCCTGGCATCACACAGTTTGGGATATATTGCATTACTTAGAGGCTTTGTCGTATATATTTGAGTATGAAATTGTGTTGCAAAATAGAAAATTGAGCTAGCATAACTTGGGCATTAGATTCGTGTCATAATGAGCTCTAAATCAAAAGTTACGGACAATTTAGTGCGGACATGTCAAGTTGATTGGTCAGTTCAAATGATCATTCTAAGTTGATCAATGGTGCTCATTGAGTAAAGGCTTATAAGTGAAGCATGATGCATGGCATCACGCAGTTTGGGATAGATTGGATCACTTGGAAGCTTTGTCGTATCTATTTGAGTCTGGAATTTTGTCACAATATAGAAAATTGAGCTGCCATAACGTGGGCATTGGTTTCATGTCATGATGAGCTTTAAATCAAAGGTCATGGACGATTTAGTGCGGATATGTCAAGTTGATTGGTCAGTTCAAATGATTATTCTAAGCTGATCACTGGGGGTCATTGAGTAAAGGCTTATAATTGAACCATAATGCTAGCCATCACACATTTTGGGATAGATTGGTTTACTTGGAGGCTTTGTCGAATCTATTTCAGTCTGAACTTGTGTTACAATATAGAAAATTTAGATAGCATAACGTGGGCATTGGATTCAAGTCATTTTGAGCTCAGAATCAAAAGTTACGGATGATTTAGTGCAGACATGTCAGGTTGATTGGTCAGTTCAAATGATCATTCTAAGCTGATCATTGGTGCACATTGAGTAATTACTTATAAGTGAAGCATAATGCATGTCATCACGCAGTTTGGGATAGATTGGTTTACTTGGAGGCTTTGTCTTATCTATTTGTGTCTGAAAATTTGTCACAATATAGAAAATTGAGCTGGCATAACGTGGGCATTGATTCATGTCATTCCGAGTTTAAATCAAAATTCACAGACGATTTATTGTGGACATGTCAAATTGATTGGTCAGTTCAAATGATCATTCTAAGCTGATTATGGTGCTCATTGAGTAAAGGCTTATAAGTGAAGCACAAATGCATGGCATCACGCAGTTTGGGATAGATTGGATTACTTGGAGGCTTTGTCGTATCTATTTGAGTCTGAAATTTTGTAACAATATAGAAAAATTGAGCTGGCATAACGTGGGCATTGGATTCATGTCATGATGAAATTTAAATCAAAAGTTACGGACGATTTAGTGCATACATGTCAAGTAGATTGGCCAGTTCAACTGATCATTCTAAGCTTATATATTGCATGGGATCACGTAGTTTGGGATAGATTGGATTACTTGGAATCCTTATCGTATCTATTTGAGTCTGAAATTTTGTCACTATATAGAAAATTGAGCTAGCATAACGTTGGCATTGGATTCATGTCATTTCGAGCTCTAAGTCAAAAGTTACGGACGATTTAGTGCGACATGTCAATTTGATCATCCAGTTAAAATGATCATTCTGAAGTGATCATTGGTGCTCATTGATTAAAGCCTTATAAGTGAAATATAATGCATGTCATCACACAGTTCGGGATATATTGCATTACTTAGAGGCTTTGTCGTATATATTTGAGTCTAAAATTGTGTTGCAATATAGAAAATTGAGCTAGCATAACGTGGGCATTGGATTCATGTCATTATGAGCTCTAAATCAAAAGTTACGGACGATTTAGTGCGGACATGTCAAGTTGATTGGTCAGTTCAAATGATCATTCTAAGTGATCAATGGTGCTCATGAGTAAAGGCTTATAAGTGAAGCATGATGCATGGCATCACGCAGTTTGGGATAGATTGGATTACTTGGAGGATTTGTCGTATCTATTTGTGTTTGAAATTTTGTCACAATATAGAAAATGAGCTGGCATAACGTGGTATTGGATTCATGTCATTATGAGGTTTAAATCAAAAGTCAGAGACGATTTAGTGCGGATATGTCAAGTTGATTGGTCAGTTCAAATGATTATTCTAAGCTGATCGTTGGTGCTCATTGAGTAAAGGCATATAATTGAAGCATAATGCTAGGCATCACGCATTTTGGGATAGATTGGTTTACTTGGAGGCTTTGTCGTATCTATTGAGTCTGAAATTTTGTTACAATATAGAAAATTGAGTTGGCATAATGTGGGCATTGGATTCATGTCATGATGAGATTTAAATCAAAAGTTACGGACGATTTAGTGCATACATGTCGAGTAGATTGGCCAGTTCAACTGATCATTCTATGCTTATATATTGCATGGGATCACGTAGTTTGGGATATTGGATTACTTGGAATCTTTATCGTATCTATTTGAGTCTGAAATTTTGTCACTATATAGAAAATTGAGCTAGCATAACGTGGGCATTGGATTCATGTCATTTCGAGCTCTCAGTCAAAAGTTACGGACGATTTAGTGCGACATGTCAATTTGATCATCCAGTTAAAATGATCATTCTGAAGTGATCATTGGTGCTCATTGATTAAATCCTCATAAGTTAAACATAATGCATGTCATCACAGAGTTTGGGATATATTGCCTTACTTAGAAGCTTTGTCGTATATATTTCAGTATAAAATTGTGTTGCAATATAGAAAATTGAGCTAGCATAACGTGGGCATTGGATTCATGTCATTATGAGCTCTAAATCAAAAGTAACGGATGATTTAGTGCAGACATGTCAAGTTGATTGGCCAGTTCAACTGATCATTCTAAGCTTATCATTGGTGCTCATTGAATAAAGGATTATAAGTGAAGCATAATGCATGTGATCACGTAGTTTGGGATAGATTGGATTACTTAGAGGCTTTGTCGTATCTTTTTGAGTCTGAAATTTTGTCACAGTATAGAAAATTGAGATAGCATAACGTGGGCATTGGATTCATGTCATTCTGAACTGTAAATCAAAAGTTTCGGACGATTTAGTGAGGACATGTCAAATTGATTGGTCAGTTCAAATGATCATTCTAAGCTGATTATGGTGCTCATTGAGTAAAGGCTTATAAGTGAAGCACAAATGCATGGCATCACGCAGTTTGGGATAGATTGGATTACTTGGAGGCTTTGTCGTATCTATTTGAGTCTGAAATTTTGTAACAATATAGAAAATTGAGCTGGCATAACGTGGGCATTGGATTCATGTCATGATGAGATTTAAATCAAAAGTTACGGACGATTTAGTGCATACATGTCAAGTAGATTGGCCAGTTCAACTGATCATTCTAAGCTTATATATTGCATGGGATCACGTAGTTTGGATAGATTGGATTACTTGGAATCTTTATCGTATCTATTTGAGTCTGAAATTTTGTCACTATATAGAAAATTGAGCTAGCATAACGTGGGCATTGGATTCATGTCATTTCGAGCTCTAAGTCAAAAGTTACGGACGATTTAGTGCGACATGTCAATTTGATCATCCAGTTAAAATGATCATTCTGAAGTGATCATTGGTGCTCATTGATTAAATCCTCATAAGTGAAACATAATGCATGTCATCACAAGTTTGGGATATATTGCATTACTTAGAGGCTTTGTCGTATATATTTGAGTCTAAAATTGTGTTGCAATACAGAAAATTGAGCTAGCATAACGTGGGCATTGGATTCATGTCATTATGAGCTCTAAATCAAAAGTAACGGATGATTTAGTGCAGACATGTCGAGTTGATTGGCCAGTTCAACTGATCATTCTAAGCTTATCATTGGTGCTCATTGAATAAAGGATTATAAGTGAAGCATAATGCATGTGATCACGTAGTTTGGGATAGATTGGATTACTTAGAGGCTTTGTCGTATCTTTGTTAGTCTGAAATTTTGTCACAGTTATAGAAAATTGAGCTAGCATAACGTGGGCATTGGATTCATGTCAATTCTGAACTGTAAATCAAAAGTTACGGACGATTTAGTGAGGACATGTCAAATTGATTGGTCAGTTCAAATGATCATTCTAAGCAGATTATGGTGCTCATTGAGTAAAGGCTTATAAGTGAAGCACAAATGCATGGCATCACACAGTTTGGATAGATTGGATTACTTGGAGGCTTTGTCGTATCTATTTGAGTCTGAAATTTTGTAACAATATAGAAAATTGAGCTGGCATAACGTGGGCATTGGATTCATGTCATGATGAGATTTAAATCAAAAGTTACGGACGATTTAGTGCATACATGTCAAGTAGATTGGCCAGTTCAACTGATCATTCTAAGCTTATATATTGCATGGGATCACGTAGTTTTGGATATTGGATTACTTGGACGTATCTATTTGAGTCTGAAAATTTGTCACTATATAAAAATTGAGCTAGCATAACGTGGCATTGGATTCATGTCATTTCGAGCTCTAAGTCAAAAGTTACGGACGATTTAGTGCGACATGTCAATTTGATCATCCAGTTAAAATGATCATTCTGAAGTGATCATTGGTGCTCATTGATTAAATCCTCATAATTGAAACATAATGCATGTCATCACACAGTTTGGGATATATTGCATTACTTAGAGGCTTTGTCGTATATATTTGAGTCTAAAATTGTGTTGCAATAGAAAATTGAGCTAGCATAACGTGGGCATTGGATTCATGTCATTATGAGCTCTAAATCTGATGATTTAAGACATGTTGTTGATTGGCCAGTTCTCATCATTCTAAGCTTATCATTGGTGCTCAGAATAAAGGATTATAAGTGAAGCATAATGCATGTGATCACGTAGTTTGGGATAGATTGGATTACTTAGAGGCTTTGTCGTATCTTTTGAGTCTCAAATTTTGTCACAGTATAGAAAATTGAGCTAGCATAACGTGGGCATTGGATTCATGTCATTCTGAACTCAAAAGTTACGGACGATTTAGTGAGGACATGTCAAATTGATTGTCAGTTCAAATGATCATTCTAAGCTGATTATGGTGCTCATTGAGTAAAGGCTTATAAGTGAAGCATAAATGCATGGCATCACGCAGTTTGGGATAGATTGGATTATTTGGAGGATTTGTCGTATCTATTTGTGTTTGAAATTTTGTCACAATATAGAAAATTGAGCTGGCATAACGTGGGTATTGGATTCATGTCATTATGAGGTTTAATCAAAAGTCATAGACGATTTAGTGCGGATATGTCAAGTTGATTGGTCAGTTCAAATGATTATTCTAAGCTGATCGTTGGTGCTCATTGAGTAAAGGCTTATAATTGAAGCAGAATGCTAGGCATCACGCATTTTGGGATAGATTGGTTTACTTGGAGGCTTTGTCGTATCTATTGAGTCTGAAATTTTGTAACAATATAGAAAATTGAGATGGCATAACGTGGGCATTGGATTCATGTCATGATGAGATTTAAATCAAAAGTTACGGACGATTTAGTGCATACATGTCAAGTAGATTGGCCAGTTCAACTGATCATTCTATGCTTATATATTGCATGGGATCACGTAGTTTTGGGATATTGGATTACTTGGACGTATCTATTTGAGTCTGAAATTTTGTCACTATATAGAAAATTGAGCTAGCATAACGTTGGCATTGGATTCATGTCATTTCGAGCTCTAAGTCAAAAGTTACGGACGATTTAGTGCGACATGTCAATTTGATCATCCAGTTAAAATGATCATTCTGAAGTGATCATTGGTGCTCATTGATTAAATCCTCATAATTGAAACATAATGCATGTCATCACACAGTTTGGGATATATTGCATTACTTAGAGGCTTTGTCGTATATATTTGAGTCTAAAATTGTGTTGCAATATAGAAAATTGAGCTAGCATAACGTGGGCATTGGATTCATGTCATTATGAGCTCTAAATCAAAAGTTACGGACGATTTAGTGTGCAGACATGTCAAGTTGATTGGCCAGTTCAACTGATCATTCTAAGCTTATCATTGGTGCTCATTGAATAAAGGATTATAAGTGAAGCATAATGCATGTGATCACGTAGTTTGGGATAGATTGGATTACTTAGAGGCTTTGTCGTATCTTTTGAGTCTGAAATTTTGTCACAGTATAGAAAATTGAGCTAGCATAACGTGGGCATTGGATTCATGTCATTCTGAACTGTAAATCAAAAGTTACGGACGATTTAGTGAGGACATGTCAAATTGATTGGTCAGGTCAAATGATCATTCTAAGCTGATTATGGTGCTCATTGAGTAAAGGCTTATAAGTGAAGCACAAATGCATGGCATCACGCAGTTTGGGATAGATTGGATTACTTGGAGGCTTTGTCGTATCTATTTGAGTCTGAAATTTTGTAACAATATAGAAAATTGAGCTGGCATAACGTGGGCATTGGATTCATGTCATGATGAGATTTAAATCAAAAGTTACAGACGATTTAGTGCATACATGTCAAGTAGATTGGCCAGTTCAACTGATCATTCTAAGCTTATATATTGCATGGGATCACGTAGTTTTGGATAGATTGGATTACTTGGAATCTTTATCGTATCTATTTGAGTCTGAAATTTTGTCACTATATAGAAAATTGAGCTAGCATAACGTGGGCATTGGATTCATGTCATTTCGAGCTCTAAGTCAAAAGTTACGGACGATTTAGTGCGACATGTCAATTTGATCATCCAGTTAAAATGATCATTCTGAAGTGATCATTGGTGCTCATTGATTAAATCCTCATAAGTGAAACATAATGCATGTCATCACACAGTTTGGGATATATTGCATTACTTAGAAGGCTTTGTCGTATATATTTGAGTCTAAAATTGTGTTGCAATATAGAAAATTGAGCTAGCATAACGTGGGCATTGGATTCATGTCATTATGAGCTCTAAATCAAAAGTAACGGATGATTTAGTGCAGACATGTCGAGTTGATTGGCCAGTTCAACTGATCATTCTAAGCTTATCATTGGTGCTCATTGAATAAAGGATTATAAGTGAAGCATAATGCATGTGATCACGTAGTTTGGGATAGATTGGATTACTTAGAGGCTTTGTCGTATCTTTGTGAGTCTGAAATTTTGTCACAGTATAGAAAATTGAGCTAGCATAACGTGGGCATTGGATTCATGTCATTCTGAACTGTAAATCAAAAGTTACGGACGATTTAGTGAGGACATGTCAAATTGATTGGTCAGTTCAAATGATCATTCTAAGCTGATTATGGTGCTCATTGAGTAAAGGCTTATAAGTGAAGCACAAATGCATGGCATCACGCAGTTTGGGATATATTGGATTACTTGGAGGCTTTGTCGTATCTATTTGAGTCTGAAATTTTGTAACAATATAGAAAACTGAGCTGGCATAACGTGGGCATTGGATTCATGTCATGATGAGATTTAAATCAAAAGTTACGGACGATTTAGTGCATACATGTCAAGTAGATTGGCCAGTTCAACTGATCATTCTAAGCTTATATATTGCATGGGATCACGTAGTTTGGGATAGATTGGATTACTTGGACGTATCTATTTGAGTCTGAAATTTTGTCACTATATAGAAAATTGAGCTAGCATAACGTTGGCATTGGATTCATGTCATTTCGAGCTCTAAGTCAAAAGTTACGGACGATTTAGTGCGACATGTCAATTTGATCATCCAGTTAAAATGATCATTCTGAAGTGATCATTGGTGCTCATTGATTAAATCCTCATAAGTGAAACATAATGCATGTCATCACACAGTTTGGGATATATTGCATTACTTAGAGGCTTTGTCGTATATATTTGAGTCTAAAATTGTGTTGCAATATAGAAAATGAGCTAGCATAACGTGGGCATTGGATTCATGTCATTATGAGCTCTAAATCAAAAGTTACGGATGATTTAGTGCGGACATGTCAAGTTGATTGGTCAGTTCAAATGATCATTCTAAGCTGATCATTGGTGCTCATTGATAAAGGATTATAAGTGAAGCATAATGCATGGATCACGTAGTTTGGGATAGATTGGATTACTTGGAGGATTTGTCGTATCTATTTGTGTTTGAAATTTTGTCACAATATAGAAAATTGAGCTGGCATAACGTGGGTATTGGATTCATGTCATTATGAGGTTTAAATCAAAAGTCATAGACGATTTAGTGCGGATATGTCAAGTTGATTGGTCAGTTCAAATGATTATTCTAAGCTGATCGTTGGTGCTCATTGAGTAAAGGCTTATAATTGAAGCAGAATGCTAGGCATCACGCATTTTGGGATAGATTGGTTACTTGGAGGCTTTGTCGTATCTATTGAGTCTGAAATTTTGTAACAATATAGAAAATTGAGATGGCATAACGTGGGCATTGGATTCATGTCATGATGAGATTTAAATCAAAAGTTACGGACGATTTAGTGCATACATGTCAAGTAGATTGGCCAGTTCAACTGATCATTCTAAGCTTATATATTGCATGGGATCACGTAGTTTTGGGATAGATTGGATTACTTGGACTTTATCTATTTGAGTCTGAAATTTTGTCACTATATAGAAAATTGAGCTAGCATAACGTTGGCATTGGATTCATGTCATTTCGAGCTCTAAGTCAAAAGTTACGGACGATTTAGTGCGACATGTCAATTTGATCATCCAGTTAAAATGATCATTCTGAAGTGATCATTGGTGCTCATTGATTAAATTCTCATAATTGAAACATAATGCATCTCATCACACAGTTTGGGATATATTGCATTACATAGAGGCTTTGTCGTATATATTTGAGTCTCAAAATTGTGTTGCAATATAGAAAATTGAGCTAGCATAACGTGGGCGTTGGATTCATGTCATTATGAGCTCTAAATCAAAAGTTACGGACGATTTAGTGCGGACATGTCGAGTTGATTGGCCAGTTCAACTGATCATTCTAAGCTTATCATTGGTGCTCATTGAATAAAGGAGTATAAGTGAAGCATAATGCATGTGATCACGTAGTTTGGGATAGTTTGGATTACTTAGAGCCTTTGTCGTATCTTTTTGAGTCTGAAAATTTGTCAGAGTATAGAAAATTGAGCTAGCATAACGTGGGTATTGGATTCATGTCATTCTGAACTATAAATCAAAAATTACGGACGATTTAGTGAGGACATGTCAAATTGATTGGGAAGTTCAACTGATCATTCTAAGCTTATCATTGGTGCTCATTGAGTAAAAGCTTATATGTGAGGTATAATGCATGGCATCATGCAGTTTGGGATATATTGGATTACTTGGAGGCTTTATCTTATCTATTTGAGTGTGAAATTTGGTCACAATATCGAAAATTGAGCTAGCATAACGTGGGCATTGGATTTATGTCATTCCGAGCTCTAAGTCCAAAATTACGGACGATTTAGTGCGACATGTCAAGTTGATCATCCAGTTAAAATGATCATTCTGAAGTGATCATTGGTGCTCATTGATTAAAACCTATTAAGTGAAACATAATGCATGTATCACACAGATTGGGATATATTGCATTACTTAGAGGCTTTGTCGTATATATTTAGGTCTAAAATTGTGTTGCAATATAGAAAATTGAGCTAGCATAATGTGGGCGTTGGATTCATGTCATTATGAGCTCTAAATCAAAAGTTACGGACGATTTAGTGTGTACATGCCAAGTTGATTGGTCAGTTCAAATGATCATTCTAAGATGATCAATGGTGCTCATTAAGTAAAGGCTTATAAGTGAAGCATGATGCATGGCATCACGCAGTTTGGGATAGATTGGATTACTTGGAGGATTTGTCGTATCTATTTGTGTTTGAAATTTTGTCACAATATAGAAAATTGAGTTGGCATAACATGGGTATTGGATACATGTCGTGATGAGCTTTAAATCAAAATTCATAGACGATTTAGTGCGGATATGTCAAGTTGATTGGTCAGTTTAAATGATTATTCTAAGCAGATCATTGGTGCTCTTTGAGTAAAGCCTTATAATTGAAGCATAATGCTAGGCATCACGTAGTTTGAGATGGATTAAATTACTTGGAGGCTTTGTCGTATCTATTTGAGTCTGAAATTTTGTCAAAATATAGAAAATTGATCTAGCATAACGTGGGCATTGGATTCATGTCATTCTAAACTCTAAAACAAAAGTTACAGACGATTTAGTGTAGACATGTCAAGTTGATCATCCAGTTGAAATGATCATTCTGAAGTGATCATTGGTGCTCATTGATTAAAACCTTATAAGTGAAACATAATGCATGGCATCACGTAGTTTGGGATATATTGGATTACTTAGAGGCTTTGTCATATCTATTTGAGTCTGAAATTGTGTTGCAATATAGAAAGTTGAGCTAGCATAACGTGGACATTGGATTCATGTCATGATGAGCTTTAAATCTAAAGTTATGGACGATATACTGCGGATATGTGAAGTTAAATTATCAGTTCAAATGATTATTCTAAACTGATCATTGGTGCTCATTGAGTTAACGCTTATAATTGAAGCATAATGCTAGGCATCAAGCATTTTGGGATAGATTGGTTTACATGGAGGCTTTGTCCTATCTATTTGAGTCTGAAATTTTGTGACAATATAGAAAATTGAGCTAGCATAACTTGGGCATTGGATTCATGTCATTCTGGACTCTAAATCAAAAGTAACGGATGATTTAGTGCAGACATGTTAAGTTGATTGGTCAGTTCAAATGATCATTGTAAGCTGATCATTGGTGCTCATTGAGTAAAGGCTTATAAGTGAAGCATAATACTTGGTATCACGTAGTTTGGGATAGATTGGATTACTTGGACGCTTTGTCGTATCGATTTGAGTCTGAAATTTTGTCACAATATAGAAAATTGAACTGGCATAACGTGGGCATTGGATTCATGTCATGATGAGCTTTAAATCAAAAGTTACAGACGATGCAGTGCATACATGTCAAGTTGATTGGCCAGCTCAACTGATCATTCTAAGCTTATCATTTGTGCTCATTGAGTAAATGCTTATAAGTGAAGCATAATAATTGGTATCACGTAGTTTGGGATATATTGCATTACTTAGAGGCTTTGTCGTATCTATTTGAGTTTGAAATTGTGTTACAATATAGAAAATTGAGCTAGCATAACGTGGGCATTGGATTCATGTCATTATGAGCTCTAAATCAAAAGTTACGGAAGATTTAGTGATTTGATTTAGAGCGGACATATCTAATTGATTGATCAGTTCAAATGATCAGTCTACGCAGATCATTGGTGCTCACTGAGTAAAAACTTATAAGTGAAGCATAATGCATGGCATCATGCATTTTTGGGATAGATTGGATTACTTGGAGGCTTTGTCGTATATATTTGAGACTCGAATTTTGTCACAATATAGAAAATTGAGCTGGCATAACATGGGTATTGGATTTATGTCATGATGAGCTTTAAATCAAAAGTTATGGACGATTTAGTGCGGATATGTCAAGTTGATCTTGTAGTTGAAATGATCATTCTTAAGTGATCCTTGGTTCTCATTGATTAAAACACATAAGTGAAACATAATTCATGGAATCACGCAATTTGTGATATATTTGATTACTTATAGCTTTGTCGTATCTCTTTGAGTTTGAAATTGTGTTGCAATATAGAAAATTGAGGTAGCATAACGTGGGCAATTGATTTATTCATGATGAGCTTTAAATCAAAAGTTATGGACGATTTAGTGCGGATATGTCAAGTTGATTGGTCAGTTCTAATGATTATTCTAAACTCACAAGAAAACTGCTAAAATGCCGCTGTATTTTGCGACCACATACGTAGTCGCAAAATTTGCGACCACATTTGCCACGATTTTGCGACCACTTTGCGACTACGGAGATGTAGTCGCAAAGTGGTCGCAAATTGTGACTAAAACTTGTAGTCGCATATTGGTCGCAATGCGCAACCATTAAGAGACTAAATTGCGACTACTTTGCGACTGGTATTTGCGACCACAAGATCAAAATTTGAACTGCAGTCACAAATCAGTCGCTATTTTGCAAATTTGCAAATTTGCGACTGATTTGCGAGCACGTCATTAATTTCAAATTTTGCCACTGATTTGCGACAACATACGTCGTCGCAAAAAAGTTCTATAAATACGTTATGGTTTTCCCTTATTTTTCACAATCAAACATTCATACTTTCTAAAACCTCTCTAAACACTTATAAAATCTCTTCCAATCCAAAAAACCACAAAAACACAAATGGTAAGAAGGGATAATAATGAAATATAAATATTCTTAAAACATAATTATTTCGAAATTAATTTTGAAAAATATTATTAAAAATTAGTATTAAAAATTATTTAAAAATTATTTAAAAATTAATTAATATTTATAATATTAATTATATTATTACAAAATTAATTAAAAATTATTGTATTAAAAATTCATAATATTATTAGTTAAAAATTATTTAAAAATATTATTAATTAAAATTTTTTTTAATCTAATTTCGTTGTAGTCGCAAATGAGTCGCACTTTTTGCCACTGATTTGCGACTGCGTGTTAACTGTGGTCGCAAATCAGTCACCAAATTTTGTGACTGATTTGCCACTACTATGGAATTTTGTGACTGATTTGCGACTATAGTGGATCTTGTAGTCGCAAATCAGTCACAAAATTTTGTGACTGATTTGCGACTTTAGTGACTCTTGTAGTCGCAAATCAGTCACAAAATTTTGTGACTGATTTGTGACTACGGGTTTTGCAACCACATATGTAGTCGCAAAACAGTGGCAAAATTTGTTACGGAAATTCAGTCGCAAAGTAGTTTCAAAAATAGTCACCACCAATTGGTCGCAAATCAGTCGCAAATTGAACCACTATTACCGTGGTCGCAAATCAGTCGCAAATTTACGACTGATTTGCGACTACATATTTTTGCGACTATGATTTTGCAACTACTTCTGGTGGTCGCAAAGTAGTCGCAATTTTGAGTTTTGCGACCACTTTGCAACCACTTCCGTGGTCGCAAAATGGATGTTTTCTTGTAGTGACTGATCAACCACGCAGTTTGGCATAGATTGGATTACTTGGAGGCATTGTCGTATCTATTTGAATCTGAAATCTTGTCACAATATTGAAAATTGAGCTAGCATAACATGGGCATTGGATTCATGTCATTCCGAGCTCTAAGTCAAAAATTAAGGACGATTTAGTGCGACATGTCAAGTTGATCATCGAGTTAAAATAATCATTCTGAAGTGATCATTGGTGCTCATTGATTAAAACCTATTAAGTGAAACATAATGCATGTCATCACACAGTTTGGGATAGATTGCATTACTTAGAGACTTTGTCATATATATTTGAGTCTAAAATTGTGTTGCAATATAGAAAATTGAGCTAGCATAACGTGGTCATTGGATTCATGTCATTATGAGCTCTAAATCAAAAGTTACGGACAATTTAGTGCGGACATGTCAAGTTGATTGGTCAGTTCAAATGATCATTCTAAGCTGATCAATGGTGCTCATTAAGTAAAGGCTTATAAGTGAAGCATGATGCATGGCATCACACAGTTTGGGATAGATTGGATTACTTGGAGGATTTGTCGTATCTATTTGTGTTTGAAATTTTGTCACAATATAGAAAATTGAGTTGGCATAACGTGGGTATTGGATACATATCATGATGAGCTTTAAATCAAAAGTCATAGAAGATTTAGTGCGTATATGTCAAGTTGATTGGTCAGCTCAAATGATTATTCTAGGCTGATCATTGGTGCTCATTGAGTAAAGCCTTACAATTGAAGCATAATGCTAGGCATCACATAGTTTGGGATGGATTGGATTACTTGGAGGCTTTGTCGTATCTATTTCAGTCTGAAATTTTGTCAAAATATAGAAAATTGATCTAGCATAACGTGGGCATTGGATTCATGTCATTCTAAACTCTAAAACAAAAGTTACAGACGATTTAGTGTAGACATGTCAAGTTGATCATCCAGTTGAAATGATCATTCTGAAGTGATCATTGGTGCTCATTGATTAAAACCTTATAAGTGAAACATATTGCATGACATCACGTAGTTTGGGATATATTGGATTACTTAAAGGCTTTGTCATATCTATTTGAGTCTGAAATTTTGTTGCAATATAGAAAATTGAGCTAGCATAACGTGGGCATTGGATTCATGTCATGATGAGCTTTAAATCTAAAGTTATGGACGATTTATTGCGGATATGTCAAGTTAAATTATCAGTTCAAATGATTAATCTAAACTGATCATTGGTGCTCATTGAGTAAACCCTTAAAATTGAAGCATAATGCTAGGCATCACGCATTTTGGGATAGATTGGTTTACATGGAGGCTTTGTCGTATCTATTTGAGTCTGAAATTTTGTCTCAATATAGAAATTTGAGCTAGCATAACGTGGGCATTGGATTCATGTCATTCTGAACTCCAAATCAAAAGTAACGGATGATTTAGTGCAGACATGTTAAGTTGATTGGTCAGTTCAAATGATCATTCTAAGCTGATCATTGGTGCTCATTGAGTAAAGGCTTATAAGTGAAGCATAATACTTGGTATCACGCAGTTTGGGAAAGATTGGATTACTTGAAGGCTTTGTCGTATATTGAGTCTGAAATTTTGTCACAATATAGAAAATTGAGTTGCCATAACGTGGGCATTGGATTCATGTCATGATGAGCTTTAAATCAAAGTTAAAGACGATTTAGTGCATGCATGTCAAGTTGATTGGCCGGCTCAACTGATCATTCTAAGCTTATCATTTGTGCTCATTGAGTAAATGCTTATAAGTGAAGTATAATGCATGGCATCACGCAGTTTGGGATAGATTGAATTACTTGGAGGCTTTGTCGTATCTATTTGAGTCTGAAATTGTTTTACAATATAGAAAATTGAGCTAGCATAATGTGGGCAGTGGATTCATGTCATTCTGAGCTCTAAATCAAAAGTTACGGACGATTTAGTGTGGACAAGAAAAGTTGATTGGTTATTTCAAATGATCATTCTAAGCTGATCACGGGCGCTAATTGAGTAAAGGCTTATAAGTGAAGCATAATGCATGGCATCACACAGTTTATGATAGATTGGATTACTTGTAGGCTTTGCCGTATCTCTTTGAGTCTGACATTTTGTCACAATATAGAAACTTGATATGGCATAATGTGGGCATTGGATTCATGTCATGATGATGTTTAAATCAAAAGTTACGGACGATTTAGTGCATAAATGTCAAGTTGATTAGCCAGTTGAAATAATCATTCTAAGCTGTTCATTGCTCCTAATTGAGTAAAGGCCTATAAGTGAAGCATAATTCATGGCAGCACTCAAATTTGGATAGATTGGAATACATGGAGGTTTTGTCATATCTATTTGAGTCTGAAATTTTGNTTAAGCTGATCATTGGTGCTCATTGAGTAAAGGCTTATAAGTGAAGCATAATTCATGGCATCACGCAGTATGGGATAAATTGGATTAGTTGGAGGCTTTTTCGTATCTATTTGAGACTTAAAATTTGTGATTGTATAGAATATTGAGCTAGCATTACGTGGGCATTGGATTCATGTCATTTTGAGCTCTAACTCAAAAGTTACGGATGATTTAGTTCGTAAATGTCAAGTTGATTGGCCAGTTCAACTGATCAATGTAAGCTCATCATTAGTGCTCATTGAGTAAAGTCTTATAAGTGAAGCTTAATGCAAAAGATCACGCAGTTTCGGATAAATTGGATTAGTTGGAGGCTTTGTCGAATCTATTTAAGTCTGAAAATTTTTCATTGTATAGAAAATTGAGCTAGCATTACGTGGGCATTGCATTCATGTCATTCTGATCTCTAAATCAAAAGTTATGGATGGTTTAGTGCGGACATGTCAAGTTGATTGGTCAGTTCAAATGATCATTTTAAGCTGATCATTGGTGCTCATTGAGTAAAGGCTTACAAGTGAAGCATAATGCATGGCATGACACAGTTTGGGATAGATTGGATTACTTGGAGGATTTGCAGTATCCATTTGAGTCTGAATTATTCATTGTATAGAAAATTGAGTTAGCATTACGTGGTCATTGGATTCATGTAATTATGAGTTATAAATCAAAAGTTAGGGACTATTTAGTTGGCACATGTCAAGTTGTATGGCCAGTTCTACTGATCATTCTAAACTATCATTGGTGCTCATGAGTAAAGGCTTATAAGTGAAGCATAATGAGGGGCATCACACAATTTGGGATATATTCGATTACTTGGAGGTTTTGTCATATCTATTTGAGTTTGAAAATTTGTCATTGTATAGAAAATTGAGCTAGCATTACGTGGGCATTGGATTCATGTCATTCTGAGCTTTAAATCAAAAGTTACGGATGATTAAGGGCGGACATGTCAGGTTGATGGGCCAGTTCAACAGATCATTTTAAGCTAATCATTGCTGCTCATTGAGTAAAGGCTTATAAGTGAAGCATAATGCATGACATTATGCAGTTTGGGATAGATTGGCTTACTTGGAGGCTTTGTCGTATCTATTTGAGTTTGAAATTTTTTCATAGTATAGAAAATTGAGCTAGCATAACATGGGCGTTGGATTCAGGTCATTCTGAGCTCTAAATCAAAAGTTACGGACGATTTAGTGCGGATATATCAAGTTGATTGGTCAGTTCAAATGATCATTCTAAGTTGATCATTGGTGCTCATTGAGTAAAGCCTTATAAGTGATGCATAATGCATGACATCACACAGTTTGGGATAGATTTGATTGCTTGGAGGCTTTGCCATATCTATTTGAGTATGAAAATTTCTCATTGTATAGAAAATTGAGCTAGCATTACGTGGGCACTGGATTCATGTCATTTTGAGCTCTAAATCAAAAGTTATGGATGATTTAGTGCGGACATGTCAAGTTGATTGTTAAGTTCAAATGATCATTCTAAGCTGATCATTGGTGCTCATTGAGTAAAGGCTTATAAGTGAAGCATAATGCATTGCATCACACAATTTGGGATGGATTTGATTACTTGGAGGCTTTGACGTTTAAATTAGAGTATGAAAATTTGTCATTATATATAAAATTGAGCTAGCATTACGTGGGCATTGGATTCATATCATTCCGAGCTCGAAATCAAAAGATACGGATGATTTAGTGCGGACATGTCAAGTTGACTGGCCAGTTCAACTGATCATTCTAAGTTAATCATTGGTTTTCGTTGAGTAAAGGCTTATTAGTGAAGTATAATGCATGACATCACTCAGTTTGGGATGGATTGGATTACGTCGAGGCTTTGTCGTATCGATTTGAGTCTGAAATTTTGTAATAGTATAGAATATTGAGCTAGCATAACGTGGGTGTTAGAATCATGTCATTCTGAGCTCTAAATAAAAAGTTACGTACGATGTAGTGCGGAGATATCAAGTCGATTGATCAGTTCGAATGATCATTATAAGCTGATCATTAGTGCTCATTGAGTAAAGTATTATAAGTGAAGCTTAATGCATGACATCACACAGTTTGGGATAAATTGGATTACTTGGAGGCTTTGTCGTATCTATTTCAGTTAGAAAATTTTTCGATGTAAAGAAAATTGAGCTAGCATAACGTGGGCGTTGGATTCATGTCATTCTGAGCCCTAAATCAAAAGTTACAGACGATTTAGGGCAGACATGTCTTGTTGATTGGTCAGTTCAAATGATCATTCTAAGCTGATCATTGGTGCTCATTGAGTAAAGGCTTATAAGTGAAGCATAATGCATGGCAACACTCATTTTGGGATAGATTGGATTACTTGGAGGCTTTATCGTATCTATTTGAGTCTGAAATTATGTTATTGTATAGAAAATTGATCTAGCATACCGTGGGCATTGGATTCATGTCATTCTGAGCTCTAAATCAAAAGTTATGGACGATTTTGTGCGGAAATGTCAAGTTGATTGGCCAGTTCAACTGATCATTTTAAGCTAATCATTGGTGCTCATTGAGTAAAGGCTTATAACCAAAGCATAATGCATGGCACCACGCAGTATGGGATAAATAGGATTAGTTGGAGGCTTTGTCGTATCTATTTGAGACTTAAATTTGTGATTGTATAATATATTGATCCATTACGTGGGCATTGGATTCATGTCATTTTGAGCTCTTAATAAATAGTTGCAGATGATTTAGTGCGTTAATGTCAAGTTGATTGGGCAGTTCAACTGATCAATATAAGGTGATCATTAGTGCTCATTGAGTAAAGTCTTATAAGTGAAGCTTAATGCATGACATCACGCAGTTTGGGATAAATTTGATTACTTGGAGGCTTTGTCAAATCTATTTAAGTCTAAAAATTTGTCATTGTATAGAAAATCGAGCTAGCGTTACATGGGCATTGGATTTATGTCATTATGAGCTCTAAATAAAAAACGAATGATTTATTGCGGACATGTCAAGTTGATTGGTCAGTTCAAATGATCATTCTAATATGATCATCGGTGCTCATTGAGTAAAGGCTTATAAGTGAAGCATAATGCATGGCATCACTCAGTTTGGGATGGATTGGATTACTTCGAGGCTTTGTCATATCTATTTGAGTCTGAAATTTTGTAATAGTTTAGAAAACTTAGCTAGCATAACATGGGCGTTGGATTTATGTCATTCTGAGCTCTAAATGAAAAGCTACGGATTATTTAGTGCGGACATGTCAAGTTGATTGGCCAGTTCAAATGATCTTTCTGAGCTGATCATTGGTGCTCATTGAGTAAAGGCTTATAAGTGAAGGATAATGCATGACATCACGCAGTTTGGGATAAATTGGATTGCTTGGAGGCTTTGTCGTATCTATTTGAGTTTGAAAATTTGTCATTGTAAAGAAAATTGAGCTAGCATAACGTGGGTGTTCGATTCATGTCATTCTGAGCCCTAAATCAAAAGTTACAGGCGATTTATGGCGGACATGTCTTGTTGATTGGTCAGTTCAAATGATCATTCTAAGCTTGTATAATATATTGATCCATTACGTGGGCATTGGATTCATGTCATTTTGAGCTCTAAATAAAAAGTTACAGATGATTTAGTGCGTTAATGTCAAGTTGATTGGGCAGTTCAACTGATCAATATAAGGTGATCATTAGTGCTCATTGAGTAAAGTCTTATAAGTGAAGCTTAATGCATGACATCACGCAGTTTGGGATAAATTTGATTACTTGGAGGCTTTGTCGAATCTATTTAAGTCTAAAAATTTGTCATTGAATAGAAAATTGAGCTAGCGTTACATGGGCATGGGATTTATGTCATTATGAGCTCTAAATAAAAAAACGAATGATTTAGTGCGGACATGTCAAGTTGATTGGTCAGTTCAAATGATCATTCTAATATGATCATCTGTGCTCATTGAGTAAAGGCTTATAAGTGAAGCATAATGCATGGCATCACTCAGTTTGGGATGGATTGGATTACTTCGAGGCTTTCTCATATCTATTTGAGTCTGAAATTTTGTAATAGTTTAGAAAACTTAGCTAGCATAACATGGGCGTTGGATTTATGTCATTCTGAGCTCTAAATGAAAAGCTACGGATGATTTAGTGCGGACATGTCAAGTTGATTGGCCGGTTCAAATGATCTTTCTAAGCTGATCATTGGTGCTCATTGAGTAAAGGCTTGTAAGTGAAGCATAATGCATGACATCACGTAGTTTGGGATAAATTGGATTGCTTGGAGGCTTTGTCGTATCTATTTGAGTTTGAAAATTTGTCGTTGTAAAGAAAATTGAGCTAGCATAACGTGGGTGTTGGATTCATGTCATTCTGAGCCCTAAATCAAAAGTTACAGGCGATTTATGGCGGACATGTCTTGTTGATTGGTCAGTTCAAATAATCATTCTAAGCTTGTATAATATATTGATCCATTACGTGGGCATTGGATTCATGTCATTTTGAGCTCTAAATAAAAAGTTACAGATAATTTAGTGCGTTAATGTCAAGTTGATTGGGCAGTTCAACTGATCAATATAAGGTGATCATTAGTGCTCAATGAGTAAAGTCTTATAAGTGAATCTTAATGCATGACATCACGCAGTTTGGGATAAATTTGATTACTTGGAGGCTTTGTCGAATCTATTTAAGTCTAAGAATTTGTCATTGTATAGAAAATTGAGCTAGCGTTACATGGGCATGGGATTTATGTCATTATGAGCTCTAAATAAAAAACAAATGATTTAGTGCGGACATGTCAAGTTGATTGGTCAGTTCAAATGATCATTCTAATATGATCATCGGTGCTCATTGAGTAAAGGCTTATAAGTGAAGCATAATGCATGGCATCACTCAGTTTGGGATGGATTGGATTACTTCGAGGCTTTGTCATATCTATTTGAGTCTGAAATTTTGTAATAGTTTAGAAAACTTAGCTAGCATAACATGGGCGTTGGATTTATGTCATTCTGAGCTCTAAATGAAAAGCTACGGATTATTTAGTGCGGACATGTCAAGTTGATTGGCCAGTTCAAATGATCTTTCTGAGCTGATCATTGGTGCTGATTGAGTAAAGGCTTGTAAGAAGTGAAGCATAATGCATGACATCACGCAGTTTGGGATAAATTGGATTGCTTGGAGGCTTTGTCGTATCTATTTGAGTTTGAAAATTTGTCATTGTAAAGAAAATTGAGCTAGCATAACGTGGGTGTTGGATTCATGTCATTCTGAGCCCTAAATCAAAAGTTACAGACGATTTATGGCGGACATGTCTTGTTGATTGGTCAGTTCAAATGATCATTCTAAGCTTGTATAATATATTGATCCATTACGTGGGCATTGGATTCATGTCATTTTGAACTCTAAATAAAAAGTTACAGATGATTTAGTGCGTTAATGTCAAGTTGATTGGGCAGTTCAACTGATCAATATAAGGTGATCATTAGTGCTCATTGAGTAAAGTCATATATGTGAAGCCTAATGCATGACATCACGCAGTTTGGGATAAATTTGATTACATGGAGGCTTTGTCGAATCTATTTAAGTCTAAAAATTTGTCATTGTATAGAAAATTGAGCTAGCGTTACATGGGCATTGGATTTATGTCATTATGAGCTCTAAATAAAAAAACGAATGATTTAGTGCGGACATGTCAAGTTGATTGGTCAGTTCAAATGATCATTCTAATATGATCATCGGTGCTCATTGAGTAAAGGCTTATAAGTGAAGCATAATGCATGGCATCACTCAGTTTGGGATGGATTGGATTACTTCGAGGCTTTGTCATATCAATTTGAGTCTGAAATTTTGTAATAATTTAGAAAACTTAGCTAGCATAACATGGGCGTTGGATTTATGTCATTCTGAGCTCTAAATGAAAAGCTACGGATGATTTAGTGCGGACATGTGAAGTTGATTGACCGGTTCAAATGATCTTTCTGAGCTGATCATTGGTGCTCATTGAGTAAAGGCTTGTAAGAGAAGCATAATGCATGACATCACGCAGTTTGGGATAAATTGGATTGCTTGGAGGCTTTGTCGTATCTATTTGAGTTTGAAAATTTGTCATTGTAAAGAAAATTGAGCTAGCATAACGTCGGTGTTGGATTCATGTCATTCTGAGCCCTAAATCAAAAGTTACAGACGATTTATGGCGGACATGTCTTGTTGATTGGTCAGTTCAAATGATCATTCTAAGCTTATCATTGGTGCTCATTGAGTTAAAGCTTATAAGTGAAGCATAATGCATGGCACCACTCAGTTTGGGATAGATTGGATTACTTGGAGGTGTTATCGTATCTATTTGAGTCTGAAATTTTGTTATTGTGTAGAAAATTGAGCTAGCATAACGTGGGCATTGGATTCATGTCATTCTGAGCTCTAAATCAAAAGTTATGGATGATTTTGTGCGGAAATATCAAGTTGATTGCCAGTTCAACTGATCAATTTAAGCTGGTCATTGGTGATCATTGAGTAAAGGCTTATGAGTGAAGCACAATGCATGGCATCACCCAGTATGGGATAAATAGGATTAGTTGGAGGCTTTTCGTATTTATTTGAGACTTAAAATTTGTGATTGTATAGAATATTGAGCTAGCATTACGTGGGCATTGGATTCATGTCATTTTCAGCTCTAATTCAAAAGTTACGGATGATTTAGTGCGTAAATGTCAAGTTGATTGGCCACTTCAACTGATCATTTTTAGCTGATCATGGGTGCTCATTGAGTAAGGGCTTGTAAGTAAAGCATAATGCATGACATCACGCAGTTTGGGATAAATTGGATTGCTTGGAGGCTTTGTCGTATCTTTTTGAGTTTGAAAATTTGTCATTGTAAAGAAAATTGAGCTAGCATAACGTGGGCGTTGGATTCAAGTCATTCTGAGCCCTAAATCAAAAGTTAAAGACGATTTATGGCGGACATGTCTTGTTGATTGGTCAGTTCAAATGATCATTCTAAGCTTATCATTGGTGCTCATTGAGTAAAGGCTTATAAGTGAAGCATAATGCATGGCACCACTCAGTTTGGGATAGATAGGATTACTTGGAGGTTTTATTGTATCTATTTGAGTCTGAAATTTTGTTATTGTGTAGAAAATTGAGCAAGCATAACGTGGGCATTGGATTCATGTCATTCTGAGCTCTAAATCAAAAGTTATGGACGATTTTGGGCGGAAATGTCAAGTTGATTGGCCAGTTCAACTGATAATTTTAAGCTGATCATTGGTGCTCATTGAGTAAAGGCTTATAAGTGAAGCATAATGCATGGCATCACGCAGTATGGGATAAATAGGATTAGTTGGAGGCTTTGTCGTATTTATTTGATACTTAAAATTTGTGATTGTATAAAATATTGAGCTAGCATTACGTGGGCATTGGATTCATGTCATTTTGAGCTCTAAATCAAAAGTTACGGATGTTTAGTGCGTAAATGTCAAGTTGATTGGCCAGTTCAACTGATCAATATAAGGTGATCATTAGTGCTCATTGAGTAAAGTGTTATAAGTGAAGCTTAATGCATGACATCACGCAGTTTGGGATAAATTGGATTAGTTGGAGGCTTTGTCGAATCTATTTAAGTCTGAAGATTTGTCATTGTATAGAAACTTGAGCTACCATTATGTGGGCATCGGATTCATGTCATTATGAGCTCTAAATAAAAAAAACGAAAGATTTAGTGCGGACATGTCATGTTGATTGGTCAGTTCAAATGATCATTCTAAGGTGATCATCGGTGCTCATTGAGTAAAGGCTTATAAGTGAAGCATAATGCATGGCATCACTCAGTTTGGGATAGATTGGATTATTTGGAGACTTTGTCGTATCGATTTGAGTCTGAAAATTTGTCATTGTATAGAAAAATGAGCTAGCATAACGTGGGTGTTGGATTTATGACATTCTAAGCCCTAAATAAAAAGTTACAGACGATTCATTGCAGACATGTCAAGGCGATTGGTCGGTTCAAATGATCGTTCTATGCATATCATTGGTGCTCAATGAGTAACGGCTTATAAGTGAAGCATAATGCATGGCATCACTCAGTTTGGGATAGATTGGATTACTTCGAGGCTTTGTCGTATCTATTTGAGTCTGTAATTTTCTCATTGTATAGAAAATTGAGCTAGCATAACATGGGCATTGGATTGATGTCATTTTGAGCTCTAAATCAAAAGTTACGGATGATTTAGTGTGGAAATGTCAAGTTGATCGGTCAGTTCAAATGATCATTCTAAGCTGATCATTGGTGCTCATTGAGTAAAGGCTTATAAGTGAAGCATAATGCATCTCATCACACAATTTGGGATAGATGGATTACTTGGAATATTTGTCGTATCTATTTGAGTATGAAAATTTGTCATTGTATTAAAAATTGAGCTTGCATTACATTGGCATTGTACTCATGTCATTTTCAGCTCTAAATCAAAAGGTACGAATGATTTGGTGCGGACATGTCAAGTTAATTGGTCAGTTCAAATGATCATTCTAAACTGATCATTGGTGCTCATTGAGTAAAGGCTTATAAGTGATATATAATGCATGGCATCACGCAATTCGTAATAGATTGGATTACTAGGAGGCTTTGTCGTATCTATCTGAGTCTGAAAATTTGTCATTGTACAGAAAATTGAGCTAGCATTACGTGGGCATTAGATTCATGTCATTTTTAGCTCTAAATCAAAAGTTACATACGATTTAGTACGGACATGTCAAGTTTATTGGGCAGTTCAACTGATCATTCTAAACTGATCATTGGTGCTCCTTGAGTAAAGGCATATAAGTGAAGCATAATGCATGACATCACTCAGTTTTAGATAGATTGGATTACATGGAGGATTTTTCGTATGTATTTGAGTTTGAAATTTTGTCATAGTATAGAAAATTGAGGTAGCATAACATGGGCGTTGGATTCATGTCTTTCTGAGCTCTAAATCTAAAGTTACGGGCAATTTGGTGCGGACATATCAAGTTGATTGGTCAGTTCAAATGATCATTCTAAGTCGATGTGCTCATTGAGTAAAGGCTTATAAGTGAAGCATAATTTGTGGCATCACACAGTTTGGGATAGATTGGATTATTTGGAGCCTTTGTCGTATCTATTTGAGTATGAAAATTTGTCATTGTTTAAAAATTTGAGCTAGCATAACGTGGGCATTGGATTCATGTCATTCTGAGCTCTAAATCAAAAGTTACAGATGATTTAGTGCGGACATGTCAAGTTGATTGGTCAGTTCAAATGATCATTCTAATCTAATCAAATGATCAGTTCAAATGATCATTCTAATGATCATTCTAATCTAATCATTGGTCAGTTCAAATGATCATTCTAATAAGTGAAGCATAATGCATGACGTCACGCAATTTGGGATAAATTTGATTATTTGGAGGCTTTGACATATCCATTTGAGTTTGAAAATTTGTCATTGTATAGAAAATTGAGCTAGCATTACGTGGGCGTTGGATTCATGTCATTATGAGTTCTAAATCAAAAGTTACAGACGATTTTGATAGGACATGTCAAGTTGATGAGCCAGTTACACTGATCATTCTAAGCTGATCATTGGTGCGCATTGAGTAATGGCTTATAAGTGAAACATAATGCATGGCATCACACAGTTTGGGATAGATTGGCTTAATTGGAGGCTTTGTCGTATCTATTTGAGTTTGAAAATTTGTCATTGTTTAGAAAATTGAGCTGGCATAACGTGTGCATTGGATTAATGTCACTCTGAGCTCTAAATCAAAAGTTACGGATGATTAATGCGGACGTGTCAAGTTGATTGGTCAGTTCAAATGATCATTCTAAGCATATCATTGGTGCTCAATGAGTAAAGGCTTATAAGTGAAGCATAATGCATGGCATCACTCAATTTGGGATAGATTGGATTACTTCGAGGCTTTGTCGTATCTATTTGAGTCTGTAATTTTGTAATAGTATAGAAAATTGAGCTAGCATAACGTGGGCGTTGGATTAAAGTCAATCTGAGCTCTAAATCAAAGTTACGGACGATTTAGTGCGGACACGTCAAGTAGATTGGTTAGTTCGGATGATCATTCTAAGCTGATAATTGGCATGACGTAGTTTGGGATAGATTGGATTACTTGGAGGCTTTGTCGTATCCATTTGTGTGTGAAAATTTGTCATTCTATAGAAAATTGAGCAAGCAATACGTGGGCATTGCATTCATGTTATTATGAGTTCTAAATCAAATTTACCGACAATTTAGTTGGTACATGTCAAGTTGATTGGCCAGTTCTACTGATCATTATAAGCTGATCATTGGTGCTTATTGAGTAAAGGCTTGTAAGTGAAGCATAATGTGGGGCATCACAATTTGGGATATAGTGGATTACTTGTAGGCTTTGTCGTATCAATTTGAGTCTGAAAATTTGTCATTGTACAGAAAATTAAGCTACCATAACGTGGGCATTGGATTCATGTCATTCTGAGCTCTAAATCAAAAGTTACATATGATTTAGTGCGGACATGTCAAGTTGATTGGCGAGTTCAACTGATCATTATAATCTGATAATTGGTGCTCATTGAGTAAAGGCTTATAAGTGAAGCATAATGCATGAAATCACTCAGCTTGGGATAGATTGGATTACTTCGAGGCTTTGTCGTATCTATTTGAGTCAAAAAAATTTGTAATAGTATTGAAAACTTAGCTAGCATAACGTAGGCGTTAGATTAATGTCATTCTGAGCACTATATCAAAAGTTACGGATGATTTAGTGCGGACATGTCAACTTGATTGGCCAGTTCAACTGATCATTCTAAGCTGATCACTGGTGCTCATAGAGTAAAGCCTTAAAGTGAAACATAATGCATGACATCACGCAGTTTGGGATAGATTGGATTACTTGGAGGATTTGTCAAATCTATTTAAGTCTGAAAATTTGTCATTGTATAGAAAATTGAGCTAGCATTACATGGGAATTGGATTCATGTCATTCTGAGCTCTAAATCAAAAGTTATGGATGATTTAGTGCGGACATGTCAAGTTGATTGGTCAGTTCAAATGATCATTATAAGCTGATCATCGGTGCTCATTGTGTAAATGCTTATAAGTGAAGCATAATGCATGGCATAACTCAGTTTATGATATATTGGATAACTTGCAGGCTTTGTCGTATCTATTTGACTCTGAAAATTTGTCATTGGTTAGAAGAATGAGGTACCATAACGTGGGCGTTGGATTCATGTCATTCTGATCCCTAAATCAAAAGTTACCGACGATTAAGTGCAGACATGTCAAGTTGATTGCTCAGTTCAAATGATCATTCTAAGCTTATCATTGGTGCTCATTGAGTAAAGGCTTATAAGTGAAGCATAATGCATGATATCACTCAGTTTGGGATAGATTGGATTACTTGGAGGCTTTGTCGTATCCATTTGAGTTTGAAAAATTGTCATTGTATAGAAAATTGAGCAAGCATTACGTGGGCATTGGATTCATCTCATTCTAAGTTCTAAATCAAAAGCTTAGGGACGATTTAGTGGGCACAAGTCAAGTTGATAGGCAAGTTCTACTGATCATTCTACGCTAATCATTGGTGCTCATTGAGTGAAGGCTTATAAGTAAACACAATTTTGGATAGATTAGCTTACCTGGAGGCTTTGTCGTATCTATTTGAGTTCGAAAATTTGTCAGTATAGAAAATTGAGGTGGCATAACGTGGGCATTGGATTCATGTTATTCTAAGCACCAAATCAAAAGTTACGGATGATTTAGTGCTGACATGCCAAGTTGATTGGGCAGTTAAACTGATCTTCTAAACAGATCATTGGTGCTCATTGAATCAAGGCTTATGACGCATAATGCATGAGATCATGCAGTACGGGATAGATTGGATTACTAGGTGGGTTTGTCGTATCTATTTGAGTCTGAAATTTGGTCATTGTATAGAAAATTGAGCAAGCATAACGTGGGCGTTGGATTCATGTGATTCTGAGCTCTAAATCAAAAGTTAGGGATGATTAGTGAGGACATGTCAAGTTGGTTGGTCAGTTCAAATGATCATTCTAACCTAATCATTGCTGCTAATTGAGTAAAGGCTTATAAGTGAACCGTAATTCGTGGCATCACACAGTGTGGGATATATTGGATTACTTGGAGGCTTTGTCGTATCTATTTGAGTCTGAAAATTTGTCATTGTATAGAAAATTGAGCTAGCAAAACGTCGGCATTGGATTCATGTCATTCGGACCTCTAAATCAAAAGACACGGACGATTTAGTGCGGACATGTCAAGTTGATTAGGTAGTTCAACAGATCATTCTAAGCTCATCATTGGTGCTAATTGAATAAAGGCTTATAAGTGAAGCATATTGCATGGCATCACGCAGTTTGGGAAAGATTGGATTACTTGGAGGCTTTGTCGTATCTATTTGAGTCTGAAATTTTCTCATTGTATAGAAAATTGAGCTAGCATAACATGGGCATTGGATTCATGTCATTTTGAGCTCTAAATCAAAAGTTACGGATGATTTAGTGTGGAAATGTCAAGTTGATTGGTCAGTTCAAATGATCATTCTAAGTTGATCATTGGTGCTCATTGACTAAAGGCTTATAAGCGAAGCATAATGCATGGCATCACATAATTTGGGATATATTTGATTACTTGGAGGCTTTGTCATATCTATTTGAGTCTTAAAATTTGTCATTGTATGAAAAATTGAGCTAGCATTATGTGGGCATTGAATTCATGTCATTATGAGCTCTAAATCAAAAATTATGGATGATTTAGTGCAGATATGTCAAGTTGATTGATTAGTTCAAATGATGATTTTAAGTTTATCATTGGTGCTCATTGAGTAAAGGCTTATAAGTGAAGCAAAATGCATGAAATCACGGAGTTTGGGATAGATTGGATTACTTGGAGGCTTTGTCCTATCAATTTGAGTATGAAATTTTGTCATAATATAGCAAAATTGAGCTAGCATAGTGTGGGCGTTGGATTCATGTCATTCTGAGCTCTAAATAAAAAGTTACAAACGATTTATTGCAGACATGTCAAGTTGATTGGTCAGTTCAAATGATCATTCTAAGCTTATCATTGGTGCTCATTGAGTAAAGGCTTATAAGTGAAGCATAATGCATGGCATCACGCAGTTTAGGATAAATTGGATTAGTTGGCGCCTTTGTCGTATCTATTTGAGTATGAAAATTTGTCATTGTATAGAAAATTGAGCTAGCATTATGTGGGCATTGGATTCATTTCATTCTGAGTTCTAAAAAAAACTTACAGATGATTTAGTGCGGACATGTCAACTTGATTGGCCAGTTCAGCTGATCATTTTAAGCTGATCATTGCTGCTCATTGAGTAAAGGCTTATAAGTGAAGCATAATACATGACATCACACAGTTTGGGATAAATTGGATAACTTGGAGGCTATGACGTATCTATTTGAGTTTAAATTTTTTTCATAGTATAGAAAATTGAGCTAGAATAACGTGGGTGTTGGAATCATGTCATTCTGAGCTTTAAATCAAAAGTTACATACGATTTGGTGCGGAAATGTCAAGTTGATTGGTCAGTGCAAATGATCATTCTAAGCTGATCATTGGTACTCATTAAGTAAAGGCTTATAAGCGAAGCATAATGCATGGCATCACACAATTTGGGATAGATTTAATTACTTGCATGCTTTGTCGTATCTATTTGATTCGGAAAATTTGTCATTGTATAAAAAATGGGCTAGCATTACGTGGGCATTGAATTCATGTCATTCTGAGCTCTAAATCAAAAGTTACCGATGATTTAGTGCAGATATGTCAAGTTGATTCATCAGTTCAAATGATGATTTTAAGTTTGTCATTGGTGCTCATTGAGTAAAGGCTTATAAGTGAAGCAAAATACATGAAATCACGGAGTTTGGGATAGATGGGATTAAGTGGAGGCTTTGTCTTATCAATTTGAGTCTGAAATTTTGTCGTACTATAGCAAAATTGAGCTAGCATAGTGTGGGCGTTGGATTCATGTCACTTTGAGCTCTAAATAAAAAGTTACAGACGATTTACTGCAGACATGTAAAGTTGATTGGTCAGTTCAAATGATCATTCTAAGATGATCATTGGTGCTAATTGAGTAAAGGCTTATCAGTGAAGCATAATGCATGGCATCACGCAGTTTAGGATAAATTGGATTAGTTGGAGCCTTTGTCGTATCTATTTGAGTATGAAAATTTGTCATTGTATAGAAAATTGAGCTAGCATTACGTGGGCATTGGATTCATTTCATTCTGAGTTCTAAATAAAAACTAACGGATGATTTAGTGCAGACATGTCAAGTTGATTGGCCAGTTCAACTGATCATTTTAAGCTGATCATTTCTGCTCATTGAGTAAAGGCTTATAAGTGAAGCATAATGCATGACATCACGCAGTTTGGGATAAATTGGATAACTTGGAGGCTATGTTGTATCTATTTGAGTTTGAATTTTTTTCATAGTATAGAAAATTGAGCTAGAATAACCTGGGTATTGGAATCATGTCATTCTGAGCTTTAAATCAAAAGTTACAGACGATTTAGTGCGGAAATGTCAAGTTGATTGGTCAGTTCAAATGATCATGCTAAGCTGATCATTGGTGCTCATTGAGTAAAGGCTTATAAGCGAAGCATAATGCATGGCATCACACAATTTGGGATAGATTTGATTACTTGTAGGCATTGTCGTATCTATTTGATTCGGAAAATTTGCCATTGTATAAAAAATTGAGCTAGCATTACGTGGGCATTGTATTCATGTCATTCTGAGCTCTAAATCAAAAGTTACGGATGATTTAGTGCGGATTCGTCAAGTTGATTGGTCAGTTCAAATGATCATTCTAAGCTAATCATTTGTGCTCATTGAATAAAGGCTTATAAGTGAAGCATAATGTGGGGTATCACACAATTTGGGATAGATTGGATAATTTGGAGGCTTTGTCGTATCTATTTGTGTCTTAAAATTTGTCATTGTATAGAAAATTGAGCTAGCATAACGTGGACATTGGATTTATGTCATTTTGAGCTCTAAATCAAAAGTTACAGATGATTTTGTGCGGACATGTCCAGTTGATTGGGCAGTTCAACTGATCATTCTAAGCTGATCATTGCTGCTCATTGAATAAATGCTTATAAGTGAAGCAAAATGGATGACATCATGCAGTTTGGGATAGATTGGATTACTTGGAGGCATTGTTGTATCTATTTGATTCTGAAAATTTGTCATTGTATAAAAAAATTGAGCTAGCATTACGTGTGCATTGCATTCATGTCATTCTGAGCTCTAAATCAAAAGTTACGGAAGATTAATGAGGACATATGTCAAGTTGATTGGTCAGTTCAAATGATCATTTTAAGCTGATCATTGGTGCTCATTGAGATGAAGCATAATGCATGACATCACGCAGTTTGGGAAAAATTGGATTACTTGGAGGCTTTGTAGTATCTATTTGAGTCTGAAAATTTGTCATTATATAGAAAATTGAGCTAGCATTACGTGGGCATTGGTTTCATGTCATTCTGACCTCTAAATCAAAACTTACAGATGATTTAGTGCGGACATGTCAAGTAGATTTGCCAGTTCAACTGATCATTTTAAGCTGATCATTGTTGATCATTGAGTAAAGGCTTATAAGTGAATCATAATGCATGACATCATGCACTTTGGGATAAATTGGATTAACTGAAGGCTTTGTCGTATCTATTTGAGTTTGAAAATTTGTCATTGTATAGAAAATTTGAGCTACCATTACTTGGGCGTTGGATTCATGTCATTCTGAGCTCTAAATCGAAACTTACGGATGATTTCGTGGGGACATGTCAAGTTTATTTTTCAGTTCAACTGATCATTTTAAGCTGATCATTGCTGCTCATTGAGTAAAGGCTTATAAGTGAAGCATAATGCATGACATCGCACAGTTTATGATAAATTGGATAACTTGGAGGCTTTGTCATATCTATTTGAGTTTGAAATTTTTTCATAATATAGAAAATTGAGCTAGCATAACGTGGTTGTTGGAATCATGTCATTCTGAGCTCTAAATCAAAAGTTTCGAACGATTTAGTGCTGAAATGTCAAGTTTATTGGTCAGTTCAAATGATCATTCTAAGCTGATCATTGATGCTCATTGAGTAAAGGCTTATATGTGAAGCATAATTCATGGCATCACACAATTTGGACTAGATTTGATTACTTGGAGGGTTTGTCGTATCTATTTGATTCTGAAAATTTGTCATTGTATACAAAATTGAGCTAGCATTACGTTGGCATTGGATTCATGTCATTCTGAGCTCTAAATCAAAAGTTACGGATGATTTAGTGCGGACATGACAAGTAGATTTGCCAGTTCAACTAATCATTTTAAGCTGATCATTGTTGATCATTGAGTAAAGGCTTATAAGTGAATCATAATGCATGACATCATGCAGTTTGGGATAAATTGGATTAATTGGAGGCTTTGTCGTATCTCTTTGAGTTTGAAGTTTTTTCATAGTATAGAAAATTGGCTAGAATAACGTGGGTGTTGGAATCATGTCATTTTGAGCTTTAAATCAAAAGTTACGGATGATTTAGTGCGGAAATGTCAAGTTGATTGGCCAGTTCAAATGATCATTCTAAGCTAATCATTGGTACTCATTAAGTAAAGGCTTATAAGCGAAGCATAATGCATGGCATCACATAATTTGGGATAGATTTTATTACTTGTAGGCTTTGTCGTCTCAATTTGATTCGGAAAATTTGTCAGTGTATAGAAAATTGAGCTACCATTACTTGGGCGTTGGATTCATGTCATTCAGAGCTCTAAATCAAAACTTACGGATGATTTCGTGGGGACATGTCATGTTTATTGGCCAGTTCAACTGATCATTTTAAGCTGATCATTGCTGCTCATTGAGTAAAGGCTTATAAGTGAAGCATAATGCATGACTTCACACAGTTTAGGATAAATTGGATTACTTGGAGGCTTTGCCGTATCTATTTGAGTTTGAAAATTTTTCATAGTATAAAAAATTGAGCTAGCGTAACGTGGTTGTTGGAATCATGTCATTCTGAGCTCTAAATCAAAAGTTTCGAACAATTTAGTGTGGAAATGTCAAGTTTATTGGTCAGTTCAAATGATCATTCTAAGCTGATCATTGATGCTCATTGAGTAAAGGCTTATAAGTGAAGCATAATTCATGGCATCACACAATTTGGGATAGATTTGATTACTTGGAGGGTTTGTCGTATCTATTTGATTCTCAAAATTTGTCATTGTATACAAAATTGAGCTAGCATTACGTGGGCATTGGTTTCATGTCATTCTGAGCTCTAAATCAAAAGTTACAGATGATTTTGTGCGGATATGTCAAGTTGATTGGTCAGTTCAAATGATCATTCTAAGCTGATCATTGGTGCTCATTGAGTAAAGGCTTATAAGCGAAGCATAATGTGAGACATCACACAATTTGGGATAGATTGGATTACTTGGAGGCTTTGTCGTATCTATTTGTGTCTAAAAATTTATCATTGTAATTGAGCTAGCATAACGTGGGCATTGGATTCATGTCATATCAAAAGTTACCGACGATTTTGTGTGGACATGTCAAGTTGATTGGGCAGTTCAACTGATCATTCTAAGCTGATCATTGCTGCTCATTGAGTAAAGGCTTATAAGTGAAGCATAATGCATGACATCACGCAGTTTGGGATAAATTGGATTACTTGGAGGCTCTGTCGTATCTATTTGAGTTTGAAGTTTTTTCATAGTATAGAAAATTGAGCTAGAATAACGTGGGTTTTGGAATTATGTCATTTTGAGCTTTAAATCAAAAGTTACGAACGATTTAGCGCGGAAATGTCAAGTTTATTGGTCAGTACAAATGATCATTCTAAGCTGATCATTGATGCTCTTTGAGTAAAGGGTTATAAGTGAAGCATAATTCATGCCATCACACAATTTGGGATAGATTTGATTACTTGGAGGGTCTGTCGTATCTATTTGATTCTGAAAATTTGTCATTGTATACAAAATTGAGCTAGCATTATGTTGGCATTGGATTCATGTCATTCTGAGCTCCAAATCAAAAGTTACGGATGATTTTGTGCGGATATGTCAAGTTGATTGGTCAGTTCAAATGATCATTCTAAGCTGATCATTAATGCTCATTGAGTAAAGGCTTATAAGTGAAGTATTATTCATTGCATCACACAATTTGGGATCGATTTGATTACTTGGACGGTTTGTCTTATCTATTTGATTCTGAAAATTTGTCATTGTATACAAAATTGAGCTAGCATTACGTTGGCATTGGATTCATGTCATTCTGAGCTCCAAATCAAAAGTTACGGATGATTTTGTGCGGATATGTCAAGTTGATTGGTCAGTTCAAATGATCATTCTAAGCTGATCATTGGTGCTCATTGAGTAAAGACTTATAAGTGAAGCATAATGTGAGACATCACACAATTTGGGATAGATTGGATTACTTGGAGGCTTTGTCGTATCTATTTGTGTCTAAAAATTTATCATTGTATAGAAAATTTAGCTAGCATAACGTGGGCATTGGGTTCAAGTCATATCAAAAGTTACCGACGATTTTGTGCGGACATGTCAAGTTGATTGGGAGTTCAACGGATCATTCTAAGCTGATCATTGCTGCTCATTGAGTAAAGGCTTACAAGTGAAGCATAATGCATGACACCACGCAGTTTGGGATAAATTGGATTACTTGGAGGCTATGTCGTATCTACTTGAGTTTGAAGTTTTTTCATAGTATAGAAAATTGAGCTAGAATAACGTGGGTGTTGGAATCATGTCATTTTGAGCTTTAAATCAAAAGTTACGGATGATTTAGTGCGGAAATGTCAAGTTGATTGGCCAGTTCAAATGATCATTCTAAGCTGATCATTGGTACTCATTAAGTAAAGGCTTATAAGCGAAGCATAATGCATGGCATCACACAATTTGGGATAGATTTTATTACTTGCAGGCTTTGTCGTCTCAATTTGATTCGGAAAATTTGTCAGTGTATAGAAAATTGAGCTACCATTACTTGGGCGTTGGATTCATGTCATTATGAGCACTAAATCAAAACTTATGGATGATTTCGTGGGGACATGTCAAGTTTATTGGCCAATTCAACTGATCATTTTAAGCTGATCATTGCTGCTCATTGAGCAAAGGCTTATAAGTGAAGCATAATGCATGACATCACACAGTTTAGGATAAATTGGATTACTTGGAGGCTTTGTCGTATCTATTTGAGTTTGAAAATTTTTCATAGTATAGAAAATTGAGCTAGCGTAACGTGGCTGTTGGAATCATGTCATTTTGAGCTGTAAATCAAAAGTTACGAACGATTTAGTGCGGAAATGTCAAGTTTATTGGTCAGTTCAAATGATCATTCTAAGCTGATCATTGATGCTCATTGAGTAAAGGCTTATAAGTGAAGCACAATTCATGGCATCACACAATTTGGGATAGATTTGATTACTTGGAGGGTTTGTCGTATCTATTTGATTCTGAAAATTTGTCATTGTATACAAAATTGAGCTAGCATTACGTGGGCATTGGATTCATATCATTCTGAGCTCTAAATCAAAAGTTACGGATCATTTTGTGCGGATATGTCAAGCTGATTGGTCAGTTCAAATGATCATTCTAAGCTGATCATTGGTGCTCATTGAGTAAAGGCTTATAAATGAAGCATAATGTGAGACATCACACAATTTGGGATAGATTGGATTACTTGGAGGATTTGTCGTATCTATTTGTGTCTAAAAATTTATCATTGTAATTGAGCTAGCATATTGTGGGCATTGGATTCATGTCATATCAAAAGTTACCGACTATTTTGTGCGGACATGTCAAGTTGATTGGGCGGTTCAACTGATCATTGCTGCTCATTGCGTAAAGGCTTATAAGTGAAGCATAATGCATGACATCACGCAGTTTGGGATAAATTGGATTATTTGGAGGCTATGTCGTATCTATTTGAGTTTGAAGTTTTTTCATAGTATAGAAAATTGAGCTAGAATAACGTGGGTGTTGGAATCATGTCATTTTGAGCTTTAAATCAAAAGTTACGGATGATTGAGTGCAGAAATGTCAAGTTGATTGGTCAGTTCAAATGATCATTCTAAGCTGATCATTGGTACTCATTAAGTAAAGGCTTATAAGCGAAGCATAATGCATGACATCACACAATTTGGGATAGATTTTATTACATGCAGGCTTTGTCGTCTCTATTTGATTCGGAAAATTTGTCATTGTATAGAAAATTGAGCTACCATTACTTGGGCGTTGGATTCATGTCATTCTGATCTCTAAATAAAAACTTACGGATGATTTCGGGGGGACATGTACAGTTTATTGGCCAGTTCAACTGATCATTTTAAGCTGATCATTGCTGCTCATTGAGTAAAGGCTTATAAGTGAAGCATAATGCATGACATCACACAGTTTAGGATAAATTGGATTACTTGGAGGCTTTGTCGTATCTATTTGAGTGTGAAAAATTTTCATAGTATAGAAAATTGAGCTAACGTAACGTGGTTGTTGGAATCATGTCATTCTGAGCTCTAAATCAAAAGTTACGAACGATTTAGTGCGGAAATGTCAAGTTTATTGGTCAGTTCAAATGATCATTCTAAGCTGATCATTGATTCTCATTGAGCAAAGGCTTATAAGTGAAGCATAATTCATGGCATCACACAATTTGGGATAGATTTGATTACTTGGAGGGTTTGCCATATCTATTTGATTCTGAAAATTTGTCATTGTATACAAAATTGAGCTAGCATTACGTGGGCATTGGATTCATGTCATTCTGAGCTCTAAATCAAAAGTTACCGATGATTTTGTGCGGTATGTCAAGTTGATTGGTCAGTTCAAATGATCATTCTAAGCTGATCATTAGTGCTCATTGAGTAAAGGCTTATAAGTGAAGCATAATGTGAGACATCACACAATTTGGGATAGATTGGATTACTAGGAGGCTTTGTCGTATCTATTTGTGTCTAAAAATTTATCATTGTAATTGAGCTAGCATAACGTGGGCATTGGATTCATGTCATATCAAAAGTTACCGACGATTTTGTGCGGACATGTCAAGTTGATTGGGCAGTTCAACTGATCATTCTAAGCTGATCATTGCTGCTCATTGAGTAAAGGCTAATAATTGTGAAGCATAATGCATGACATCACA
Organism: Pugionium dolabratum; assembly: GCA_018901945.1. Classification (NCBI taxonomy): domain Eukaryota; kingdom Viridiplantae; phylum Streptophyta; class Magnoliopsida; order Brassicales; family Brassicaceae; genus Pugionium; species Pugionium dolabratum. The sequence continues at coordinate 1,112,402 of JAEVFF010000101.1, read as the reverse complement.
CAGTTTGGGATAAATTGGATTACTTGGAGGCTATGTTGTATCTATTTGAGTTTAAGTTTTTTCATAGTATAGAAAATTGAGCTAGAATAACGTGGGTGTTGGAATCATGTCATTTTGAGCTGTAAGTCAAAAGTTACGGATGATTGAGTGCAGAAATGTCAAGTTGATTGGTCAGTTCAAATGATCATTCTAAGCTGATCATTGGTACTCATTAAGTAAAGGCTTATAAGCGAAGCATAATGCATGGCATCACACAATTTGGGATAGATTTTACTACTTGCAGGCTTTGTCGTCTCTATTTGATTCGGAAAATTTGTCATTGTATAAAAAATTGAGGTAGCATTACGTGGGCATTGTATTCATGTCATTCTGAGCTCTAAATCAAAAGTTACGGATGATTTTGTGTGGATTTGTCAAGTTGATTGGTCAGTTCAAATGATCATTCTAAGCTAATCATTGGTGCTCATTGAGTAAAGGCTTATAAGTGAAGCATAATGTGGGGCATCACACAATTCGGGATAGATTGGATTATTTGGAGGGTTTGTCGTATCTATTTGTGTCTTAAAATTTGTCATTGTATAGAAAATTGAGCTAGCATAACGTGGACATTGGATTCATGTCATTTTGAGCTCTAAATGAAAAGTTACAGACGATTTTGTGCGGACATGTCCAGTTGATTGGTTAGTTCAAATGATCATTCTAAGCTGATCATTGCTGCTCATTGAATAAATGCTTATAAGTGAAGCAAAAGTGATGACATCATGCAGTTAGGGATAGATTGGATTACTTGGAGGCATTGTCGTATCTATTTGATTCTGAAAATTTGTCATTGTATAAAACATTGAGCTACCATTACGTGTGCATTGCATGCATGTCATTATGAGCTCTAAATCAAAAGTTACGGATGATTAATGCGGACATGTCAAGTTGATTGGTTAGTTCAAATGATCACTTTAAGCTGATCATTGGTGCTCATTGAGTAAGGCTTATAAGTGAATCATAATGCATGACATCACGCAGTTCGGTAAAAATTGGATTACTTGGAGGCTTTGTAGTATCTATTTGAGTCTGAAAATTTGTCATTCTATAGAAAATTGAGCTAGCATTCCGTGGGCCTTGGTTTCATGTCATTCTGAGCTCTAAATCAAAACTTACGGATGATTTAGTGCACACATGTCAAGTTGATTGGCCAGTTCAACGGATAATTTTAAGCTGATCATTGTTGATCATTGAGTAAAGGCTTATAAGTGAATCATAATGCATGACATCACGCAGTTTGGGATAAATTGGATTAATTGGAGGCTTTGTCGCATCTATTTGAGTTTGAAAATTTGTCATTGTATAGAAAATTGTGCTAGCATTACTTGGGCGTTGGATTCATGTCATTCTGAGCTCTCAATAAAAACTTACGGATGATTTCGTGGGGACATGTCAAGTTTATTGGCCAGTTCAACTGATCATTTTAGGCTGATCATTGTTGCTCATTGAGTAAAGGCTTATAAGTGAAGCATAATGCATGACATCACACAGTTTGGGATAAATTGGATTACTTGGAGGCCTTGTCATATCTATTTGAGTTTGAAATTTTTTCATAGTATAGAAAATTGAGCTAGCATAACGTGGTTGTTGGAATCATGTCCTTCTGAGCTCAAAAATCAAAAGTTACGAACGATTTAGTGCGGAAATGTCAAGTTGATTGGTCAGTTCAAATGATCATTCTAAGCTGATCATTGGTGCTCATTGAGTAAAGGCATATCAGTGAAGCATAATTCATGGCATCACACACTTTGGGATAGATTTGATTACTTGGAGGGTTTGTCGTATCTATTTGATTCAGAAAATTTGTCATTGTATAAATAATTGAGCTAGCATTACGTGGGCATTGGATTCATGTCATTAAGAGCTCTAAATCAAAACTTACGGATGGTTTTGTGCGGATATGTCAAGTTGATTGGTCAATTCAAATGATCATTCTAAGCTGATCATTGGTGCTCATTGAGTAAAGGCTTATAAGTGAAGCATAATGCATGGCGTCACGTAGTTTGGGAAAGATTGAATTATTTGGATGCTTTGTCATATCTATTTGAGTCTGAAAATTTTGTCATAGTATAGAAAATTGAGCTAGCATAAGGTGGGCATTGGATCCATGTCATATCAAAAGTTACCGACGATTTTGTGCGGACATGTCAAGTTTATATGGCAGTTCAACTGATCATTCTAGGCTGATCGTTGCTGCTCATTGAATAAAGGCTTATAAGTGAAGTAAAATGCATGGCATCACTTAGTTTGGGATAGATTGGATTACTTGGAGGCTTTGTCGAATCTATTTGAGTCTGATAATTTGTCATTGTATAGAAAATTGAGCTAGCATTACGTGGGCATTGGATTCATGTCATTTTGAGCTCTAAATCAAAAGTTACGGATGATTAATGCGGACATGTCAAGTTGATTTGTCAGTTCAAATGATCATTCTAAGCTGATCATTGGTGCTCATTGACTAAAGGCTTATAAGTGAAGTATAATGCATGACATCACGCAGTTTGGGATAGATTGGGTTACTTGGATGTTGTGTCGTATCTATTTGTGTCTGAAATTTTTTAACAGTATAAAAAATTGAGCTACCATGACATGGGCACTGGATTCATGTCATTATGAGCTCGAAATCAAAAGTTACGGACGATTTAGTCCGGACATTTCAAGTTGATTGGTTAGTTCAAGTGATCATTCTAAGCTGATCATTAGTACTCATTGAGTAAAGGCTTAGAAGTGAAGCTTAATGCATGGCATCACGCAGTTTGGGATTAACCCCCGGAACTTCTTCGTAGTGGCTCTGTTCCATGCCTCATTTAGATTGGATTACTTGGAGGCTTTGTTGTATCTATTTGAGTCTGAAAATTGTCACAATATAGAAAACCGAGGTAGCATAACGTGGCGTTGGATTCATGTTATTCTGAGATTTAAATAAAAGTTATGTACGATTTAGTGCGTTCATGTCAAGGTTATTGGGCAGTTCAACTGATCATTATAAGTAGATCATTGGTGCTCACTGAGTAAAGGCTTATAACTGAAGCATAATACATGGCATCACGCAGTTTGAGACAGATTGGATTATTTGGAGGCTTTATCGTATCTATTTAAGTCTGAAAATTTGCCATTGTATAGAAAACTGAGCTAGCATTATTTGGGCATTGGATTCATGTCATTCTGAGTTCTAAATCAAAAGTTACAGACGATTTAGTGCGGACATGTCAAGTTAGTTGGTCAGTTCAAATGATCATTCTAAGCTGATCATTGGTGTTCATGGCGAAAAGGCTTATAAGTGAAGCATAATACATGTCATCACGCAGCTTGTGATAGATTGGATTACTTTGAGGCTTTGTCGAATCTATTTGAGTGTGAAATTTTGTCACAATATAGGGAATTGAGCTAGCATAACGTGGGTGTTCGATTCATGTAATTCTGAGTTCTAATTTTAAAGTTACGAACGATTTAGTTTGGACATCTCAAGTTGATTGGGCAGTTCAACTGATCATTCTAATCTGATCATTGATGCTAATTGAGTAAAGGCTTGTAAGTGAAGCATAATTCATAACATCACGCAGCTTGGGATAGGTTGGATTACTCTGAGGCTTTATCATATCTATTTGATTGGTTAGTTCAAATGATCATTCTAAACTGATCATTGGTGCTCAATAAGCAAAGGTTTTTAAGTGAAGCATAATGCATAGCATCACGAAATTCTGGATAGATTGGATTACTTGGAGGCTTTGTCGTGTATATTTGAGTCTAAAAATTAGTCATTCCATAGAAAATTGATATAGCATAACGTGGGCGTTGGATTCATGTTATTATGAGCTTTAAATTAAAATTTATGGACGATTTAGTCCGGAAATGTCAAGTTGATTGGTCAGTTCAAATGATCATTCTAAACTCATCACTAGTGCTGATTGAGTAAAGGCTTGTAAGTGAAGCATAATGCATGACATCATGCAATTTTGGATTGATTGTATTACTTGGAGGCTTTATCGTATCTACTTGAGTCTGAAAATTTTGTCATAGTATAGAAAATTGAGCTAGCATAACGTGGGCGTTGGATTCATGTCATTATGAGCTCTAAATAAAAATTTAAGGACGATTTAGTGCGGACATGTCAAGTTGATTGGTCAGTTGAAATGATCATTCTAAGCTGATCATTGGCGTTCATGGAGTAAAGGCTTATAAGTGAAGCATAATGCATGGCATCACGCAGTTGGGATAGATTGGATTACTTGGAAGCTTTGTCGTATCTATTTTAGTCAGAAAATTTGTCATTGTATAGAAAATTGAGCAAGCATATCGTGGGCATTTGAGTCATGTCATTCTGAGCTCTAAATCAAAACTTACGTATGATTTATGCGGATTTTTCAAGTAGATTGATCAGTTCAGATGATCATTCTAAACTGATTATTGGTGGTCATTGAGAAAAGCTTGTAAGTGAAGCATCATGCATGACCTCGCACAATTTGGGATAGATTGGATTACTTGGAGGCTTTGTCATATCTATTTGAGTATGAAAATTTTGTCATAGTATAGAAAATTGAGCTACTATAACGTGGGCGTTGGATTCATGTCATTATGAGCTCTAAATCAAAAGTTACGGACGATTTATGCGGACATGTCAAGTTGATTGATCAGTTCAAATGATCATTTTAAGCTGATCATTGGTGCTCATTGAGTAAAGGTTTATAAGTGAAGAATAATGCATGGCATCACGCAGTTGTGGATAGATTGGATTTTTTGGAGGCTTTTTCGAATCTATTTGAGTCTGAAATTTTGTCGCAATATAGAAAATTGAGCTAGAATATTTTGGGTGTTGGATTCATGCCATTATGAGCTTTAAATCAATATGATTTAGTACATACATGTCAAGTTGATTGGGAAGTTCAACTGATCATTTTGAGCTGATCATTGATGCTCATTGAGTAAAGGCTTGTAAGTGAAGCATAATGTATGACATCACACAGTTGGGATAGATTGGATTACTTGGAGGCTTTGTCGTATCTATTAGAGTCTGAAAATTTGGTCATAGTATAGAAAACTGAGCTAGCATAACGTGGGCATTGGATTCTTGTCATTATGAGCTCTAAATCCAAACTTACGGACGATTTAGCGCGGACATGTCAAATTGATTGGTCAGTTCAAATGACCATTCTAAGCTGATCATTTGGTGCTCATTAAGTAAAGGCTTATAAGTGCAGCATAATGCAAGGCATCACGCAGGTTGGATAGATTGGATTACTTCGAGGCTTTGTCGTATCAATTTGAGTGTGAAAATTTGTCATTGTATAGAAAATTGATCAACCATATGGTGGGCATTGGAGTCATGTCATTCTGAACTCTAAATCAAAGATTACGTACGATTTATGAGGACTTGTCAAGTTGATTGATCAGTTCAGATGATCATTCTAAGCTGATCATTGGTGCTCACGCAGCAAAGGCTTATAAGTGAAGCATAATGCATGACATCACGCAGTTTGAAATAGATTGGATTGCTTGGAGGCTTTGTCGTATCTATTTGAATCTGAAATTTTGTTATAATATAGAAAATTGAGCTAGCATAACGTGGGCGTTGGATTCATGTCATTATGAGCTCTAAATCAAAACTTACGGACGATTTAGTGCGGAACTGTCAAGTTGATTGGTCATTTCAAATGATCATTCTAAGCTGATCATTGGTGCTCATTGAGAAAGGCTTGTAAGTGAAGCATAATGCATGACATCACGCAGTTTGGGATAGATTGGATTACTTGGAGGCTTTGTCATATCTATTTGAGTCTGATTTTTTTTCATAATATAGAAAATTTGGCTAGCATAACGTGGGCATTGGATTCATGTCATTACGAGCTCTAAATCAAAACTTACTGACGATTTAGTGCGGACATGTCAAGTTAATTGGTCAGTTCAAATGATCATTCTAAGCTGAACATTGGTGCTCATTGAGTAACGGCTTAAGTGAAGAATAATGCATTACATCACGCAGTTTAAGACAGGTTGGAATATTTGGATGCTTTGTCGTATCTATTTGAGTCTGAAATTTTGACATAGTATAGAAAATTGAGTTAGCATTACATGGGCGTTGGATTCATGTCATTCTGAGGTCTAAATCAAAAGTTACGGATGATTTAGTGCGGACTTGTTAAGTTGATTGGCAGTTCAATAGATCATTCTAATCTCATCATTGGTGCTCATTGAGTAAAGGCATATAAGTGAAGCATAATGCATGGCATCACCCAGTTTGGGATAGATGGGATTACTTGGACGCTTTGTCGTATCGATTTGAGTCTGAAATTTTGTCATAATATAGAAAATTGAGCTAGCATAACGTGGGCGTTGTATTCGTGTAATTATGAGCTCTAAACCACAACTTACGAACGATTTAGTGCAGACATGTCAAGTTGATTGGTCAGTTCAAATGATCATTCTAAGCTGATCACTGGTGCTCATTGAGTAAAGGCTTATAAGTGAAGCATAATGCATGGCGTCACGTAGTTTAGGATAGATTGTATTACTTAGAGGTTTTGTCATATCTATTTGAGTCTGAAATTTTGTCATAGTATTGAAAATTTAGCTACCATAACGTGGGTATTGGAATCATGTCATTCTGAGCTCTAAAACAAATATTACGGACGATTTAGTGCAGAAATGTCAAGTTGATGGGTCAGTTCAAATGATCATTCTAAGCTGATCATTGGTACTCATTGAGTAAATGCTTATAAATGATGCATAAGATATGCCATTATGCAGTTCGGGATAGATTGGATTATTTGGAGGCTTTGTCATATCCATTGTATCTGAAAATTTGTCATTGTATAGAAAATTGAGTTACCATAACGTAGGCATTGGATTCATGTAATTCTGAGCTTTAAATCAAAAATTACGGACGATTTAGTGACGACATGTCAATTTCATTGCTCAGTTGAAATGATAATTCTAAACTGATCATTGGTGCTCATTGAGTAAAGGCTTATAAGTGAAGTATAATGCATGGCATCACGTTGTTTGAGATAGATTGGATTACTTGGTGGCTTTGTCGAATCGATTTGAGTCTGAAATTTTGTCACAATATATAAAATTGAGGTAGCATAACGTGGGCGTTGGATTTTTGTCATTCTAAGTTCTAAATAAAAAGTTACATACGATTTAGTGCGGATATGTCAAGTTGATTGGGCAGTTCAACTGCTCATTGTAAGCTGATCATTTGTGCTCGTTGAGTAAAGGCTAATAAGTAACGCATAATGCATGCATCACGCAGTCTGGGATAGATTGGATTAATCGGAGGCTTTGTCCAATCTATTTAAGTCTGAAATTTTGTCATAGTAAAAACAATTAAGCTAGCACAACGTGGGCGTTGGATTCTTGTCATTCTGAGCTTTAAATCAAAAGTTACAGATGATTTAGTGCGGACATGTCAAGTTGATTGGTCAGTTCAACTGATCATTCTAAGCTGATCATTGGTGCTCATTGAGTAAAGGCTTATAAGTGAAGCATAATGCATGGCATCACATAGTTTGGGATAGATTGGATTACTTGGAGGCTATGTCATATCTATTTGAGTCTGAAATTTTGTCAGAGTATAGAAAATGTAGCTACCATAACGTGGGCATTGGAATCATGTCATACTGAGCTCTAAATCAAATGTTACGGACGATTTAATGCGTACATGTCAAGTGTATTGGTCAGTTCAAATGATCATTCTAATATGATCATTGGTGCTCATTGAGGCTTATAAGTGATGCATAAGATATGCCATCACGCAGTTCAGGATAGATTTAATTATTTGGAGGCTTTGTCATATCTATTTGAATCTGAAAATTTGTCATTGTATAGAAATTGAGTTACCATAACATAGGCATTGGATTCATGTAATTCTGAGCTCTAAATCAAAAGTTACGGACGATTTAGTGCCGACATGTCAAGTTNAAGTTAATTGGTCAGTTCAAATGATCATTCTATGCTGATCATTGGTGCTCATTGAGTAAAGGCTTATAAATGAAGAATAATGCATGACATCATGCAGTTCGGGATAGATTGGATTACTTGGAGGCTTTGTCGTATCTATTTGAGTGTGAAATTTTGTCATAGCATAGAAAATTGAACTAGCATAACGTAGTGTTGGATTCATGTCATTATGAGCTCTAAATCAAAACTTACGGATGATTTAGTGCGGACATGTCAAGATGATTGGTCAGTTCAAATGATCATTCTAAGCTGATCGTTGGTGCTCATTGAGTATAGGCTTATAAGTGAAGCATAATGCATGATATCACGCAGTTATGGATAGATTGGATTACTTGAAGGCCTTATCGTATCTATTTGAGTCTGAAAATTTGTCATTGTATAGAAAATTGAGTTAGCATTACATGGGCATTAGATTCATGTCATTGTGAGCTCTAAATCAAAAGTTGCGGACGATTTAGTGCGAACATCTCAAGTTGATTGGTCACTTCAACTGATAATTCTAAGTTGATCATTGGTGCTCATTGAGTACAGGCTTGTAAGTGAAGCATAATGCATGACATCAGGCAGTTTGGGATATACTGGATTATTTGGATGCTTTGTCGTATCTATTTGATTCTGAAATTTTGTCATAGTATAGAAAATTTAGCTACCATAACGTGGGCGTTGGATTCATGTCATTATGAGCTCTAAATCAAAACTAACAGACGATTTAGTGCGGACAAGTCAAGTTGATTGGTCATTTCAAATAATCATTCTAAGTTGATCATTGGTGCTCATTGACTAAAAGCTTGTAAGTGAACCATAATGCATGACATCACACAATGTGGGATAGATTGGATTACTTGGAGGCTTTGTCGTATGAATTTGAGTCTGAAAATTTCTTCATGGTATAGAAAATTGAGTTAGCATAACATGGGCGTTGGATTCATGTCATTATGAGCTCTATATCAAAACTTACTGACGATTTAGTGCAGACATATCAAGTTGATTGGTCAGTTCAAATGATCATTCTAAGCTGATCATTGTTGCTCATTGACTAAAGGCTTGTAAGTGAAGCATAATGCATTACATCACGCAGTTTGGGATATATTGCATTATTTGGATACTTTGTCGTATCTATTTGAGCCTGAAATTTTGTCATAGTATAAAAAATTGAGTTACGATAACATGGGCGTTGGGTTCATGTCATTATGAGCTCCAAATCAAAACTTACAAACGATTTAGTATTGACATAGGAAAATCAAATAAGACCTATCTTGACCTACAAGGCATGTGTGAGCACGAAAATTCAGTTTGAATAACAAGGGAAATGAAAAAGGATGGGTTATTATTAACCACATGGTTGAAATGGTTAAATAGCTACCTTGGGAGAAGAATCAAGGTGGAAAAGTCATGCCCATGCTGCACACAGTCTTGGCAACCACACCAAACAGTCATGCCCATGCTGCACACAGTCTTGGCAACCACACCAAACAGTCATGCCCATGCTGTCTCCTCCTTCTCATTGGTTGTTGACAGGCTCCTCCTCTATTCAAACTCATCCACAAGTTTGAATTCGTTTTCTTTTGTGTTCACATTGTAAATCCTCTATAAAAAGGGCTGTAAAGACTCAATGTATAATATACTCTTAGGAGATTCTTCTCCATAAGTCTAAGTCATTTCTCATTTTCTCATACTTCTCTTTGAGTTTTCAGATTCAATTCTTCACATTTCTCGTCTATAATCTCAATATTCTTACATGGTATCAGAGCATAAGATCATTCTCTTATCTTTTCTACTCAAATCTCTCAGTTTCTAATCTAAAATTCTGTCAAAAATCTCTCAGTCTTTAGACTAAAAGCTCACGGTTTCATTCAACCATAAAAGCTGCTTCCTTTGAGCTCTTCAAAGCCTAACAATGGAGGATACAGTTCAAATTAGTTCCAGCCTGAAACCTACGGTGATAGCTGAAGTTCTCAAAGGCTTGAACTACACATTATGGTCAAGAACCATCAAGACAGCCATTTGTGGCAAAGGACTTTGGAATCACATCTTGGAGGATAAAATACTCCATCTATAGATGATCCAAAGGAGAAGAAGGATGAGGCAACAAGAAAAGAAGAAGCTAGGTGGTTCCAAGAAGATCAATCAGTCCTTGGATTCCTCCAAAATTCATTGGAACCATCCATTCTTGAAGCTTATTCACATTGTGAAACTGCCAAGTCTCTTTGGGACACTCTCAAGAGGGTGTATGGGGATGTTTCAAACCTCAGCCGTGTGTATGAGGTTAAGAAAGGCTCTCAATGATCTACACCAAGAGGATATGGAGTTCACAAAATTCCTGGGCAAGTTCCAGTCAACATGGTCCGAGCTTGACATGTTGAGACCAAGTTCTATGGATCCAAAGGTGCTTAATGAAAAGAAGGAACAAGACAAGATATTTGGGCTCCTTCTCAACCTAAATCCAGCCTTTAAGGATGTGATTAAGTCCATCCTGAGAGAGCCAAAACTCCTTGATTTCGAAGAGGTGTGCTCACGGATTCAAAGGGAGCAAGGCAACATTGGTTTGTTTGGTGGTAAAGGAGAACTAGTCATGGTCAACAAAAGCGTGTTTCAGCAAGAGGATAGGAAGAGTGTGATGTGTGAGCATTGTAAGAGGAATGGCCACATCAAGGACAAGTGCTGGATACTTCATCCTCATCTCAAGCCAAACCGGTTCAAGGATTCAAAAGCTAACATCTCTCAAATGGTTGCGACTGAACCGGCAAGTTCATCCAACCAAGGAGGGGAGCTAGCTATGAATGTATCCATGGAGTATGTTAAGAAGAATGACTTGGAGGATCTCATCAAGGCCTATGCCTCAAAACTCTCCGGTATCACACTCTACTCCCATAAATCGCTTGATAAACCAGATCATAAGTTGGTAGGGATTCAGGTGCTTCTCACCATATGATTAGCAATGCTAGGTTGTTAAAGAACATTGAACCATGTCTAGGACAAGTAACTATAGCTGATGGTAAGGGTATTTCAATTGAAGGAACCGGAAAATTAAGACTATTTGACAAAGAAACTAATGCATTCTTTGTACCTAAATTTAAGTCTAATCTAGTTTCTGTCAAAAAGGCTACAAAAGACCTCAATTGCAATGTTACATTTGGGCCTAACAATGTTTACTTTCAGGATATTAAGAGTGGTAAGATACTTGGAGGTGGTGTAACTCAAGATGAGCTCTATGTTCTTAAAGACCCTCCAAGCAATTTGGATTCCTTAGCTTTCAAATCCTGTGTTTTTGCTAATAAAGATGTCTTATGGCATGCTAGAATAGGACATCCTCATGCTCGTGCTTTAAGCTTAATAATTCCTAATGTCGCTTATGATCACTCAGTTTGTGAGGCTTGTATCCTTGGCAAACATTGTCGTGTTGTTTTCCCTAAATCGTATACAATTTATGAGCATTGCTTTGATTTAGTACATTCCGATGTTTGGACCTCACCTTACATGTCTAAAGATAGGAATAAATATTTTGTGACCTTTATAGATGAGAAATCGAAATATACATGGGTTACATTACTTCCATCTAAAGATAGGGTTTATGAGGCATTTATAAACTTTCATAATTATGTTACTGATCAATTCAATGCCAAGATCAAAGTGTTAAGATCAGATAATGGAGGGGAATACACAAGTCAAAGATTCAAAGCTCATCTAAACAAACATGGAATACTACATCAAAACTAGCTGTCCACACACACCACAACAAAATGGAGTTGCTGAAAGGAAGAACCGACACTTAATGGAAGTAGCAAGATCCATGATGTTTCATACCAATGTTCCTAAAAGTTTTTGGGGAGATGCAGTCTTGGTTGCTTGCTACCTCATCAATCGGATTTCAACCAAAGTCTTGCAAGATATATCCCCATTTGAGGTACTCAATAAAACTAAACCTTCCATTGATCATTTACGTGTATTTGGGTGTGTGTGCTTTGTGTATGTTCCAGGTGATCTAAGAAACAAGTTGGAGCCAAAGAGCATCAAGTGTATGTTCCTTGGATATTCGACAACACAAAAGGGTTATAAGTGCTATGATCCGAGCAACAACAGGACATATGTGTCTAGAGATGTCAAGTTCATAGAAGAACAAAGCTATTATGATCAGAAAGATTGGGGAGGATTGAAGGATCTCTCAAGGTCACCTTCTGATTTGGCTACGAGTTTGAGGTTTCTCTTGAATCATTTGGGAAATGATCTGCCAAAGGATTCAAGACACGAAGAAACAAGAAAGGTACAAGGCACGTCTAGTTGCAAGAGGTTTCACTCAGACATATGGAAAGGACTATACTGATACATTTGCACCGGTGGCTAAGCTACACACTGTAAGGGTTGTTCTTTCACTAGCTACGAATCTGACTTGGGACTTATGGCAAATGGATGTCAAGAACGCATTCCTACAAGGAGAACTTGAAGAGGAAGTGTATATGACTCCACCACCAGGCCTTGAAGATTTTTGCAAAGAGGGACAGGTTCTAAGACTTAGGAAGGCAATATATGGGTTGAAGCAGTCACCAAGGGCCTGGTATCACAAATTAAGCTCCACACTTACTGATAATGGGTTTAGGAAATCCCATTCAGATCATACTTTGTTCACTCGTCAAAACTCCAAAGGAATCGTGGCGGTCTTGGTTTATGTGGATGACCTTATCATCACAGGAGATGATAAGGAAGGAATTCAGTCCACAAAGGCCTTCTTAAACAGATCATTTGACATCAAGGATCTTGGAGAGTTGAAGTACTTCTTGGGTATTGAAGTGTGTCGGTCTCAAGAAGGGCTCTTTCTATCCCAAAGAAAGTATGCTCTTGATCTGTTGACAGACACGGGAAAGCTTGGGGCTAAACCGGCCAAAACTCCTCTTGAAGATGGCTACAAGGTCAACGGAAAGGGGGAGAAAGCTGATGAGTTATTTAAGGATGTTTCTCAGTATAGGAGACTAGTTGGGAAGCTGATCTACCTCACCCTCACACGACCAGACTTGTGTTTTGCTGTGAATCAAGTAAGTCAACATATGCAAAAGCCTACTGTATATCATTGGAGCATGGTAGAAAGGATCCTTAGATACATCAAAGGATCTCCTGGTCAAGGTATATGGATGGGCAAGAATGGGAACACTGAGATTGTCGGGTATTGTGATGCGGATTGGGCTGGTGATAGGGTGGATAGGAAATCAACCACTGGGTATTGCACCTTCGTTGGTGGGAACTTAGTCACTTGGAAGACTAAGAAGCAGAAGGTGGTATCATGTTCTAGTGCTGAAGCAGAATATAGGGCTATGAGGAAGCTGACAAATGAAGTAACTTGGCTCAAAGCACTCTTGAAAGATTTCGGTATTGCACAACCAGGGCCAATTACCTTCCATTGTGATAATCAGGCAGCCATTCACATAGCTTCAAACTCAGTGTTTCACGAGAGGACCAAGCACATAGAGATCGACTGCCATAAGGTTAGGGAGAAAGTTCAAGATGGAACCATTCTGCCATGTTATACAAGGAGTGAAGACCAACTAGCTGACATCTTCACAAAGGCAGCAAGTCTCAAAGTTTGCAAGAACATCTTTAGCAAACTTGGGCTTGTTGATTTATCACACCCATGATCAAAGGTCTCCTAATCCAAGAGCAACACACTCTTTTTCCCTTATTAAGGTTTTGTCCCAAGTGGTTTTCCTTAATAAGGTTTTTAATGAGGTGTTGCCTTGGTTTCCCAAGCTTAAGACTTTAGGGTGATTCCAAAGTCTTTAGCTTGAGGGGGAGTATTGACATAGGAAAATCAAATAAGACCTATCTTGACCTACAAGGCAAGTGTGAGCACGAAAATTCAGTTTGAATAACAAGGGAAATGAAAAAGGATGGGTTATTATTAACCACATGGTTGAAATGGTTAAATAGCTACCTTGGGAGAAGAATCAAGGTGAAAAAGTCATGCCCATGCTGCACACAGTCTTGGCAACCACACCAAACAGTCATGCCCATGCTGCACACAGTCTTGGCAACCACACCAAACAGTCATGCCCATGCTGCACACAGTCTTGGCAACCACACCAAACAGTCATGCCCATGCTGTCTCCTCTCTTCTCATTGGTTGTTGACAGGCTCCTCCTCTATTCAAACTCATCCACAAGTTTGAATTCGTTTTCTTTTGTGTTCACATTGTAAATCCTCTATAAAAGGGCTGTAAAGACTCAATGTATAATATACTCTTAGGAGATTCTTCTCCATAAGTCTAAGTCATTTCTCATTTTCTCATACTTCTCTTTGAGTTTTCAGATTCAATTCTTCACATTTCTCCTCTATAATCTCAATATTCTTACATTTAGTGCAAACATGTAGAGTTGATTGGTCAGTTCAAATGATCATTCTAAGCTGTTCATTGGTGCTCATTGAGTAAAGGCTTATAAGTGAAGCATAATATATGGCATCACGCAGTTTGGGATAGATTGGATTACTTGGAGGCATTGTCGTATGTATTAGAGTCTGAAATTTTGTCATTGTATGTAATATTGAGCTAGCATAACATGGGCGTTGGATTCATGTCATTATGAGCTCTAAATCAAAACTTTCGTACGATTAGGTGTGGACATCTCAAGTTGATTGGTCAGTTCAAATGATCTTTCTGAGCTGATCATTGGTGCTCATTGAGTAAAGGCTTGTAAGTGAAGCATAATGCACGACATCACGCAGTTTGGGATAGATTGGATTATTTGGAGGCTTTGTTGTATCTATTTGAGTCTGGAAATTTTGTCATATTATAGAACATTGAGTTAGCATTACATGGGCGTTGGATTCATGTCATTCTGAGCTCTAAATCAAAAATTACGGATGATTTAATGCGGACATCTCAAGTTGATTGGTAAGTTCAAATGATCATTCTAAGCTGATCATTGGTGCTCATGGAGTAAAGGCTTGTAATTGAAGCATAATACATTACATCACGTAGTTTAAGATAGATTGGTTTATTTGGATGATTTGTCATATCGATTTGAGTCTGAAATTTCATGGTATCACGTTGTTTGGGATATATTGGATTACTTGGTGGCTTTGCCGAATCTATTTGAGTCTGAAATTTTGTCACAATATAGAAAATTGAGGTAGCATAACGTGGGCGTTGAATTTTTGTCATTCTAAGCTCTAAATAAAAAGATACATACGATTTAGTGCGGATATGTCAAGTTGATTGGGCAGTTCAACTGATCACTATAAGCTGTTCATGCATCACGCAGTCTGGGATAGATTGGATTAATCGGAGGCTTTGTCCAATCTATTTAAGTCTGAAATTTTGTCATAGTATAAAAAATTGAGCTAGCATAATGTGGGCGTTGGATTCATGTCATTCTGAGCTTTAAATAAAAAGTTACAGACGATTTAGTGCGGACATGTCAAGTTGATTGGTCAGTTCAACTGATCATTCTAAGCTGATCATTGGTGCTCATCGAGTAAAGGCTTATAAGTGAAGCATAATGCATGACATCACGCAGTTTATAAAAGATTGGATTAGTTGGAGGCTTTGTCGTATCGATTTTGAGTCAGAAATTTTGTCATAATATTGAAAATTTAGCTAGCATAACGTGGGCGTTGGATTCATGTCATTATGAGCTCCAAATCAAAACTTACAAACGATTTGGTACGGACATGTCAAGTTGATTGGTCAGTTCAAATGATCATTCTAAGCTGATCATTGGTGCTCATTGAGTAAAGGCTTGTAAGTGAAACATAATGCATGACATCACGCAGTTTAGGATAGATTGGATTACTTGGAGGCTTTGTTGCATCTATTTTAGTCTGAAAATTTTGTCACATTATAGAACAATGAGTTAGCATTACATGGGCGTTGGATTCATGTCATTCTGAGCTCTAAATCAAAAGTTGCGGACGATTTAAAGCGCACATGTCAAGTTGATTGGTCAGTTCAACTGATCATTCTTAGGTGATCATTGGTGCTCATTGAGTAAAGGTTTATAAATGAACCACAATGCATGACATCACGCAGTTTGGGATAGATTGGATTACTTGGAGGCTTTGTCGTATTGGTTTGAGTCTAAAATTTTGTCATATTATAGAAAATTGAGCTAGCATAATGTGGGGGTTGGATTCATGTCATTATGAGCTCTAAATCAAAACTTACGACGATTTAGTGCGTACATATCAAGTTGATTAGTCAGTTCAAATGATCATTCTAAGCTGATCATTGGTGCTTATTGAGTAAAGGCTTATAAGTGAAGCATAATG